>JARQOC010000010.1:126629235-127064235 GCA_033576535.1 Allobates femoralis | reverse complement strand
GGGGTTAAGAGCAGTGTGGGAGGAGAGAAAGAATAGCTGATTAAGTAGGTGGAGAGACCGACAATAAAAGCACCAGGTTGTAAACACAGTTCCCAGAAGGAGAGGTTCCCTGGAGGACATAGAATCTTGGAGGCAGAATACTCAAAAGAGAAAACTCACTACATAGCCGGAGGCGAGGGGAAGAAGCCAAAAGCAACGACATCCCACAGTGAGACAGAAGGAGCCTGGTGATCCCACATTATACTTGGGTCACTAGAGGGCTAGTCCAAAGACAGCCAGAGAGCCGGCTCTGTAGAGGTGACCGGAGAGACTCAAAGACCACAATCACAAGACACACCGGCGTGGGACAGGTACTCTACGACCTGCTGCCTACCTACCACCACGGTCTAGGAACACAGCCATCGAACTAGGGCTAGTGACCCTGAGACAGAGGGAATCATCACACAAAAGCCTGTGACAGCCAGACCAAACCCGTGAGTGAGAACAGAAAAAGAGACAAGCAGAGCCTGAAAGGAACGTTGATGGAGAACCATCTGAGCTGCAGTAGAACCAGGGTGCCCGGAGCAATGCTAACTTGTAAGAAGTGTGACTGGAGAAGCTGCAGCACAGAAGTAAGTGAAGCATCCAGAGTACGCAGCCCCTTACACTACACCTGGCCTGGGGACACTCAGCCCTACCCGAGGAGGGCATACCATCCATGCTGCCCTAAGTCACCGTCCCCAGCAGGAATACAGCAGCAGTGGTCCCCACTGACCACATACCCCGGGTGGCGTCACGACAAAATCCCCTGTAAATAATTCCTTCCTTTTTGGACTGAGCCCAGGCAACGGGACTGGGTCACGACTACCATGATCCCAGAGAGACAGCACCCCATGGCCTGGGGGTGCCTCATATGCGTGTTGAGTAAAATGCAATACTCTAGTGCATGCGCAGTGGCGCGGGTCACTGTGCTCCGTTGAAGATGCAGTACCTGAAGTCTTGCAAGATTTGTGAAGTCTCATGCCTGTGCAGTAGAATCTGGCAAAACTTCGGGCACTGCGTCTTCAATGGAGCTTGGTGACCCGTGGCACTGCGCAGGCACAAGAGTATTGCCTGTCACTCAACATGCATACACAGTTGGGGTGGAGGTTTCTGGGGTGTGTTTTGCAGGCAGTGGGGTGGTGAGGACCGCAGAGAGCAGACCAGACCTTTTCAGGAGTCATTTACATACATAGAGAATAAAAGTGTATTTCTGAGGTATGCAGGGGGACGTCTGGGGATATAGAGGGGTTACAGGAACTCCAATTACATTATGTTACAGCTGGTGGGCAGAGTTTAGAATGCCCAAAGAGGGTGACCGTTCCCTTTAATGTCACCAGTATATATCCTATACCTTATAATAATGATGATGCTGCTCCTTGAAAACTATACGTGCTACAGAAAAACTATATACATTTTTGAAATCAGGACAAAAAAATGATTCAGAAAAGTACAAAGTCACCTGCGATGATTATAAAAAATATTTGATGTAGAGACCTGTGTTATATTCAGGGGACCATCATTTCTGTCCAGGCCGATTTCATGAGTTTAGTATTTTTAAATAAATTCTGTGTGAGGCTGGGGTTCCACATAAGCCCTCAGTCCGTTTTTGGCTTCAGTTTTCTAATTTTTTTTTTCTAAGTCCAAAAACTGACAGAAAAACGGATTGGGTGTAATAAACACCCTGTCCGTTTTTCTATGGAGCTCCAAACATTGCCCTGTCCGTTTTTGAGTCAAAAACGTTGCATGCAACGTTTTTGGCATCAGTTAAAAAACGCATGCGTTTTCATGCGTTTTTTTTAACATGGGGCCCTATGGGAAACGCATGCGCGAACGCATGCAAACGCGCACTTGCGTTTGCGCATGTGTTCGCGCATGCGTTTTTTTAATGAAAATTCCAAAAACGTTCAGGAGTGCAGGAGGCTCAAAAAGCACCCAGAAAAAAAACGGATTGGTGATAAAAATCACTTCCAAAAACGGATTTCTATGTGTGACCACAGCCTCAGGCTGGGGTCACACATAAGCCCTCAGTCCGTTTTTGGCTTCAGTTTTGTCATTTTTTTTTTCTAAGTCCAAAAACTGACAGAAAAACGCATTGGGTGTAATAAACACACTGTGCGTTTTTCTCTGGAGCTCAAAACATTGCCCTGTCCGTTTTTGAGCCAAAAACGCAGTAAACAGCGTTTTTGGCATCAGTTAAAAAACGCATGCGTTAACGCATGCGTTTTTTTAACATGGGGCCCTATGGGAAACGCATGCGTTAACGCATAGCACATATAGGCATCTGCGTTAACGCATGCGTTTTTTTAACATGGGGCCCTATGGGAAACGCATGCGTTAACGCATAGCACATATAGGCATCTGCGTTAACGCATGCGTTAACGCATATGCGTTTTTCATGAAAAAATGACTAAGGGTAGGGTCACATTGCAAACCTAAATTGCATTCACCGCATCCGGATCCGGCTGCGGTGAACGCAATGCCGGGCACACACATTTTTTTACAAAAATGTGTGCTGAATACCGCACTGCGGTCACCGGATGGCTCAGGATGTGTAATCCTGAGCCATCCGGTAACTGCATAGGTTGCGGTTCCCGGCTCAGCAAACCTAGTAAAGAGTTAAATTAATTACTAAAGTACTGTTTGAGGTCTGTAGGGGGGCTTAGACCCCCCTACAGACCGGCCGCCCACTTCGGTGGCCTCCTAATACAATATCCCCGCTGGCACGGGCTTCTCCGAGCCCGTGCAAGTCCCCACACCCCCAGCCCCCCGAATTACTATACAGGGGTGCCTGCACCCCTCTTGTATCCTTATTCCTGTATGGGGGGAAAATGATATATTACAGTCTTGGTGAAAGTACATATTTACGTGTCTTCTGCTCCAATGTGGTGACGAATCCATGGGCGGGGCTGTTTGCGGCAGCCTCCGCCCCATCATTTCTTATGGCCGCCCCCTCTGTGCCTCAGCCATTGATGTGAGGCCGGCCGCATCATGAAAGGGGCGGGCCGAACACGTCACACCGTGCGCCCTGCCCCTTTCATGATGCGGCCGGCCTCACATCAATGGCTGAGGCACAGAGGGGGCGGCCATAAGAAATGATGGGGCGGAGGCTGCCGCAAACAGCCCCGCCCATGGATTCGTCACCACATTGGAGCAGAAGACACGTAAATATGTACTTTCACCAAGACTGTAATATATCATTTTCCCCCCATACAGGAATAAGGATACAAGAGGGGTGCAGGCACCCCTGTATAGTAATTCGGGGGGCTGGGGGTGTGGGGACTTGCACGGGCTCGGAGAAGCCCGTGCCAGCGGGGATATTGTTTTAGGAGGCCACCGAAGTGGGCGGCCGGTCTGTAGGGGGGTCTAAGCCCCCCTACAGACCTCAAACAGTACTTTAGTAATCAATTTAACTCTTTACTAGGTTTGCTGAGCCGGGAACCGCAACCTATGCAGTTACCGGATGGCTCAGGGATTACACATCCTGAGCCATCCGGTGACCGCAGTGCGGTCCCGGCAAACGCTGCGAAAACTGCTGCCTGCATGATTTTAAACGCAGGCAGCAGTGCCGGATCCGGCCACCGGATGGCTTGTGAAGCCATCCGGTGTTTTGCATAGGCTCCTATCAGGAGCGTTTCCTGGTCCGGTTTTGAGCTTTTTTAAAGTTCAAAACCGGATCAGGATTTTGCAAACAAAACGGAAATGTGACCCTAGCCTAAGTCCAAAAACGTACAGGAGTGCAGGAGACACAAAAAGCACCCTATAAAAAACGGATTGGTGATGAAAAGGACTTCCAAAAACGGATTTCTATGTGTAACCCCAGCCTCAGGCTGTGGTCACAGTACCATTTTTCACATGCATTTTTGGAGACCTGCGTTTTCAAAAACGCATGTAAAAAACGCACCCATAGGCCCCCATGTTAAAAAACGCATGCCCTAATAGCCAAAAAGCATGTGTGACTGTCCCATGCGTTTTTGGAGCATATACAAAAACGCATGCGTTTTTGTAGAAAACGCATGCGTTTTTATAACATGGGTTCCTATGGAAAACGCATGCAAAAACGCATGTACAGTTAGTACCTTTTAGTGCCATTCAAAAACGCATGCGTTTCCCATAGGAGCCCATGTTAAAAAAACTCATGCGTTTTTCCGGAAACGCATGCGTTTTTTTTAACATGGGCTCCTATGGGAAACGCATGCGTTTTTGAATGGCACTAAAAGGTACTAATTGTACATGCGTTTTTGCATGCGTTTCCCATAGGAACCCATGTTCTAAAAACGCATGCGTTTTCTAAAAAAAACGCATGCGTTTTTCAAAACGCTCAAAAAAATACTACAAGCACTATTTTTATGTGCAGATTCAAAAACGCAGCCAAAAACGCAGGGAGCCATCAGAGACCTTAAAAAACTCATGCTGACATGAAAAACGCATGTAAAAAAGCATGCGTTTTTAAAAGGCACTAAAAAAACTGTGACCACAGCCTTAGCAGAAAAGCAATGTCTGACCTTCATTTCTTCATTTTCATACATTTTTTATTTATTATTACTTTGGTCGGATTCAAGTTATTTCTGTGACTATTGAGGGTTTTTCTTTCATTAAAAGAGGGGGACCAACAATTTTCACCTCGTGACCACCAGCCGGTTATTAGCACTGCATTCATAATGACACCATCCACTAACTCATTGCTCGGGGTGGATTATAGATATTTCTGGGCTGTGGTATAGGGATCCTACCTACGACGTCCATTCAGACCAACCTAGTCTGAGAGACTTTTGGATCCTCGAGCATTGTGATCAGGCCGCAGTAGCACCCTCTATAGTTCTGGTAAATCTATTTACATGGGGCTGCTCCTTTAATGTCTTATGTCATGGAATTAGTTCTATGCACTTTGCGTAAGATCTTTTAACGGAAGGACACATTCTATCACACAACTTGTAGAGATGCTACTTGACCGTATCTATAGTTGACAATCTCCAAATGACTTTTGTTTCCGCAAACAGCTACGAATTGTATATCCCCCGGTAAAGTGAAATATTCTCTGTGACTGCGAACCCGTGTCAAGGATGTCTTCATCGCTTTGTGGATGAAAGGCTCTTATCCTCTGACTATGAGTTGCACATGGATGACAAACACCATGTAAATGCAAGGACGGTGATGGCACAAAACTCTGCAGAAGTCATGAGTCAGAGATGCAGCAGAACTTCTAGATGCATTTCTCTCCATTCCCGTCAAGGCTTTTATACGTTCTGTGCACAATACAAGTGCGTTACCTTTTTCAAGTTAGTTGAGTTCTCCTAAAGCGGTAGAATTGTGTAGCAACACTTCCCATATATATTATATGACACCACCAGGGCTACTTTTATAGCATTTATAAAGTGATTATACTGACTAGATATCTCAAATCCTCGGCTTTGTCTACACACCACAATATCGTTGCGATATGTCCCGCAATTTTACGTGAGGGCGCACATGTTTGCCACTGCAGACTGCAGCAGCTATCTAGTGACCTGAAGCTCTTATGGTGGTTGTATCCTCCATAACCTCACCAGGTGAGAGGCTCACTGTCTCCTCCACAATTCCACCAGGTAAGAGGTTCACTGTCTCCTCACCAACCCCACCAGGAGAGAGAGGCTCATTGTTGTCTCCTCCACAACCTCACCAGGTAAGAGGTTCACTGTCTCCTCCACAACCTCACCAGGTGAGAGGCTCACTGTCTCCTCACCAAACTCACCAGGAGAGAGGCTCACTGTCTCCTCACCAACTTCAACAGGTGAGAGGCTTACTGTCTCCTCCACAACCTCACCAGGAGAGAGCGGCTCACTGTCTCCTCCACAACCTCACCAGGAGAGAGCGGCTCACTGTCTCCTCCACAACCTCACCAGGTGAGAGGCTCACTGTCTCCACAACCTCACCAGGAGAGAGAGGCTCACTGTCTCCTCCACAACCTCACCAGGTGAGAGGCTCACTGTCTCCACAACCTCACCAGGTGAGAGGCTCACTGTCTCCACAACCTCACCAGGAGAGAGAGGCTCACTGTCTACTCCACAACCTCACCAGGTGAGAGGCTCACTGTCTCCACAACCTCACCAGGTGAGAGGCTCACTGTCTCCACAACCTCACCAGGAGAGAGAGGCTCACTGTCTACTCCACAACCTAACCAGGTGAGAGGCTCACTGTCTCCACAACCTCACCAGGAGAGAGAGGCTCACTGTCTACTCCACAACCTAACCAGGTGAGAGGCTTACTGTCTCCTCACCAACCTCACCAGGAGAGAGAGGCTCACTGTCTCCTCCACAACCTCACCAGGTGAGAGGCTCACTGTCTCCTCACCAACCTCACCAGGAGAGAGAGGCTCATTGTCTCCTCCACAACCTCGCCAGGTGAGAGGCTCACTGTCTTCCAGTGGCGTAACCAGAGTCTGGCGGGCCTGGTGCAAAATTTAGACCTGGCCCCCCCTCCCCGCATGTTTATGAAATGTATGGGCCTCATGTAATGTTTTAAATTCTTTAAAGACTCACAAATTGACCCCTCTCCCCTGCATTATGCATTAGTGTCCCTCATCCTGCTATATATGGGTCTCCTCCTGAAATATGGCCCTAATCGTGATATATATGTCCCCCATCCTGGTTTATATGGACTGCTTCCTCCAGTCACCATAGTTGTCCAATTATTATAATGCATCCCCATATTCCTCCATGTATTACAAAGTACCCCCATAGTCCTCTATGTAGTATAATGTATCCCATAGTACTCCATTCATAAGGTAGGTCCCATAGTCATTCAATTATTATAATGAACCCCCATTTTCCTCCATATAATATAATGCAACCTCACATCCCTCAATATATCACAATGCAGCCTCATAGCCCTACTTATAGCATAATACAGCCTCATATCCTCTCCATATAGTATAATGCAGCCTCATAGACCCTCCATATAGTAAAATGCAGTCTCATATCCTCTCCTTACAGAATAATTCAGTCTCATATCCTCTCCATATAGTATAATGCAGCCTTATAGCCTCTCCATATAGTATAATGCAACCTCATAGACCCTCCATATAGTATAATGCAGTTTCATATCCTATCCATATAGTATAATGCAGCCTCATAGCCTCTCCATATAGTATAATGCAGCCTCACAGCCTCATAGACCTTTCAAATAGCATAATACAGCCTCATAGCACTCCATATAGTGCAGTCTCAAAATTTTCCATATAGTGCAGCCTCAAAACTCTCCATGTAGTGCAATATCAAAATCTCCATATAGTGCAGCCTTAAAACTCTCCATATGGTGAAGACGTATAAATGCAGCCTCATATCTCTCCATTTAGTGAAGTCTTATATATGCAGCCTCATATCATTTCCATATAGTGCAGTATTATATATGCAGCCTTCTCCCATATAGTGCAGTATTATATATGCAGCCTCATATCATTTCCATATAGTGCAGTAATATATATGCAGCCTTCTCCCATATAGGGCAGTATTATGTGCAGCCTTTTATCCCATGTAGGGCAGTATTATGTGCAGCCTTTTATCCCTTATAGGGCAGTATTATGTGCAGCCTTTTATCCCATGTAGGGAAGTATTATATGCAGCCTTTTATCCCATATAGGGCTATATTGTGTGCAATCTTTTATCCCATATAGGGCAGTATTATGTGCAGCCTTTTATCCCATATAGGGCAGTATTATGTGCAGCCTTTTATCCCATATAGGGCAGTATTATGTGCAGCCTTTTATACAATATAGGGCAGTATTATGTGCAGCCTTTTATCCCATGAAGGGCAGTATTATGTGCTGCCTTATGACCCCTCCCCTCAATCCTCTGACCATATACTGCACTAATTATTAAAAATAAAAAAAACGTTACTTACCTCTCCTGGTTCCCTCGTTGCTCCGGCGGTCTCCTCTTGCAGAATCTGAGGATTCAAGCCTCAGGAGAAGGAGGAAGGAGTGCCGCCCAGCCTGCGTTCCACTGTGCATCAAGCAGGAAGTGGGAGGAGGCGGCACAATGGAACGCAAGCTAGGAAACCGGCAGGTCAGAGGAGGAGAGGGGCTGGAGAAGCAGCAGGAAGCAGTAGGCTCCCCTCTCCCCTCCTCTCCTCTCTCCCTGATACACCGGCCCGATCTTACGCACTGTCACATTGATGTGTGTCCTCCGGGACGCACATTCGTGTGAAGCGGCCACCCCGTGCTGCGATCAGTGGGCGCAGGGAGTGGCTGGACGCACGGGCCCCTTATAGCTCCGGGCCCGGCGCACCCGCAACACCTGCGACCGCGATCTTTACGCCACTGCTGTCTTCTCCACAACCTCACCAGGCGAGTTGCTCGCTGTCTCCACCCCAACCTCACCAGGTAAGAGGCTCACTGTTTCCTCCACAATTCCACCAGGTGAGAGGCTCACTGTCTCCTCCACAATCTCACCAGGTGAGATACTCACTGTCTCCTCCACAACCTCACCAGGGGAGAGGCTCACTGTTTTCTCCACAACCTCACCAAGTGAGAGGCTCAGTGTCTCCTCCACAATTCCACCTGGTGATAGGCTCACTGTCTTCTCAACAATTCCACCAGGTGAGAGGCTCACTGTCTCTTCACCAACCTCGTCAGGAGAGAGAGGCTTACTGTCTCCTCCACAACCTCTCCAGGAGAGAGAGGCTTACTGTCTCCTCACCAACCTCATCAGGAGAGAGAGGCTCACTGTCTCCTTCACAACCTCACCAGGTAAGAGGCTCCCTGTCTCCTGCACAACCTCACCAGGTGAGAGGCTCACTGTCTCCTCCACAACCTGACCAGGTGAGAGGCTCACTGTCTCCCCCACAACCTCAGCAGGTGAGAGGCTCACTGTCTCCTCCACAACCTCACCAGGTGAGAGGCTCACTGTCTCCTCCACAACCTCACAAGGTGAGAGGCTCACTGTCTCCTCCACAACCTCAGCAGGTGAGAGGCTCACTGTCTCCTCCACAACCTCACCAGGTGAGAGGCTCGCTGTCTCCTCCACAACCTGACCAGGTGAGAGGCTCACTGTCTCCTCCACAACCTCAGCAGGTGAGAGGCTCACTGTCTCCTCCACAACCTCACAAGGTGAGAGGCTCACTGTCTCCTCCACAACCTCAGCAGGTGAGAGGCTCACTGTCTCCTCCACAACCTCAGCAGGTGAGAGGCTCACTGTCTCCTCCACAACCTCAGCAGGTAATAGGCTCACTGTCTCCTCCACAACCTCAGCAGGTAATAGGCTCACTGTCTCCTCCACAACCTCACCAGGTGAGAGGCTCACTGTCTCCTCCACAACCTCACCAGGTGAGAGGCTCACTGTCTCCTCCACAACCTCAGCAGGTAATAGGCTCACTGTCTCCTCCACAACCTCAGCAGGTAATAGGCTCACTGTCTCCTCCACAACCTCACCCGGTGAGAGGCTCACTGTGTCCTCCACAACCTCACCAGGTGAGAGGCTCACTGTCTCCTCCACAACCTCACCCGGTGAGAGGCTCACTGTCTCCTGCACAACCTCACCATGTGAGAGGCTCACTGTCTCCTCCACAACTTCAGGTGAGAGGCTCACTGTCTCCTTCACAACTTCACCAGGTGAGAGGCTCACTGTCTCCTCCACAACCTCACCAGGTGAGAGGCTCACTGTCTTCTCCACAACCTCACCAGGTGAGAGGCTCACTGTCTCCTCCACAATCTCACCCGGTGAGAGGCTCACTGTCTCCTCCACAACCTCACCCGGTGAGAGGCTCACTGTCTCCTCCACAACCTCACCATGTGAGAAGCTCACTGTCTCCTCCACAACCTCACCAGGTGAGAGGCTCACTGTCTCCTCCACAACCTCATCCGGTGAGAGGCTCACTGTCTCCTCCACAACCTCACCCGGTGAGAGGCTCACTGTCTCCTCCACAACCTCACCATGTGAGAGGCTCACTGTCTCCTCCACAACCTCACCCGGTGAGAGGCTCACTGTCTCCTCCACAACCTCACCATGTGAGAGGCTCACTGTCTCCTCCACAACCTCACCCGGTGAGAGGCTCACTGTCTCCTCCACAACCTCACCCGGTGAGAGGCTCACTGTCTCCTCCACAACCTCACCATGTGAGAGGCTCACTGTCTCCTCCACAACCTCACCAGGTGAGAGGCTCACTGTCTCCTCCACAACCTCACCATGTGAGAGGCTCACTGTCTCCTCCACAACCTCACCAGGTGAGAGGCTCACTGTCTCCTCCACAACCTCACCAGGTGAGAGGCTCGCTGTCTCCTCCACAACCTCACCAGGTGAGAGGCTCACTGTCTCCTCCACAACCTCACCAGGTGAGAGGCTCACTGTCTCCTCCACAACCTCAGCAGGTAATAGGCTCACTGTCTCCTCCACAACCTCAGCAGGTAATAGGCTCACTGTCTCCTCCACAACCTCACCCGGTGAGAGGCTCACTGTGTCCTCCACAACCTCACCAGGTGAGAGGCTCACTGTCTCCTCCACAACCTCACCCGGTGAGAGGCTCACTGTCTCCTGCACAACCTCACCATGTGAGAGGCTCACTGTCTCCTCCACAACTTCACCCGGTGAGAGGCTCACTGTCTCCTCCACAACCTCACCGGTGAGAGGCTCACTGTCTCCTCCACAACCTCACCATGTGAGAGGCTCACTGTCTCCTCCACAACCTCACCAGGTGAGAGGCTCACTGTCTCCTCCACAACCTCACCATGTGAGAGGCTCACTGTCTCCTCCACAACCTCACCAGGTGAGAGGCTCACTGTCTCCTCCACAACCTCACCAGGTGAGAGGCTCGCTGTCTCCTCCACAACCTCACCAGGTGAGAGGCTCACTGTCTCCTCCACAACCTCACCAGGTGAGAGGCTCACTGTCTCCTCCACATCCTCACCAGGTGAGAGGCTCACTGTCTCCTCCACAACCTCACCAGGTGAGAGGCTCACTGTCTCCTCCACAACCTCACCAGGTGAGAGGCTCACTGTCTCCTCCACAACCTCACCAGGTGAGAGGCTCACTGTCTCCTCCACAACCTCACCAGGTGAGAGGCTCGCTGTCTCCTCCACAACCTCACCAGGTGAGAGGCTCACTGTCTCCTCCACAACCTCCCCAGGTGAGAGGCTCACTGTCTCCTCCACAATTCCACCAGGTGAGAGGCTCACTGTCTCCTCCACAATTCCACCAGGTAAGAGGCTCACTGTCTCCTCCACAACCTCACCACGTGAGAGGCTCACTGTCTCCTCCACAATTCCACCAGGTGAGAGGCTCCCTGTGTTTATTCATTTAATCGGTGTACTTCCTTTTTATAGAAAATACAATCCTGTTCTAGCATTGAGTCAAAAATGATCTTATATAGAGATCTATGTATTAAGGAGGGAAAACAACAGAACAGGTTAAGAGAGGTTCTCAGCTCACCACAATGAATCTGGCATTCCTGGACCGGTGTCCTGAATCCACCTGAGTGTGATGCAATGAAGATAATGGAGGTCCAGCTTCCAGGGTGAATGCAGTTGTGGTTAATCAAATTACAGCAATGTTCCCATATAAACAGTACAAATCATGCACGATAAGCAGGCAGAGGTGATTAAGGCAGAGGGCCCTGCGCCAGGCGACACGTTTCGGATGATAAAGTCCTTAATCAAGCTTGAGATTTTATGTTGTAATAGGAGCTTATATATATTGAATCTGATCATGAGCAGCTGCAGTAATGAAGCGCAGCATGCTCATTGATCAGTGAATCATGAACAGTTGTCATAATACAATGCCATAACAACATAACCTCAAAGAATAAAGAATCGCACAAAACATGTACATTCAGTGCAGGAGAAAAAGTATGAGAAAAAAGTAAAATAAAGAAGAAACGTTATACCTTCTTTTAAAAGAAATACAATTCAAAGAGTAATAAATAACCATAAATCAAATAGAGAAAAATGTAAATATAAAAGATCACAAAGTAACAAAATAATAGTTTAATAATTTAACCATAAACAGGATATGATAACTGAAAAAAAGCATGCAAAAAAAAACCAAAAAAAGTGTGTTTTTCTACTAATGTGACTAGTGACTATAAGCCCCATAAATGTATCTGTTTAAAGGGAAATGGTTATTCTATGATGTTATAAAATATTTAAATTTTTTTGGTTTTAATCTTTTCCTAAAGTCATCATTAAAGGAAGTCAGGTCAAAAATTCATATATACCTGCTATCATTTTTTAATTCCTGGCTCTAAGCTCTCCCTATTTATGTATTTATATTATTCAGATATCCCTCCTACCTTCTGTAAACTTCAAATAAAGATATTCATTCCATCTGTCAATCACAGTGAATGATCCACTTAGTTGTCTCCTGTCCACTCCTATAGGATGAATATTCATGTCACATTCACATCACTGCACAGGAGATCAGTAGGGGGGCTGTATCCTCCTCTTGCTCTCTTTACAGCAAAATAAATACAAATAAAACATAGAATCTCTCACAGCACCGCAGGGATTCAGTGAAACAAATGGAGTCTAGATCAGGTAAGGTAGACCTGCAATAGCTCTTTTCTTCTATGTCCTCAACAGTACAGAAGCTCTTAATGGAAACTGAAACCTGACACTGCACTGAGAGCAAAGGGATGAGAGAGGAGAGAGCTGCTGAGAAGGAGGAGGGTGGAGAGAACTGCTGAGAAGGAGGAGGAAGGGGGCAGGAGAGAGCTGCTGAGAAGGAGGAGGAAGGGGGGAAGAGAGAGCTGCTGAGAAGGAGGAGGGAGGAGAGGAGAAAGCTGCTGAGAAGGAGGAGGGAGGAGAGGAGAAAGCTGCTGAGAAGGAGTGCATAATTAAATGACAGTTTTAACACAGCCAGACTATTCCTTTGTGAATATAATGGAGCGGACTAATGTACCAACTATCTGCAGGGTATGAAAATACTGATAACATGGAAATTACAAAGGGTAGAATAATGATTTTACATGTTTTTAAAAGATCTGCCCTGGCACTATTCAAGGTATTATTAGTATCATACTTAATAATCACCTGACAGTATCCCTTTAAGTAAAATTAGTAATGAAACATAACGTCCCAACGTAATTAATTCCAAATGGAAATCTCATGTACCAAGTAAAAAGATCCAGAGAGTTTCTCTGGTAAGCAAGAGTCATTTATGTTGGCAGCGGATTATTCAGGATACTCTCAAAGCGTGTTGACAACAGAGCTTTAATTAGCAATAAACAGGTACAGATATGATAGGCTTTGTGGAATCAGGAATATATATATTTTAAGTGTCTCTGTGCAGCATCAGCAGGCTGCTTCTCCTCTCATGCACAAACACAGAAAACTGGGTACAGTCATATATAGCTTCCTGTGTGTGGGCCTCTGGGAGTGTTTTTTTTTCCATCTAACTTTATAGACAATGCACAAACCTAGAAATAGAACACTTACATATACAGGAATATAGTCGTTGCACTAAATATATTCCAACACCCCAACTCTACAACTGCTTATCCTGTTAGTCCCATTGCGGTTCTGAATCCTCAAACTTGGCTCTTGGCAATGGTTTTGTCATGCCATCAGCTAACATCTTGTCAGACTCGCAATAAACAAACTCTAGTACACCAGTTCCACTAAGTCACGGAAGTGGTGATGTTTAAAGTCAATGTGCTTAGTCCTTGCACTAATCTTCTCACTGGCAAGTTTACTACATCCTTGGTTGTCCTCATATACAGACGTGCCCCCATGCTTTTCTGTAACTCTCATAGCTGGAGTTTTGATGAACCTTTGGCTTCTGAGAGCTCTTTTTCTTTGTGGTAGCTCCATAAGCTCCCATGTCCGGAGTTGGTGATGGGACTCCATCTCTTCATCAGCGGCATTTATGGACTTTTTTTTCTCATGGACAGGCAGTTTTTGGATCTCTTGCCATGACTGTGGCTCTGGTTCAGGAAGTGTTCTGACCATATTAGAAAGGCATCTAGCTGGGATACCTTTGTTTGGTCTTTCTGATCTCCTGACTGGAGGTTGACTTGGTTCTTCAGATTTTTCCTTGCTGGTTTCAGAGCTTATCCAGACTTCAGTGTTTTCTTTTTCAGTGTCTGGGTTTGGTGATTGAAATTCTTGTTCTTGTTTCTTGGCTTGAATGGCTGGTGTAACTTCATGGAATTTGAGCGAAACAGAGTTCTCATCAATCACTACATCTCTGCTAACTGTTATTTTGTTGCTCTCTGGGTGCAAGGTTCTGTATCCCTTTTGAGTTTAGCTATAACCCACCAGGACTCCTTGCTTTGCACGTGATTCCCATTTGGAACGTTTTTCTTTGGGAACATACACAAAGTTTTGCTTCCAAATATCTGCGGTGCTTCAGGTTAGGCGTCTCGCAGTTCCATAGCTCATATGGAGTTTTATTTGTGGCTTTACCTGGAAGTCTGTTTTGAAGATAGCAAGCTGTCATGATGGCTTCTCCCCAATACGTTGTACGTAGATTTGCATCAAACAACATACTTCTTCCACTTTCACAGAGAGTGCAGGTTCTTACTCTCTGCAATGCCATTCCATTCTGGGTTGTATGGAATGGTCGTCTGGAACATGATTCCATTCTTTTTCAAAATGGTTTGCACCTTACCACTTGTATACTCAGTCCCATTATCTGCACGCAGGGCTTTTGGCATTCTTCAAACTTGTTAAACATTACAAAGATATTCTTCAAGTTTCTGTGGAACTTCATTCTTACTGTGAAGCAGGTAGGCAACTGTATGTCTGGAGTAGTCATCAATAAATATGAGGAAATCTCTCTTCTTGCTTGGAGTTTGAACACTCATTGGACCGCAAACTTCTGTGTGTATCAAATCCAGTGGCTGTGCAGATCTAGTGGTGCTTACTTTAGGAAAGGATTTTCTGACATTTTCCGTTTAACCCCTCCCCGACCCATGACGTTATAGAGACGTCGGTGCACTTTTGGACAGCGCACAGGAAAACACTGCAGACCGCGTTTTCTCTGCGCTGTCCAAAAGTGCATTTCCGGGAGCTTTGAATGGAGTCGGTTGCTGAGGTAAACATCGGGTTGTCATTGGGCGCAATAGCCTCGCAGCGCATAGCGCTACCTGCAGTTAACGCTATGCGCTGAGGCAAACATTTCTACGTTTTTAGCGCTTCCATCAGGCTAGGGTCATGACGCAAGTGTGACCCTCGCCAAACATACTCCTTACTGATGGTTTGGAGCAGCACTATTGGCAGCATTGCTAAAGGAAACAGAAGCAATCAAGATATTTTTCTTAATGTAAACATTGGTTTATATCTCCATAAGATGCTAAAATCCCATGAAAGAGATGTTCTGCGGTCTGCAGTAAAAACTCTGTACAGGTAATGCAACTTATGACAACACGCCTTTCTCAATGCATGTTGTGGGTTAATATTTTTAATTTGGCCAGATGTGTTGGTCATTTGTTTGTTAAGTGATTTTTCTTGCCAGACTATTCGGAGCCTTCATTATCTGAGTTTGTGTATTCCTAATTTAATGTAAATTACCTCACCCATCTGTCTACATCACTCAGAGGAGAATTAAGCATTCGGATTGAAATGCCAATCAATAAGAGAACAGTAGTGATGGGCGAATCCTAAATTACTCGGAATCGCTTGACTCTAGCGAGTCCGAACACAGGACTCGCTACTCGTTGCGAGTCTAGCGAGTCCAATGTTAATGAATGGGGAAGCGAGTAATAGCGAGTAGTGTGAGATTTACAAATTGCAGATGTGTCTCGGAAGCTTCAGCCTGAAGCAATCCTAGTTTTGTCATTTATTTGCATTGGACTCGTTTACTTTGTAAGTAATCGCTGGGAAACTCGCACAGATAAGAGTCCTGTCTGCTCTGTGTGCTGGCTGCCAGCTCCAGGGTTCTAGAGCCCGCCTGCTGCCTGATGTAGCAGAGCTGAGATTGTTCTCAGTCTGCTCATTCCCTGTGTACAGACATGAATGTCTGTGCACAGAGATGATGTAGCAGAGCTGAGATTGTTCTCAGTCTGCTCATTCCCTGTGCATAGACATCTATATCTATGCACAGGGGATGTAGCAGAGAGGACATCGCGTTTTGGACTGCGTCGGACGGAAGAGGATTTTTTTAATTAAAGATGGAGTCCCTAATGGCTTTTTTTTTTATTTCTAATAAAAAATTTTCTTTGTGTTGTGTTTTTTTTAAAACAATTTATTAGTAATTCATGGCGGTCATGTCTAATATTGGCGTGACCGCCATAAATTTCGGGCTTAGGGCCAGCTGATAATACAAAGCTGGCCCTAACCTCTTTATTACCCAGCGTGCCACCGCTACCAGGGCCGCTGGAAGAGCGGGGTTCAACGCCAGAGGATGGCGCTTCAATGAACGCGCCATCTTCTGGGGCGGCTGGGCTGCAATTTGCAGCAGGGGGTGCCCAGAAAGCTTGGGCATCCCTGCGCTGCGGATTCCAGCCCCCAGCTGCTTAGCTGTACCTGGCTAGACATAGAAATTGCACGGAGCCCCACGCATTTTTTTTAAATTATTTCATGAAATTCTGAGATTCTGACTCTGACTCTGAGACTCTGATCTGAGACTCTGACTCTGAGACTCTGACTCTGAAATTCATGAAATAATTAAAAAAAAATGCGTGGGGCTCCGCGCAATTTCTATGTCTAGCCAGGTACAGCTAAGCAGCTGGGGGCTGGAATCCGCAGCGCAGGGATGCCCAAGCTTTCTGGGCACCCCCCGCTGCAAATTGCAGCCCGCAGCCGCCCCAGAAGATGGCGCGTTCATTGAAGCGCCATCCTCTGGTGCTGAACCCCGCTCTTCCAGCGGCCCTGGTGGCGGTAGCACGCTGGGTAATAAAGGGGTTAATACCAGCTTTGTTATACAAGCTGGTATAAAGCCCGAGATTCTTAAGGTCAGGCCACGTTTGACCCAGCCACTAAGAATCTCCAATAAAGGGTTAAAAAAACACAACACAGAGAAAAATTTTATTTGAAATAAAAAAAAAAAAGCCATTAGGGACTCCATCTTTAACTAAAAAAATCCTCTTCTGTCCGACCAGTCCAAAACGCGATGTCCTCTCTGCTACATCCCCTGTGCATAGATATAGATGTCTATGCACAGGGATGAGCAGACTGAGAACAATCTCAGCTCTGCTACATCATCTCTGTGAGCAGGCGGGCTCTAGGACCCTGGAGCTGCACAGAGAAGACAGCTGGACTCGGCTCGCAAAGAAACAGCAGTTACTTTGCGAGTTTCCCTGCTATCACTGGCACAGTAGCCGAGTCTAATGCAAACAATGGCAATCCTAGTTTTGTCAGCGTTTCTGACAAAACTAGGATTGATATTGATTTGCATTGGACTCGTGCGAGTAATCACTGGGAAACTCGCAGAGTACCGAGTCCTGCGAGTCCCTTACTACTCGCCGAGTAACGAGTCCTAGCGAGTAGATTCGCCCATCCCTAGAGAACAGCCTTATCCCACTAATCCTGGAAGAGCACAATATACTCTGAGTTGTAGGCTTGGGTTATAAAAAGGACTTTCTTCGGTCACCAGCAGTTCAAATGCTATGTGTCCCTGTCTAGGGACTTTGGTCTCGACTAGAGGATCACATCGAGTCTTCATGACTTCTGCCTAGTAATTTTGGTTCTGGCTGCCAAGAGATTTTTGCTACAGGACTTCAGTCTAGAAGTTTCAGTTCTGACTAGAGGAGCACCAAAACTGGATTATATTCTGGAGGAGTTCAGTTTAGGATTCGGCTGGAAGAATCCCAGGTTGGGAGAATTCGGTCACCTGGATACACACTTTGCTGTACTCGGTCAGCTTCATGAGTATGCCGCTATTCCTCTCCGCCTAAAGTGAGCTGCTGCTGGATTGGTGCAGTTGGAACTGGCAGCCCTGAAGGCATGAATATTTTAATCCCTGGTGAGCCAGTTGAAGGGTGAGACTCTGTTGACGAGAGCACCCACTGACCCCCGTCTCTCCACACAACTAACATGGAAATGTATGAGATCCGACTTGGTAATGAGCAAAATGTGTTAAAGGGCGGGAAGGGGGGAGGATTGTAATCTCTTAATTTAGTGAACTAGTGTGATACCGGGTGTGTAGATATGAATGTCAATGGGTGCTCTCATCCACTGGCCTGGCTGCCTTTAGAAAAATTGCCCAAGGCTTATCCCACTGAATACCCGCATTGCTTTCCCATGGGCAGAACACTACTCAGACAATGCAAGGTGAGGTTGGCATGCACCATTAAGATTTTATTGGGTCACCAGCAGTATAAAGTACATTCCCACAAGAACACAATATGGTACACGTGATAGAATTTCACACTTCTGCTGGCTTGTCTGGGATTAAAGCATTTGTCATTTTGTAAGATCCAGGTCCAATTCCCCAGCCAGCAGCACCACTCCTTTGGGGGCACCCACTGAGAGGAGGTAGTGACAAGCTTAGGAAATTGACCGGGCACAGCAAGTTATATGGCCAGGTGACTGGATTCTCCCAATCTGGGTTCCCCAAACAAATTTGTCATCTCAGTGTTCGGCAGTAGAGCAGTTCTGTAATCCAACAGTTGGAACCATGATCCATAGGTTGAGGTCCTGTAGACTCACTGTTGAGAAAAGAGCAGGTTCCTTTTATATCCTTCATCTCCTGTTTCAGGGCATTGTGTCCCATAACATTGGGGGAGATAACTATGGCTGTTTCCTCATTGTACACTAGTTAAATTGCATAATTGTCCTGCAAATAGTGCAGTCTAATACACTGCAGGGGGCTGTTGGAATCAGCAGGCATTCCACAAATTAGCAGACAAAAGGGGGCACCAGACAGTCACATATGATACAGTGGCTCATGTCTTGACTTGCAGAACAAAGGAATAGAACATCCTGCATAATTAATAGTTCACCTCTGCACAAGTGTCTGATTCTCCTTATTAATGTGGCACCCTTGCGGGGGATTAGCACAGGATCCACAGGTGCAAGGAGGGATATGCGCTTTGGCACACACAACATTCAACACCTTTCACCCCAGACCTGAAGCAGGAGCTCTAATGGCTGTCCTTGAGCCAGCCCCCCTATATAAGATCCAGGTCTGAGGGGAGATAGTCAGTTAGTTCCAATCAGGAGAGCGAGGAAAGAGCAGCTTCTAACAGAGCTGGTTGCTGGGATACAGACAGGACCAGGACAGAGAGCGGACACCGTTGTGAAGCGCCCTAGAGGGAGCAACGGAGATTAGTAAAGAATTAGGAGAAAGAAGAAAGGAACAGATTTATTATCCCTTTAGCCCACCCGGACACCGGAGTCCGAAGAAGCTATTTATTAGTAGCAAAGAAAACCGGAGAGATCGGGAGGATTTATTCCCCTGAGGTAAACTGAAACGAGTTGTCTAAACCTGACCAAGCATTGGACCAGGGGCGCAGGAAGAGAATAGGAACCCCCACAAAAGGTCCTTATTATCGGTTATGGACTAAGATCATATTGAGCGGCAGGTTCAGCTAGAGGCAGGACTTACCCCGAAAACTCCAGACGTGATAAAGGAGGCCTCACAAATCTGTAAAGCAAATATCCTAACTTGCACCGAAAAACCTGGTTACCTTCCCAGACTGTATCTGTTACCGGTCATCAGTAAGAAGGTACCGAAACAAAGACTTTGTGCGTGTGCCTGCTTCATCGTTGCTGTCTACAGCATCACAAAGGTGAGGACTACTACCCCCCACATCAACCCCGCTGCCCTGAGGTAAAGCTCCGCCTGTGGGGAGCTGTACTACCCAAAGCTGCATTCCCATCACCTCAGCGGCCGGCCGCTCTTACCCGGTACCACAGGTGGCGTCTTGTTAAACAACTTCCCCACCGTCATCATCACCCCCATCCCCTGCTATTGAGGGTCCAGGGCACAGAACCTTGAACTGACCAGCCATAATCCTTTATCGAAGTAACAACCTGTTCCGGTATACGAGTACCCCCTTCCCTGTCGACCGGCTCATTACCACACAGTGCACCACCATCAACAGACTATATAATGTGGACTGTATAATGCAGAGATCTCAAACTCCAGGCTTCAAGGGCCACAAACAGTGCATGTTTTTAGGATTTCTTTAGTATTGCATAAGTTATAATTAAATCACCTGCGCAGATGATGATCCCCTATGCAATGCTAGGTAAATCCTGTAACCCTGCACTGTTGCCAGCCCTCAAGGCTTGGAGTTTGAGATCCCTGGTTTAAGATCTGGTCAACATTGCAATTTTCATGCCTCAATCAGGGACTTCCATATGGATCCCCAACAACACGATTCAAGTATGTCTTCGGCAGGGTCATTGAGTCTGTGAGGAAATCCACTCCTTCTATGCCATGTGAACTGCAAATTAATATTTGTTTAACAAGCCCTTGGGGAAATGATAGCACACAAGCTTAATGGTGAACTGACAGATTCCTGCATTTTAAATAGAGTAACAGGCAAAGAAAGATTAGCTACAACTTATGTCAGTAGGAACAATAGGGGCATGAACAGTAATGTCACCTTCCCTGACCCTCCAGTGTTATTTGATTACTAATGTCATGAAAATGGTAAAGCGGATGAGGGAATGGAAGCAGGATGATAATAATAGGCAAGGTTAACTGGATAACTGGTCTGAACCTTTCAGCTGGGGTCTCTAGTCTGACTCTGTACCCAGAGGTACTCTGATGGTGAGGAGTTCTGGGCCACCACTCTTGCCCTCATCTCCACAACCAGCCCTGTGCTAATTTCCCCTCACCTACCCACAGACTAGGACAGCAACAGCAAGTTCCCCAGGATAGGAATCCTCAAGGGTAACAATGGCAGGAAAGCTTCAGCAGACCAAAGGAACGTCTTACTGCACACACGTTCACAACAGAGTACAACTTGCATCTGTGACTCCCAGTGAAAGGAAGTGGAACTACTTAAAGGCTGAGGGAGTGAAGAACAGAATTCTCTGACACCCCCCCACCTACACCTCCATCTCCAATTGCACAGCCGCATAGCAACACAGCAGTATCTGCAGATTAACACTCAATGTGCCAATGGAAATGAACTCAGATATAAACCACAGCAGCAACACACATGGACTGCAAAGCAGTGAACACATAACAACTATGACGACGTCAGAGGCTTCATGTCAATATGGATGTTATACACCACAAAATGGAGTCTATTTTCTCATAGTGCCCCTTTTGTGAGCAATTCTGGGTATATTAGGAGGTATATAGGAGCGTGCTACCCCCATCCTCGGGACGTTCCTACCTGCTACACCTCACGTCCCTACCTGGATATCCATAATTGTATCTCAACACTAATGGATCGGATCCATAGGCTATCACCAGGGATTCTTTGACAACATTTTCCTTAACACATGAACCTGATTACCTTGAAAATAACGTAAAATAGCACTTTTACGGCTACATTTTCAAGTTAACAGAACAATATCAGTTGTACACAGGTGTATCGTTATCCACCCTTGGACTAATTGATTGTTCAGGAAAGTGAATGTTTCTCCCACCAGAAGTCCTCGTTTGCTTCATGTTCCAGTAACCATTTCTCCATTATTTTGCATATTTCTTGTATATCAGTCCCAATCTATCACTATGGTGTGTAGGTCAGTGACTACAGTTATCAGGGACCATTATTCTGTGGTTGTGACTCTCCAGCAGCTGCCATATCCAGACAGGTTTTCTCTTAATCTCCACTGAAATTGCTGTAATTCGGAGTAGCTGGTTCGGCCAATCTAATCTTGACTTGTGGCTCTTTCTTGCATCTTTTCAGGATCTCCTGAGTCCTGACTTGAAACCATGTGCTCCTGATAATTTAGAAACTGGAATTAAAAAACACATCCATTATCACACTATTTAGACAATTATATAAGGCTTGTGTGGAGCCCACTGGGACGGGATACTCGGTGCCGGACCGGGGAACTGCTGGGGGATGTTACAGCAGTCCTGGTCCGGACCGTGTCCCGGGTTCACACAATAAAATGGGGTTTATTTACAAGGGATATGGTTTGTCGTGACGCCACCCATGGGTTGTGGTCAGGGTGACCACCGCTGCTGCAGAACCTCCGGGGATGATGTTTTGGCAGCTTTAGATGGGATGGCTCTCCGCAGGTAGAGCCTGGTTTCCCGGGGCAGTGGTAATTAAAGTCTGTGATGGTTGTTACAGATGTTACAGGAAAGTAGAGGTAGTAGTAGAGATGATGAGAGTGGAGGCAATGGCAGTCTATGAGGGAAAGTAGGGTTTCAACACAAGGATGACACACACTCACGTTTGTTGTCGTTTTCCAAGTCTTTACTGTGCAGATGGTAAAGCAGAGTATTGTCCACGGAGTCTGTACCGGGGCCGGGTTGCTCCCACCCTGACCGGGTCCTTGGCTTCCTACTTCTGTGCTTTGTGTGTGGCCCTGCTGCCGCTTTTAGCTAACCTGCTGGCCCTGTCTCCACTCACGGGTACCAATCTGCTAGGCAACTTGAGTCCTCTGTGTCACTGACCCCTCCGTGTTGCTTTGCTATGGTGCTGTGAAGATGGTGGACCTTCACTGTCCCGGTATTCACTGTCCTGTCTGTCTCAGGCACAGCATCGGATCCGGTATCCGTCCTAACCGCCTCTCCGGGGTGAGTTCAGGGTAACTCCTTCTCCCGGGTATGTTCCTCTGTTCCTCTGTCTCCTTCCCTCAGACCTCTCAGGATCTCCACTCCAACTCGACTCTCCTCCAGACTCCCACTAAACTCCAACTCGACTCAAACTCAAACTAGACTCAAACTGACTGTCACTCCTGCTCTGAGGTAAACAACATTAGCTCCTCCCACTCTTGAAGGTGCCACCTAAGCTCCTCCCACTCTTGAAGGTGCCACCTAAGCTCCTCCCACTTTCTAGTGTAGTGTTCTGTGGGGAGCAAACCTGTATTGCTGTTTCTGTGGCATATTAACCCTTGGGGTGCCACATTTGTACATCGCTTGTCAGGATTTTATGCTGTATCTGAAGTATCTGTGGGAAATAAATTACAAGTTCTGATGAATATTGATTTTAATTCTCTTATTTGGAGATAGCAGCGTGGTGTTTTACCCTTTTTTAACAAGTTACTTGTATCAATGATACTAAGACTGCAGCAACTATCTAGTGACCTGAAGCTCTTATGGTGGTTGTGTCCTCCACAACCTCACCAGGTGAGAGGCTCACTGTCTCTTCCACAACCTCACCAGGTGAGAGGCTCACTGTCTACTCCACAACCTCACCAGGTAGAAGGCTTACTGTCTCCTCCAGAACCACACCAGGTGAGAGGCTCCCTGTCTCCTCCACAATCTCACCAGGTGAGAGGCTCACTGTCTCCTGCACAACCTCACCAGGTGAGAGGCTCACTGTCTCCTCCACAACCTCACCAGGTGAGAGGCTCACTGTATCCTCCACAACCTCAGCAGGTGAGAGGCTCACTGTCTCCTCCACAACCTCACCATGTGAGAGGCTCACTGTCTCCTCCACAACCTCACAGGTGAGAGGCTCACTGTCTCCTCCACAACCTCACCAGGTGAGAGGTTCACTGTCTCCTCCACAACCTCACCAGGTGACAGGCTCACTGTATCCTCCACAACCTCACCAGGTGAGAGGCTCCCTGTCTCCTGCACAACCTCACCAGGTGAGAGGCTCGCTGTCTCCTCCACAACCTGACCAGGTGAGAGGCTCACTGTCTCCTCCACAACCTGACCAGGTGAGAGGCTCACTGTCTCCTCCACAACCTCACCAGGTGAGAGGCTCACTGTCTCCTCCACAACCTCACCAGGGGAGAGGCTCACTGTTTTCTCCACAACCTCACCAAGTGAGAGGCTCAGTGTCTCCTCCACAACCTCACCAGGTGAGAGGCTCACTGTCTCCTCCACAACCTCACCAGGTGAGAGGCTCACTGGTTTCTCCACAACCTCACCAGGTGAGAGGCTCACTGTCTCCTCCACAACCTCACCAGGTGAGAGGCTCACTGTCTCCTCCACAACCTCACCAGGTGAGAGGCTCACTGGTTTCTTCACAACCTCACCAGGTGAGAGGCTCACTGTCTCTTCCACAACCTCACCAGGTGAGAGGCTCACTGTCTACTCCACAACCTCACCAGGTAGAAGGCTTACTGTCTCCTCCAGAACCACACCAGGTGAGAGGCTCCCTGTCTCCTCCACAATCTCACCAGGTGAGAGGCTCACTGTCTCCTGCACAACCTCACCAGGTGAGAGGCTCACTGTCTCCTCCACAACCTCACCAGGTGAGAGGCTCACTGTATCCTCCACAACCTCAGCAGGTGAGAGGCTCACTGTCTCCTCCACAACCTCACCAGGTGAGAGGCTCACTGTCTCCTCCACAACCTCACCAGGTGAGAGGCTCACTGTCTCCTCCACAACCTCACCAGGTGAGAGGTTCACTGTCTCCTCCACAACCTCACCAGGTGAGAGGCTCACTGTATCCTCCACAACCTCACCAGGTGAGAGGCTCCCTGTCTCCTGCACAACCTCACCAGGTGAGAGGCTCGCTGTCTCCTCCACAACCTGACCAGGTGAGAGGCTCACTGTCTCCTCCACAACCTGACCAGGTGAGAGGCTCACTGTCTCCTCCACAACCTCACCAGGTGAGAGGCTCACTGTCTCCTCCACAACCTCACCAGGGGAGAGGCTCACTGTTTTCTCCACAACCTCACCAAGTGAGAGGCTCAGTGTCTCCTCCACAACCTCACCAGGTGAGAGGCTCACTGTCTCCTCCACAACCTCACCAGGTGAGAGGCTCACTGGTTTCTCCACAACCTCACCAGGTGAGAGGCTCACTGTCTCCTCACACAACCTCACCAGGTGAGAGGCTCACTGGTTTCTCCACAACCTCACCAGGTGAGAGGCTCACTGTCTCCTCCACAACCTCACCATGTGAGAGGCTCACTGTCTCCTCCACAACCTCACCAGGTGAGAGGCTCACTGTCTTCTCCACAACCTCACCAGGAGAGAGGCTCACTGTCTTCTCCACAACCTCACCAGGTGAGAGGCTCACTGTCTCCTCCACAACCTCACCAGGTGAGAGGCTCACTGGTTTCTCCACAACCTCACCAGGTGAGAGGCTCACTGGTTTCTCCACAACCTCACCAGGTAAGAGGCTCACTGTCTTCTCCACAACCTCACCAGGTAAGAGGCTCACTGTCTCCTCCACAACCTCACCAGGTGAGAGGCTCACTGGTTTCTCCACAACCTCACCAGGTAAGAGGCTCACTGTCTTCTCCAAAACCTCACCAGTTAAGAGGCTCACTGTCTCCTCCACAACCTCACCAGGTGAGAGGCTCACTGTCTCCTCCACAACCTCACCAGGTAATAGGCTCACTGTCTCCTCCACAATCTCACCAGGTGAGAGGCTCACTGGTTTCTCCACAACCTCACCAGGTAAGAGGCTCACTGTCTTCTCCACAACCTCACCAGGTAAGAGGCTCACTGTCTCCTCCACAACCTCACCAGGTAAGAGGCTCACTGTCTCCTCCACAACCTCACCAGGTGGGAGGCTCACTGTCTCCTCCACAACCTCACCAGGTGAGAGGCTCACTGTCTCCTCCACAACCTCACCCGGTGAGAGGCTCACTGTCTCCTCCACAACCTCACCAGGTAAGAGGCTCACTGTCTCCTCCCACAACCTCACAAGGTGAGAGGCTCACTGTCTCCTCCACAACCTCACAAGGTGAGAGGCTCACTGTTTTCTCCACAACCTCACCAGGTGAGAGGTTCACTGTCTTTATTCACTTAATCTGTGTAATGTCAGATTAAACCCTATTCCACTTGTGTCCGCACTTCCTTTTTTTTAGAAAATACAATCCTGTTCTAGCATTGAGTCAACAATGATCTTATATAGGGATCTATGTATTAAGGGGGGAAAACAACAGAAGAGGTTATCAGCTCACCACAATGAATCTGGCATGCCTGGACTGATGTTATGAAACTACCTGAGTGTGATGCAATGAAGATTATGGAGCTCCAGCTTCCAGGGTGAATGCAGTTGTGGTTAATCAAATTACAGCAATGTTCCCATATACACAGTACAAGCCATGCAGGATAAGCAGGCAGAGATGATTAAGGCAGAGAGTCCTGTGCCAGGCGAAGTGTATCGGACGATAAAGTCCTCTATCGAACCTGTAATTTTATGTTGCAATAGGAGCTTATATATCTAGAACCTGATCATGAGGAGCTGCAGTAATGAAGCATAGCATGCTCATTGATCAGTGAATTATGATTAGTTGTTGTCTCGCCCCAGGCGGGGACCTTACGGTACTCGGAACCGAGCCCACTCATCGTCTGCAGGCTGCGGGGTGTCACGGTGACTTGACCCGTTCTGTAATCCTCTCGTCAGGTGAGCAGTAAAAAGGGAGTTGTAAAAAGGGATTAAAGAAAAAAAATAAATAAATAAAAGATGTCGTGACACCACCCGTGGTCTGTGGCCAATAAGGGCCACCGCTGCTGTCCAGGCCTCTGGGAATGATAATGATATGAGGCAGCAGGGATGGTAAGTCCTCCACGGGCAGGGCTATTGATAGTGTTAATACAAGGCTCCCAGTCCCCTCAGGCACTTTCTACTGCCGGTTTGCAAAATTCAGTGTGCGACTCTGCAAGCACAGGATGAGCAGTCTATCTGGGGGTGCAGGATTCAGCGTGTAGAAGAACAGACAGACAGAGGGAACGGTTCTCTTTTACCTTTTACTGTGCAGTAGGATTGTCCAGGTACTGTTCGCAGTTATCAGGAATCCGGGCTTGGAAGCAAGTTGGAGAGACCCACTTCAGGCAAGTTCTGAGGTCTACCTACTGCCCTAGTGTCTGTGGGCCCTGGCTGTGACCCACCCCAAGGCCGTGGGTTACCCGGTCTCGGCTGGTTGCAGTGGGGGGATGTCACCAGTGGCTTGCCCGAGCCTGTGACCCTGATGGTCGCTGAAAATGGCAAAACAAAAAGGGGAAAATAAAAAATAAAACAAAGTCTCGTGATGCAACCTACGGTGTCCGATGATGACACCGGCACTGCTGCAGACCTCTGGGGATGATGGATGGGCAGCCACATGATAACGCTCCCTGTAGGTAGAGCGGCGTCCCCGGAGCTGTGTGGTAGAATTTACACAGGGAGATGGCTCTGCAGGCAGGATGCTGGGGCAGTCTACGTGTTGGACAGGGTCAGAGGCTGGAATAACTGACACACACATGCTGGGATCTGTTTCCGTACCTTTTACTGATGTTATAGCAGGCACTGTCCAGTGTACACTCCAGGTGGTCGGGAGGCACTTCAGGATTTCCACACCTGATGAGTTGTGAGGCCCCCTCATCTCTATTTGTGTGTCTAGGTCCTGATCTGTCTGAAACCTGGCCTGACATCCCCTGTGTCTCCTCACTTGTATTGCAGGCAGTGAGAACCTTCTGTTGGATGCCGCTATTTCTCTTGCAGTTCCTGGCTCTCCAGGTTGCTTTTCTACAAGTGTCCAAAGAAGGCTGAAGTCTTCTGGGTTTTCCGGTGCTTTCTCTGCTGGCTAACTAGACCTTTGCAGACTCAGACTCAGGTGTCCGGGTTGCTTCCTGGGGTGAACTGGTATGGCTCCTCTGCCCTCAATTTGTTCATCGCCTTGCCTCCGACCCTCACTCTTGAGCCCTGCACTGGCTAGGCTTTCCTCTGGCACGAGCCTAGCTAGGCTCCATTCACCAGGTGTCTTCCTCAGTATTGCTCCGCACTGAACTGCCTAACTCCTCCCCCGGGCCTGAATTTATACGGGACCTTGCCTGAAGGTGGCAAGTAGAGCTACCCTTTCAGGTCTGGGGTGGAAGGTGTTGTATGTGTAGGGTACCTGATGTGGAAATCCCTCTGTGCACCAGGTGGTTCTGTGGCTACTGCAAGATGCCACATTCTCCCCTAGTTAAATTCAGTACTCCCAGACTGAGAAACATTTTTAAACATTTACAACAACTATAGCGGAATTATAACAGAGTCTTAAAAATAAAAATTACAAAAAACAAGAAAAATGGTGAAATATTGTGTAAAGGTGCAGTCCATATGGCGCTAGTCCATCCACCGCAGGCTGTTAAGGAAGGTTTGTTGCCACTACTAGTCCTGTGGCTATGGTCCATTTTTTTAAAATTGTCCAAGCAAATTTGAAAGTTCGTACAGTAAAGTCTCTGTAGGCTCAATATTTTTAACGTTATGGTTTAAAATTATTATGTTGCAATAAATTTTTCAACACATTTACATTCCCTATCCTTCCTATGGGCGTCTCGGCTTAGGAGTCCTGGTTTCTGCCTCCCAATCCCAGTGACTTTCTCTTCCTAACTCAATATTCATGTGGCTAGGCCCAGTTCCTCCACCCTTCTGTACACTAATATTTACTGTTATTTACATACCAGACACATATTTTACATCTCTTTACTCTCTGTACCTAAGGGGTGGTTGCCCAATGTTACTATGGGTTGATCTGCGTAGTACTGGTGTTTCACTAGTGCAGTGATGGGCAACCTTTTGAGCTTGGTGTGTCAAAATTCGCCAAAAAACCGAGCATAACTCGGGAGGTGTGTCACCTTGAGAAAAAAAAACTAATTTTACGATATTTATAGTTTAAATAACAAATATGTATAATTATTTAACTTACCTGCTTAGTGACTTCTTTGTTAATCTGTCAGTTGGTTTCTTTTATTGGTCTTGCTGTTATTTAACCTGTGTGGGGTGCCATGAACTAAGTCAGATAAGTGAGGGGGAGGGGGAATTCTTCCAGTGATGGCGAACCTGTGGCAGTCCAGCAACAGCTGGACTGCCACAGGTTCGCCATCACTGATTTAGTGACTTTTTTGTTGCTGAATTTCATTGGCTAAATCTTCAATTGAAGGTTGGTATTTTGTACACTTCAAGGCCAAGCAAGCGCTACTAAGGTTATCTGTCAATCTGTTTCTTTTGTTGGTTTTGTTGGCTCTTATGAAGTTGTAGCTGCCTGGAAATGTATTCCTTCCTTTCATCCTCACTTTTTTTCAAGAGCTGGGAATGATTAGTTTCAAAATGTGTAGTTATATTCCACGTTCTGCTTACTACCTGTTTCACTACATAGAACGCAAAATGATCTGCCATTTTTTTCTAT
Source organism: Allobates femoralis (assembly GCA_033576535.1). Taxonomy (NCBI): domain Eukaryota; kingdom Metazoa; phylum Chordata; class Amphibia; order Anura; family Aromobatidae; genus Allobates; species Allobates femoralis. The sequence goes on along the minus strand of JARQOC010000010.1, from coordinate 127,035,170 downwards.
AATGCCATACATCTCAGTCCATGTCTCTTGAAAGGGTCGGCTACTGCTATTACCACTTCCTTTACTTAACCTTGGTTTTTTTGGCTTCTCCATCAGAGGGGCAGTGACAGAAGATTTATAGATAGCCCTGCAGGCAATTAGGGGTTAACTGTCTTTTAGGAAAAGGCAGAGTTAATAAGCAGAAATAGGGATTAATAGGGTGTGCAACAATAATAGTGGTGAAATGGAGTCTGTACTATGTTGCAAGATGGCGTTCCTTATGTAAATTAATGGCGGGAAACGGCACCCATAGCACAGGCCTCTTCCAGCCTCCCCCTCACTTATCTCAGTAATGGCCAATCACACATTCATGACACCCTAGATTATGCCCAGAACCTTTCACTGGAGGATGGTTGCTGTAGTAATCACTGGACCTCCAGACAGCGATCACAGGGCCTCAGATATGCGTCCCCCACAGCGTTCCGCTGCTCCCTGCTGCGCCAGCCAGAAGTTCCGCCTACCGGAAGTCCCAGGACTAGACGCTCTGTGCCGGGCTCTGCTGTTCTGGCCTACAGACCTCCAGCACATTTTTTTTTCCTCAGCTACTGCACCTGGCCCTGTAGTTAGTGATGGGCGAGTCCTAAATTACTCAGAATCGCTTGACTCTAGTCTAGCGAGTCTGAGCCCGGGACTCGCTACTCGTTGCGAGCCTAGCGAGTCCAATGTTAATGAATGGGGAAGCGAGTAATAGCAAGTAATGTGCGATTTACAAATCGCAGATGTCTCGGAAAGCGCTCGCATTGCCGTTTTGGAAACCCCACTCGCAACAGTTTTTTGCTGCTGTGTCCGTGTCTGTGGTTTTTATCCAAATAGCGAGTCTAGCGAGTGAGAAAAAGTAAACTCTGACAAAACTAGGATCGCAGAGTACCGAATCCTACTTGTAGTTTCTCCGGCGGCCGCGTGTCACTGAAAATGGCTACGCGTGTCAGTGCTGACACGCGTGTCATAGGTTCGCCATCACTGCACTAGTGTCTACGTCTAGAGTTGTGCGTGCACTTTCCACTAGTCTACAGTTAGACCTACGTGATTCTGGAATGTTGTAGTATTGCCTTAGGGTACCTTTACACACCGCAATATGAGGTGATCTAACGTGTGCGAGCACGTTTGTCATGGTCGCCTCAGATCGCCGATGGCGCTTTTACTCGCTGCAATTTCGCCCTCAACCTAAGGCGATGTGTCGCCTCACCAACAGCGGAACCAATCTGGTCGACTTCCCTCTCCGCTTCACATGCCGCAATCCCCAAAGGAATATGGGCGTACATGGTCTGCGCTGTGAGGAGATAGGTGTGCCACAGTGGTTTACACAGTGCCTCATACGCGCTCATTGGACAACACAACAGCGTTACGATTGGTCAGCCTGCTATGGAAGGCTGGCTAATACATGACGCCTATTGTAGATGTGTGTGTTGCTGAATGGACAGCTCTTCAAATATGACACCCTGTGAACTGACAGCCAATGGGAACACAGTAGCCACCACCAATCATCGCAGACGGGGCGCGGACTACAGCACGCTGTGGCACGCCTACGGGAAATCAATAGGCGCGCAGATTCCATCACTGTCGCCCGTTCAAACACCAAAAGCCTGGAATCTCGCCTTCATGATTGCCACTGAAATCGGAACCAGGCGATAGGTGTTTTACCACCGCCAAATTCCCCAATTATATGCCGCAACTGGGAGGCAATTTGACGGCAATAGTTTCAGGGCGACATATCGCCGTCAGGATTCCCACCAAAAATTGCGGCGTGTAAATGTACCCTTAGTCTTTCTATGAGACTGGCAGGTTCGCTCATTGCAGGTTCCTCTAGCTCTGCTACAATGGGTGCTTCTTCTGGAACTGGAACAGGTTCTTCTGGAACTCTTAAGGTACCATCACACGCGGCAATATTACTAGGCAATTTCACTGGCAATATGCTGGGTTGTAGTGAAATCATGGACACATTGTTCTATTTTGTTGCTGTGTACAAGTGGAACAATGTGTCCATGATTTCACTGCAACCAGCAAACTGCCAGTGAAATTGCCTAGCAATATTGCCGCGTGTGACGGTACCTTTACAGATTCTTCCAGTCTTCCTTGTTCTTCCACTGGTTGCAAAAAGGTGATTACAGGTTCTATTGTGGCTCCTTCACATTGAGGCCAGTCTTCAGGAAAATCTCCAAGTACTGTATGAATCACTTTTTTTTTTGTTCTGGTTGGTGTGTACAGGGGTCTTCTTCTTGTGGTTTTAATTGTTCTGGACTTTTCTTGAGGTGATCTCTAGAAACTGTTGCAGTTGTTCTTCCTCTATCTCTATTGATTACGCAAGTCTTCCTATTGTCAAAGTTGGAATTTAGCACTGTGTAGGGTTCTGATTCCCATTGGTCATCAAGTTTATGGACCCTTATTTTTCTCTTGAGTTCCAATTCTCCAGGTGTTAAGGGAACAGCTTGTGCATTCTTGTTATAACTTTTCTCTTGCTTGTTTATGATCTGGTTCAGACTTTTCTCCACGCATGCTTGTACTCTCCAGTACTGTTCTTTGCGGTTGGAGTCCCAATCAGCATCAGGTGAATCAGTTTCAGGTACTACAATTCCCATTTCGAGATCAACTGGTAATTTTCCGGGTCTTGCGCGCATTAAGTATGCTGGTGTGCAATTGATGGAACTTATGGGTATGTTGTTATACATGTCCATTAAGTCAGGTAACTTCTCCAGCCACTGATTTCTTTCTTCCAAAGGCAGAGTTTTTAACAAGTCTATGACTATATTGCTCATTTTCTCACACATGCCGTTGGTTTGTAGATAAGGTGTGGTTCGGATCTTCTTGCACCCATATAAATGACAAAACTCTTGGAAGATCTCAGCTTCAAATGCAGAACCTTGATCAGTCAATACCTGCTCCGGATACCCGTGTGGTCTACAGAAGCAGGCTTGAAATGTTTTTGCTGCAGTTTCTGCTTTTAAGTCTTTTACTGGGGCTACCACTAGGAATCTTGAATAGTGGTCCACCATTGTTAAAGCATAAGTGTAGCCTGATCTGCTGGGTGTTAGCTTCACGTGATCCAGGGCTACTATACTCGAGTGGTTGTTTGGTTACCATTGGCTGTAGTGGTGCTCTTTGGGTGTCACGGTCTTTTCTTCTTAAGTTGCATGGCCCACAGTATCTACACGATCTCTCTATGACGCTTCTCATGCCAACCCAGTAAAATCTTTCACGTAACAGCGTCTCAAGCTTTTTCCATCCAAAAGTGTCCTGCTCCATCATGGTATGCTTCCAACACCATTTGAGCATCACTGTTTGGTACCAATATCTGCCACACCATCTCGTGGGTTCTACGATTTATGAAATGTCAGCACAGCTTTACCTGGTAGATGAACAACTTGCTTCTCTCTTTCCACAGGTGTTGCACCTCTGGTGCAGCATCTGGGCTAAGACGTGAGTTCTCTTGGGTTATCAGCTGTTTGACTAAGCTGACAGCCAGGTCACTGTCTTGTGTCTCTTTCCACCCATGGTGAGGTAACGGGTTTAGTGTTGACTCACAACATTTCTGGCAAGTTTGCTGACAATGGGATGCACCGTGGCGGTGGAAGGCGGGTAGCTCTACTTCTTCTAGCTCATCCACATCTTCTCCGACATCTGGGAAGTGGGGAATCCTTAAAAAGGCATCAGCATTTAAAAAGGGGGGCGAAACAATGTGCAATAGGGTCTTATCTCCTTAAAAGCTTAAGGTGTAGTATAATAAAGCTGCTCACCTGGAGAAGTTGTGTGACACACAACAAGTATGCACACCTGTAATCAGCTGCTGCAGGACCCACACTTCCACGATTAACGTGGCAGAGACAGGTATATTTGGACGACGTGCCACAGGATCCGCTCTGCTGGGTGAAAAACCAGACACTGGAAACCTGGTTACACAGATGTTTTTTAATCCGACGTGTTTCGGAGCAAGCCTTGGTTTTGTCCCTGAAGAAGGAGCAAGGCTTGCTCCGAAATGCGTTGGATTAATGAACAGCTGTGTAACCAGGTTTCCAGTGTCTGGTTTTTCACCCAGCAAAGGGATCCTGTGGCACTTGATCCAAATATACAAGGCATCAGCATTGGCATTCTTATGACCTGCCCGGTACTTGATGGTAAAGCTGTAGTTTGACAACTGAGCCATCCAGAATTGCTCCATTGCACCTAACTTAGCAGTATCCAGGTTTGCAAGAGCATTATTGTCTGTGAAAGCAGTGAACTGCGCAGCCGCTAGGTAATGCTTGAACCATTCCGTGATAGCCCAGACCAAGGCCAGGAATTCCAGCTTGGACAAGCTGTAGTTATTGGGGTTTCTTTCCGTAGGACGGAGCTTCCTGCTGGTGTAGGCAATCACACGCTCATTGCCATTCTGTTTCTGTGACAAGATAGCTCCTAACCCCACGTTGCTGGCATCGGTGTACAGCAAGAACAGTAAGTTGTAGTCAGGATAGGCCAGGATCTCGTCTCCAGTCAGGGCCTCTTTCATCTGTTTGAAGGATTCTTTCTGTTTCTCACCCCATTCAAATGGAGGACCTCTGGTCTTGTCCTTCTTGGTCTGGCCCCCCAGGAGATCTTGAAAGGGCACGGCTATCTTCGTGTAGCCATTTATGAATCTCCGGTAGTATACTACCGGCCGCAAGTACTGATGTACGTCTCTGACGATAGTTGGTTCTTGCCATTACTTTATGATGGTGATCTTGTCAGGGTCTGGTGCCACTCATTCTATGCTGACCACATGCCCGAGATACTGAACTTTTGGTTTCAGCAAATGGCATTTAGATGGCTTCAGCTTCATCCTGAACTTGGACAATGCTTCAAATACCTCTGACAGATGTTGTAGATGTTCTTCATAGGTTTTCGAGTACACTATGATGTCATCCAGTTAGAGTAGCACAGTCTCAAAGTTTTGGTGCCACAGGCAACACTCCATCAATCGTTGGAACGTTCCGGGTGCATTGCAGAGTCAAATTGGCATGCTGTTAAACTCACACAGGCCCATGGGTGTTGTAAACATGGTATTCTCCCAGTCTTCTTCTGCAATGGAGACCTGCCAATACCCACTAGAAAGATCGAGGGTTGAAAAGTAATTAGCAAGTGACTCTTCTATGTGTAATGCGATTTATTTGTCTGTAATCTACACACATTCTCATACTGCAGGGGACCTTGCCTGAAGGTGGCAAGTAGAGCTCCCCCTTTAGGTCTGGGGTGGAAGGTGTTGTATGTGTAGGGTACCTGATGTGGAAATCCCTCTGTGCACCAGGTGGTTCTGTGGCTACCTATATGGCAGGGTGCAACAGCTGCATATAGCTGTGCTGAGGCCTCATCTGGTCTGCTCTGGCTGAGTGACAGGCGGCGCGAGCTCTCTTGTGATACCCTTTTCTTTGAGTCTACTGAGCTCTGTAGTGCGGCTGTGTCTCCTAGCCTCAGATTGGACAGGCAACTTAGAATCACCCACCCTCCGGTTTGTTTGCTTGGTATAGAATCCCTGGTGACCTCGACCTCCGTTGACCGTACTGCACTAGGTACTGGGACGAATCGGCACTGGCTCCACTCCCCGGACCTAGTCCTCCACTTCCCAACCCTCACCGCGGGGGTCTCACACACAGGCTGGTCAGTCACCTAGGACGGAGAGTAGGATTTTAGTCCCTAACCTGTATCAAGGTAGTAAGTACACCAGTCTGGTGACTGTAATAGTCACAGAGAGTAGGATTTTAGTCCCTAACCTGTATTAAGGTAGTAAGTACACCAGTCTGGTGACTGTAATGGTAACAGGAGAGTAGGATTTTAGTCCCTAACCTGTATCAAGGTAGTAAGTACACCAGTCTGGTGACTGTAATGGTCACGGGAGAGTAGGATTTTAGTCCCTAACCTGTATCAATGTAGTAAGTACACCAGTCTGGTGACTGTAATGGTCACAGAAGAGTAGGATTTTAGTCCCTAACCTGTATCAAGGTAGTAAGTACACCAGTCTGGTGAATGTAATGGTCACAGGAGTATTAGGATTTTAGTCCCTAACCTGTATCAAGGTAGTAAGTACACCAGTCTGGTGACTGTAATGGTCACAGATTATTAGGATTTTAGTCCCTAACCTGTATCAAGGTAGTAAGTACACCAGTCTGGTGACTGTAATGGTCACAGATTATTAGGATTTTAGTCCCTAACCTGTATCAAGGTAGTAAGTACACCAGTCTGGTGACTGTAATGGTCACAGGAGATTAGGATTTTAGTCCCTAACCTGTATCAAGGTAGTAAGTACACCAGTCTGGTGACTGTAATGGTCACAGAAGAGTAGGATTTTAGTCCCTAACCTGTATCAAGGTAGTAAGTACACCAGTCTGGTGACTGTAATGGTCACGGAGATTAGGATTTTAGTCCCTAACCTGTATCAAGGTAGTAAGTACACCAGTCTGGTGACTGTAATTGGTCACAGAGATTAGGATTTTAGTCCCTAACCTGTATCAAGGTAGTAAGTACACCAGTCTGGTGACTGTAATTGTCACAGAAAGTAGGATTTTAGCCCCTAACCTGTATCAAGGTAGTAAGTACACCAGTCTGGTGAATGTAATGGTCACAGGAGATTAGGATTTTAGTCCCTAACCTGTATCAAGGTAGTAAGTTACACCAGTCTGGTGAATGTAATGGTCACAGGAGATTAGGATTTTAGTCCCTAACCTGTATCAAGGTAGTAAGTACACCAGTCTGGTGAATGTAATGGTCACAGGAGATGAGGATTTTAGTCCCTAACCTGTATCAAGGTAGTACGTACACCAGTCTGGTGACTGTAATGGTCACAGGAGATGAGAATTTTAGTCCCTATGTCCTAACCTGGATCAAGCTAGTAAGTACAACAGTCTGGTGACTGTAATGGTCACAGAAAAGCTTGGACTCCGATCTGGATCACCCTGCCTATATCCTCCGAGATTAGTCCTGAGAAGGACTGTTGTGGTCAGCTCAGCAGCAGTTTGCAGCCCTGCTCCGGATCTACCTATGAGGGCCGCAAATCTGTCCCTAAGCAGCAGCAGACACTCTCCCTACACTCCCTGTCTGGATGCCTGTGTGCAGAGCACAGCGCGGCCGGGTCTTATAAAGGCTCGGTCACGCTGTGCAGGCTGGCCAATCACTGCAATGCCACAACTAACAGGGCTGTGGCATTGCAGTGGTCTGCCAGCCAATCCCTGCATGTGGGCTGGCTCTCAAAAGAGCGCCAACATGAAGGGATGAGGACCCCGAGCACAGCACGAGTATCGCGAGATTACTCGGTGCTCGCCGAGTAGCCCGAGTACAGTGATACTCGTGTGAGTACCGAGTAGTGGCGAGCATGCTCGCTCATCACTAGTGCTGATGTAAAGTAGACATGTGGGAAATGTTATTTATTAACTCTTTTGTGTCACATATCTCTCTGGTTCAACAGAATAAAAATGACAGATTTGAAAATTGTCAAATTTTCAAAATTTTTGCCAACTTTTTTATATTTTCACAAATAAACACAAAAATTATCGACCACAATTTACCACTAAAATGAAGCCCAATATGTCACGAAAAACAATCTTAGAATCGCTAGGATCCGTTGAAGCGTTCCAGAGATATTACCTCATAAAGGGACACTGGCCAGAATTGACAAAAAACGGCCTGGTCATTAAGGTGGAAATTGGCTCCGTCACTAAGGGGTTAATACCTACTAATGCTGTTAACCCTTTCTGTCATGCTGCAAATATTCCTTCTTGCTGCTCAAATACATTTACTGTGTATCATAGGTGTTATCTGGGTTACCTTATATACTCGCGTATAAGCCTAGTTTTTCAGTCCAAAAATTGGGCTGAAAAGTCCCCCCTCGGCTTATACGCGAGTCATATCAGTATACAGGCCCCCCTCACAGTATGGCGCCACCCCCCTCACAGGATGGCCCCCGCATGCAGCGCTGCGCACATACATTACCTGGCTATCAGCTGTCACCCTCCGGTGGCGATTCGCTGCTCCTGGCTCCAGGCTGCATCTTCCTCTGTGTCTTCCTGCTTGTGGCCGGGGCTCATCACGATGACGTCATCGTGACCCCGGCCGGTCACGTGACAAGCAGGAAGACACAGATGAAGATGCAGCCCGGAGCCAGGAGAACGATCCGCCACCGGAGGGTGACAGCTGATAGCCAGGTAATGTATGTGCGCAGCGCTGCATGCAGGGGCCATCCTGTGAGGGAGGGGGACGCCATACTGTGAGGGGGGCTGTATAATGGCACTGCTGGGGATGTATACTGTGCTGGGGACCTGTATACCACACTGCTGGGGCTGTATACTGTGCTGGGGACCTGCTGTATACCACACTGCTGGGGCTGTATACTGTGGTGGGGACCTGCTGTATACCACACTGCTGGGGCTGTATACTGTGCTGGGGACCTGCTGTATACTGTGCTGGGGACCTGCTGTATACCACACTGCTGGGGCTGTATAGTGTGCTGGGGACCTGCTGTATACCACACTGCTGGGGCTGTATACTGTGCTGGGGACCTGCTGTATACCACACTGCTGGGGCTGTATACTGTGATGGGGACCTGCTGTATACCACACTGATGGGGGCTGTATACCTGTGCTGGGGTCCACCCTCGGCTTATACGCGAGTCAATACGTTTTCCCAGGTTTTTGGGGGCAAAAGTAGGGGGGTCGGCTTATACACGGGTCGGCTTATACACGAGTATATACGGTAATTGATTGTATGTATTATCATAGTGAGGTTCCCCTACTAAAATCTCCATGTACAGGGGGTTTCTAAACTCTAAATTTATACTTTCATCATCTGTTTACTCATAGGGACCCAGATTGTGAAATACTTTTACTTTTTACTGGGCTCTATAGACAAATATCATGTATAATTTCTGATGAAGTATATATTACTGTAACCGGTATGGGCAATTGGCTTTTTTAAGTGTTTTTATTCTTGTGTGTTTTTTGATACTGAATAAATTTGTTAATATTGATACGTATATTTTTGAGGTTGTATCGCTTTCTTTGGACCTTTATTTGCCTGTCTGCTTGTTATCCCTCTATTGGTCTAGCGATCCCCGTTTGTAAGCATTTATATTGGTGGTGCCCTCCCCTATCTATTTATTTCACTATATTGTTTTGACCACTTCCTTTATAAGTGTTTTTTTCCTGGGAAGTGTGGGCACACAACCCTTTTTGATTTCTAAAAAGGGTCTTCTAGCTATTGATGTATATTGTATCCCTTTATATATATACTAGCTGTGAGCCCGATGCAAATGCATCGGGATTCTAGAACGTGCATTAATTTGATTATAGTAGTTATAGCTGTTAGCCTGATGCAAATGCATCGGGTATCTAAAATATGTTTATTGTTTTTTTAAACATTTTTAAATAATAATCGCATCATCAATAGCAATAATATAAGCCATAGCATTATTATTAGCAGTAATAGCAGTATTAATAGCATTATTAGCAGTATTATGAGCATTAATAACAGTATTAATAGCATTAATAGCATTATTATTAGCATTAATAGCATTATTAATAGCATTATTAGCATTAATAATAGCATTAATAACATTATTAATAGCATTAATAGCATTATTATTAGCATTAATAGCATTAATAATAGCATTATTAGCATTATAATAGCATTAATAACATTATTATAGCATTAATAGCATTATTATTAGCATTAATAGCATTAATATAAATTATTAGCATTAATAATAGCATTAATATACATTATTAATAGCATTAATATTATTTTATTAGCATTTTATTGCATTAATAGCATTATTAGCATTATAGGATTAATAACATTATTATAGCATTAATAGCATTATTTAGCATTAATATAGCATTAATAATAGCATTAATTAGCATTAATAATAGCATTAATAACATTATTAATAGCATTAATAGCATTATTATTAGCATTAATAGCAATATTAATAGCATTAATAGGATAAATATTAGCATTAATAGCATTAATAGCATAATTAATAGCATTAATAGCATTATTAATAGCATTAATAGCATTATTATAGATTAAGCATTAATAATAGCATTAATTAATTAATAATAGCATAAATAACATTATTAATAGCATTAATAGCATTTTATTAATAATAGCATTAATAGCATATAATTTAGCATTATGCATAATAGCATTAATGAATATAGCATTAATAGATTATATTAGCATTATATTAATAGCATTATATAGCATTAATAGCAATTAATTAATAGCATTAATAGCATTATATATGCATTAATACATAATAATATAATTAGCATTAATAGCATTTAATAGCATTATACTAATAGCATTAATTAATAGCATTATATAGCATTTATTAGCAATTAGCATATTATATATAGCTAATTAGCATTATAATAGCATTATAGCATTATATTGCATTAATAGCATTAATAGCATAATAGGATATATATTAGCATTATAGATTATAGCTATTAATAGCATTATCATTATTAATAGCATTTAATTATTAGGCATTAATAGCATTAATAATAGCATTAATATAGCATTAATAATAGCATTAAATAATACATTATAATAATAGCTATTAAATAGCATTAATTAGCATTAATAGCATTTAATAGCATTAACATTATTAGCATTAATATAATAGCATATTAATAATCATTATTAATAGCATTAATAGCTTATTATTAGCATTATAGCATTTATAGCATATATAATAGCATTATTAGCATTATAAAGATTAATAAGCATTATTAATAGCATTAATAGCATTATTATTAGCATTAATAGCAATTAATAAAGCATTAATTAGCATTAATAATAGCATTAATAACATTATTAATAGCATTAATAGCATTATATTAGCATTATTAGCATATATATACATTAATAAAGACATTATAATTAGCATATAGCATTAATAGCATTATTAATAGCATTAATAGCATTATAATAGCATTAATAGCATTATTATTAGCATTAATAGCATTAATAATAGCATTATAGAATATAATAGCATATAATTATTAATAGCATTAATCATTATTAGTCATTAATAGCATTAATAATCCATTAATAGATAAATATTAGCATTATAGCATTAATAGCATTATTAATAGCATTAATAGCATTAATAGCATTAATAGCATTATTATAGCATTAATAGCATTAATAGATAATATTAGCATTAATAGCATTAATAGCATTATTAATTAGCATTAATAGCATTAATACAAATATAGCATTATTAGCATTATAATAGCATTAATACATTATTATAATTAGATTAATAGCATTTTAGCATTAATAGCATAATAGCATAAAATAGCATTATAAATATACATATAGCATTAATATATAATAGCATTAAAAATTAGATATTACATTATACATTATATAGCATTAATAGCAATATTATATTAAAGCATTAATAGCATTATATAGCATTAATAGCATTATTATTAGCATTAGCATAAATAATTATAGCATTAATATAACATTATTATAATGCATTATTTAATTAATAGCATTAATAGCATTATTATTAGCATTAATAGCATTAATAATACATTATTAGATTAATATATAGCATTAATAAATTTACTTAATAGCATTAATAGCATTATTATTAGCATTAATAGCATTATATAGCATTACATTAATAATAGCATTAATAGCATTAATATTATAACATATTAATAGTAATATATATTATTAGCATTAATAGCATAATATAATTATTAGCATTAATATACATTAATAGACATTATAATAGCATTATTATAGCATTATAGCATATAATAGCATTATATTAGCATTATAGCATTATATAGCATTATTGCATTAATATAGCATTATACATTATATAGCATTAATAGCATTATTATTAGCATTAATAGCTAATAATTATTATTAGCATAACATTAATAATAGCATAATAGATAATATTCATTATGCATTAATAGCTATATCATTAATTATTATTATTGCAATTAATATGCATTATTAATTGTATTTAATAGCATTATTATTATCTTATAATAATATTATATAATATAACATTATTACATTATGCTTATTATTAGCATAATACATTAAATTATACATTAATACATTATGATACAGTAAGATATATTAGCATTAGCTATAGCATATTATTTTTATTATTATATAGTTATATTTTTATATAATATTATATATTATTTATTATATTTTATTATTATAATTTATATATTATTTTTAATTATTTTTTATTATTAATATATTATTACATTAATGCTATATCATTTTACATAAGTCAGATTGAAGCATTATATAATTAATAGCATAATTATTATTTTTTTTTATTATTATATTTTTTTTAATTAATTTTTTATTAATTATTTTATTTATTTTTTATTTTTTTTAATTATTTTTTAATTATTTTTTTATTATTAAATTTATTATTTAGGCTGAGACCCAGTTCTCATTCAGGTCCGCTGGAAGGGCTGATATAATTAGCATATATTTTTTTTTTATTATTATTTTTATTGAATTATTTATTATTTTTTATTTATTTTTGTATTATTTTTTAATTATTTTTTAATTATTTTTTTTATTATTAAATTTATTATTTTAGGCTGAGACCCAGTTCTCATTCAGGTCCGCTGGAAGGGCTGATATAATTAGCATATATTTATTTTTTATATTATTATTTTATTGAATTATTTATTATTTTTTATTTATTTTTTATTATTTTTAATTATTTTTAATTATTTTTTTTATTATTAATTTAATTATTTTAGCTGAGACCCAGTTCTCATTCAGGTCCGCTGAAGGTGATATAATTAGCATATATTTATTTTTTTTTATTATTTTTTATTGAATTATTTATTATTTTTTATTTATTTTTTTATTATTTTTTAATTATTTTTTAATTATTTTTTTTTATTATTTAATTTTTTTTAAGTAGGCTGAGACCAGTTCTCATTCAGGTCCGCATTTTTTTTTTTTTTTTATTATTATTTTTTATTAATTATTTATATTTTTTATTTTTTTTTTTATTATTTTTAATTATTTTTAATTATTTTTTTTATTATTTAATTTATTTATTTTTTTAAGTCGAGATGAGACCAGTTCTCATTCAGGTCCGCATTTTTTTTTTTTTTTTATTATTATTTTTATTTAATTATTTAATATTTTTTATTTATTTTTTTATTATTTTTGTAATTATTTTTAAATTATTTTTTTTATTATTTAATTTATTTATTTTTTTAAGTGAGAGTGAGACACAGTTCTCATTCAGGTCCGCATTTTTTTTTTTTTTTTATTATTATTTTTATTTAATTATTTAATATTTTTTATTTATTTTTTTATTATTTTTTAATTATTTTTAAATTATTTTTTTTATTATTTAATTTATTTATTTTTTTAAGTCAGAGTGAGACGCAGTTCTCATTCAGGTCCGCCTTTTTTTTTCCCCATTGACATACATTACCGGTGTGTCGGCGATTTTATGGCCGGCCACCTGGTTCTATTTGTCGGCCCTAAAATCGCGGACACACCGCTAATGCATGTCTATGGGCAGTCAGCTCGAATTCTGATTGGTCGGCGTTGAATCCGAAATCGGGCTGACTGCCCATAGAGATGCATTAGCGGTGTGTCCGCGATTTTAGGGCCGACAAATAGAACCAGGTGGGCGGCCATAAAATCGCCGACACACCGGTAATGTATGTCAATGGGGAAAAAAAAAGGCGGACCTGAATGAGAACTGCGTCTCAGTTTTGAGGGGCTCTTCTGATTGGCTGAGGGCAGTATACAGCGACCAATCAGAAGAGGGCCTCAGATCTCATTGAGGTAGAATGGGGGATTTTTCTTCCATTCTATCTTAATGAGAAGGAAGAGGACGTCGGAGGTGGAAGATCCCCGGGGCCGGACGAAGAGGCGGAGATGGCGGAAAGAAGAGAGAAGACCCCCGGGGCCGGAGGAAGAGGACGCCTGGCCGGACGGAGGACTTGTGGATCGGACGGACGATCAGATGACTTGAAGGCATGTAAGTGATCGACGGGGACGTTAGGTTAGGGGACGGCGGGGGCTTAGGGTGTAGGGCCTTAGGTGACAGCGGCGTTAGGTTAGGGGACGGCGGGGGCTTGGGGTGTAGGGCTTTAGGTGTTAGCGGTGTGAGCTTAGGAGGCGGCGGGGCTTAGGGGATAGGGGCTTAGGTGCGGCGGGGCTTAGGGGGCAGGGGGGGGGTAGGGGTTTAGGTGCGGAATCGGGGGTAGGGGGTTAGGTGCGGCTTAGGGGGTAGGGGCTTGCGGCAGAGGGTAGTGGCTGCGGCGGGGTAGTGGATTAGGGCGTCAGGGGGTAGGGGCTTCGGCGGCGGGGTAGTGGGTTAGGGTTTAGGGGGGCAGGGGGTAGGGGCTTCGGCGGCGGGGTAGTGGGTTAGGGGTTAGGGCGGTTAGGGGTAGGGGCTGCTGCGGCGGGGTCGGCGGCGCGGGTAGTGGGTTAGGGCGGCAGGGGGTAGTGGCTTGCGGCAGAGGTCGGGGTAGTGGCTTAGGGGTAGGGGCTGCTGGTTAGGGCGGCAGGGGGTAGTGCTTAGGGGTAGGGGCTGCAGCGGCGGGGTCGGCAGGGAGTAGTGGCCTGCGGCAGAGGTCGGGGTAGTGGCTTAGGGGTAGGGGCTGCTGGTTAGGGCGGCAGGGGGTAGTGCTTAGGGGTAGGGGCTGCAGCGGCGGGGTCGGCAGGGGTAGTGGCTTGCGGCAGAGGTCGGGGTAGTGGCTTAGGGGTAGGGGCTGCTGGTTAGGGCGGCAGGGGGTAGTGCTTAGAGGTAGGGGCTGCTGCGGCGGGTAGAGTTCTGCGACGGTGTACAGCGCGATGGCTGTAGTGTACAGCACGATGGTATACTACAGTCCCATGGCGCTTATGGGCATGGGACTGTAGTATACTATAGCGGTGTACACGACAGTAGTATGGGCTTAGGGTAGTGGGAGTTCTGCGACGGTGTACAGCGCGATGGCTGTAGTGTACAGCGCGATGGTATACTACAGTCCCATGGCGCTTATGGGCATGGGACTGTAGTATACTATAGCGGTGTACACGACAGTAGTATGGGCTTAGGGTATTGGGAGTTCTGCGACGGTGTACAGCGCGATGGCTGTAGTGTACAGCGCGATGGTATACTACAGTCCCATGCGCTTATGGGCATGGGACTGTAGTATACTATAGCGTGTACACGACAGTAGTATGGGCTTAGGGTAGTGGAGTTCTGCGACGGGTACAGCGCGATGGCTGTAGTTACAGCGCGATGTATACTACAGTCCCATGGCGCTTATGGGCATGGACTGTAGTATACTATAGCGGTGTACACTACAGTAGTATGGCTTCGGCTTCGTGGCTTGGTTAGCGGTGTAGCGACTCGCAATGCCCGCTTCGCGGGCATTGCTTCGCTAGGCTGCAACGACTCGCTACGCGGCCACGGGGAGAGTCCAGGAGAAGCAGCTCGGACTCGCTAACCACGCGACCGGAAGCAGCGCCGCTCCGACGGAAGTCGCTACGGCAATTATATAATAGATATATCCGATTGTATCTATCAGTCTCTTCTTGCGACCTCTTTACTCTACTTGGTGGGAGGAGGGTGCCCACTTGGGCTTCAGTAGACTAAGTTGGGATATGAACCTGGAGGAAAGAGAGAGGGCTTGGAATGGCCAATGTAATGATGTCTTTGATTTGGTGGATGAAAAAGGTTTGGTACCGTGTTAGCCAGTTGAGAAAATGTTGATTGCTCTCAGTGTGAGAAACAAGATACAAATCTTGTAGTTGTGATACCTTTTAATGGCTAACAAAAATAAAATAAATAATGTTATAAAACGAGCTTTCGAGACGACTCAGGTCTCTTCATCAGGCATGGTATGACAAGATATTGAATGAAACTCAAAATATATGCATGCACAACTAAAATGATTGGATATTTGACTCAATAAACATTACAGGGACTGGACATTTGGCAAAATAAACAAACAGCCTCGGAGATGATCTTCAAACAGGCAGGCCCAGAGGTAATAAAGTCTTTAGGACACTAAATTATAAGAAAACCTGGTGTCTAAGATTTCCATGTCTTTGAACAACATTGTTTAGACATGGTAATGAGCCATAAAACCATCAGCAATGTTCAGCCCGTTCTGTATACAATTGAAGCTTCTAATTAGCTTGGATTCACACACTCTTCTGTGTTTTTGGGATTTGAAATTACCTCTCAAAATTAAAACCTTCATATTGTCAATGTTATGTCGCTGGCCAGAAAAATGCTCCGCTACTGGAAAATGGATCCTTGCTCTTAGACGCTGTCCAGTCTCCCCAACATAGAAAGAACCTAGTGCGCAAATGGTGCACATAATTAAATATACCACATTTGGTGGATGTTGACGGGGATGATCTACCCAGTGGTGGCGATGAGAGTTTTGCCAAGGTTTCTCATGAACTGATCAAATTGAACAAAAATTATGCTAAAACATGGTGGAATTTAAAAAGTTTGGAGCAATATAAAAAATTGGAACTGATTCCAAGAGACCTGAGGGTGCAAATCTTCCCTGCCTGGGAGGAAGAGGAAGATTTCCGCAAGAAGTGGAAAATAGGGCTAAAAACGTGCTCTAGTATTTTGTTGGATCTGTTAATCTCACATGATAAATCCTTTTTGCACACCCTTAGGGAATCAATTAGGTCTAGAGAATCCCAATTGGATTCCTTTGATAAAAATACTGTTAAACAATTCCAAACAAAATTGAAAGGAATTATTGACCAATTTGAAAAAGAGGTAATAAAGAGGAAAAAACAAAAATTAATTAGGTACAAGAAGGATTTTCAGACTGGGAAATTCTTTAAATGGGGCCAGAAGGGCAACCCTCAACCTAGACCTAAGCCTAAAAATACCCCAACACCAAACCCCAGGGAGCCAAATATACCAGTCGTACCTCTTTACCAGTTCCTAATCTATCAGAAGAAGAAGATTTTTTAATCTTTAGACCCAAGTGACTTAGAAAGTGAACCTGGAGGGGAAGACGTGGAGGGTCCAAATTTAAGAAAACGCCTGAACAGATTGGACTTGGCGATCCCCACTACTTGCACCCGGGCACCCGGCACCCCCTGAAAGGGCTGAGCCGGAGCCATCATAAGGCGCATCCACGAGGAAATGTCCTTGTGGTCCCACCTAAGTCTAGCCCGCAGAGCTTTCCGTTGCCAGAACTGCTCATCATACCTTAACCCCCTGAAACCTCCATACACTCTGTATGCCTCCCCTATGGAATCCATATACAAAAAAGGGCGGAGCAGTGCTCAGACTCCTTCTCCCCAATGGCCAAAATGGCAAAGGCTTGCAGCAAATTAGTAAAGGTCCTGGGATCAACCTGTATCTCCTCTTCTCCTCATTCTCCTCCTTTTTTCAGTCACTCAGTTTAATTTTGCCTAAATTAAACTATTCTAGTGGAAGCAGGGAAAATATTTCCACATACTACCCTTTCCAGATTTTTTCCCTCACCTTTTCTTCAAATGTGCCCCAATCGGATCTTGAAGCACACATACACTTCGCTCCGTGCCTTGTCATCCAACCAAACTAACTCTTCTTCCTTCTACATTTCCTTTTCCCCATCTTTTGCCTCGTCCAACGCAGCTGCAACCTCGGCCACCTGCGCCACTTCCACTGCAGCCGCAACCCCAGCCGCCAGCTCCTCTTCCTTCCGTACCGCTACAACCGGCTGTCCAGCCGCAGTGGGGCCCACCCTTGCTCCCGCTGGAGCCCCTGGCCCGACCGCTGCCAGACGCTCTCCCACCAACCCCCGCAACACACCTAACAACTGGCCCCAAAACGCCAACCCAGGTAACCCAGCCAATTGCCCACTCGACCCCATAACCTGATTACTCGGCCCCTCAACCACCTCCAAAGCCCCACAGCCCACAACATTATTCACAATCGTTGATCTCTTACCAGGCTGCCTCTGAGACGATCCCGGAACAGCCGTGCCATGATGTTCCTGCGGACGCTCCTCTTCTCCTGATGCTTCCGACAATTGTCCCTCCTCACTGGAATCTGTAGTGCTGCTGGCAGCCTCAGGGGAGACCAGCAGAGGGACAGCCAGCTCCTGGCGGCTGTCAACCCCCATGGTCACTGCACCCTGACCCGCTAGCTGCGTCTGTGGCGCCCCGCAACGAGTGCGTCACAGGAGTGTATTGCAGCCCAGACTGCAGCTGCAATATTCTCTGACTAGGTGATGACATGGTTAAAACTCAGAGCTCCATACCCTACATGCACATCAGAATAGAGGGCCAATAAGGTCCTGGTGGGCGGAGTGTAGGTGTAGTGTGTGAGAGGAGAAGGTAGTGCAGCAAGTCAGTCTGCAGAAGCAGAAGAGTCTGCAACAATGTAGGAGAAGGAGGAAGGAGAGGGGGCTCTGCACAGTTCCATGCAGCCCCTAGGCGACCACCGGTTGGGCGCCATCACCCAGTGCCTCAACAACCGGACTCTGGGCGAACATCCACGAGTCAAAATACACCCGCGTCCATCTACAACCGGATACTGGTTCCGAAGCTAGCAAGTCGTTTATCACTGCTATGCAAACCAGGAGTGGAGGGACCGCTCTACAGGAGTACCCCACCGCCGCCGCAAACAGAGCCGTCTTGCCAGCGGAGTACCCACCAAAAGGACCCAGACTACCCCTCACCCCGGAACATACACACCGGCAGGGCATTTAAGTAGTCCCTTGTACCCGACCTTGGCACTCAAAGGCGACATCGGCAACTCACTTAGAACAAGCTTAGAATGGAGGAACACCGCGGAGCTCTGAGAAACACCGGTTATCGCTAAGTCCACCCAGTCCATTACCCGTTAACTGTATACCATGTCTTACCTGCTGGATACAGTAAAGTACCCGTTACAGAGACTATCATTGTCCGTGCCTTTTTCAGAACTGTCCATCTCCGCGTGCTAAAAGTACCGCAGTTGCCTCACAACATCTTGTGCAGCTCCTGGCTCCGGGGACTCCCGCTCATCCTGTGGGGAGCGTCCCATCTTGCTGCATTCCATCCCCCGGAGGCCCAAGCAGCGCCGGTGAACTCACCGGAACTCTCACAGGTGGCGTCACAACAAGAAACAACCTTAAATCTGTTCAGCCAACTCTATTGATCTGGACCACCGGGCCCCACTACAGCAGGCGCGGTTTCGTGACAGGGAGAAGAAAAACGCCTGCCCCGTGAAGTCCCGGCTACGGTGAGTCACGTCCTGCTGGTTCGCTGCCTCTTTCTCTGGCGTGGCGCCCTGCCACCACTGGGCCCCGCTGGACCGTATCGCCATGTCCTCACTGGTCTCCCCCTTCCTATGCTACTCAGTAAGGTCCACCATCTACCCTGCCTGCGGGTCTCACCACCCCAGCACCTGATCCATACTGGAGGAACCTCACCACGGATCCCTTCCGTACCCCTGCCGACTGCGGGTGGCCACCATACTCTAATCCAGCTGCCGTCATCCATCCATTCTGGTGAGCCCTCTTGCCTGCAGCGTCTCGTCATGGGCTGCTCCTTTGCTGCCTGCAGGTGTTTCCGCTGCACTCTCCTCCAGCTGGGCTCGTCCCCCGGCCCGCACGTCACTGAGGGCTGCCGTATAGTAGGTCCAGGGCCTTCAGACCGGAAGTAGGCCTCTGTGTAGCTCCGTCCCGGTTCGCGAGATCTCCAGTGCAGATTCCTGGAGGCATCGGGTGGCTCCCCCACTGCGGAAGATCCCCAAGGGGGCTCCTGGATCATCTCCTCCCCCCATCAAGGAAGTAGCGCTCTGGCGGCCATGACTCCCGAGCACACAACTCAGACCTGGGTGCAGAGGCAGGCACCGCCAGGGCGGGGAGCACACACAGAGCCAGCTGCTCCCGGAGTGCTTTGACTCCCAGGACCTCAGAGGCCCCAGACACCATCTCGAGGAGCGCAGCAAGGTGGACCATCACACTGGCAGGAGCTGCAGTCCACAAGGATCTGGCACAGCACAGCAAAGAGGAGGTACCCAAATCTTTCTCCCCATTATAAACCCTCTAACCAGCCAGCCCCTTGATCCTTCCCCCAATCACCACTGTCCCCTTTTCCACCAATCCCCTAAACCCCACTAAATGCTCTCCTACATATTTAAACCATTAACCCTTTCAGGCCCCCAGTCCCCTCCAGATCGTCATGGGCTTATTCGCCCTTATAGGGTTCTCTGGCCCTTCTGGATGAGCAGTCTATGTGAGTGGTGCAGGATGAGCAGTCTATGTGAGCGGTGCAGGATGAGCAGTCTATGTGAGTGGTGCAGGATGAACAGTCTATGTGAGTGGTGCAGGATGAGCAGTTTATGTGAGTGGTGCAGGATGAGCAGTCTATGTGAGTGGTGCAGGATGAGCAGTCTATGTGAGTGGTGCAGGATGAGCAGTCTATGTGAGTGGTGCAGGATGAGCAGGCTATGTGAGTGGTGCAGGATGAACAGTCTATGTGAGTGGTGCAGGATGAGCAGTCTATGTGAGTGGTGCAGGATGAGCAGTCTATGTGAGTGGTGCAGGATGAGCAGGCTAGTATGTGTGCAGATGAGCAGGCTATGTGAGTGTGCAGATGCAGTCTATGTGAGTGGTACAGGATGAGCAGTCTATGTGAGTGGTGCAGGATGAGCAGTCTATGTGAGTAGTGCAGGATGAACAGTCTATGTGAGTGGTGCAGGATGAGCAGTCTATGTGAGTGGTGCAGGATGAGCAGTCTATGTGAGTGGTGCCGGATGTGCAGTCTATGTGAGTGGTGCAGGATGAGCAGTCTATGTGAGGCGGTCGACAGGGTAGGGGTACTCGGATACCGGTGCTGATGGTGACTTGGATGGGGGATGATGGCTGGTCGGTCCCGTGCCCTGGACCCTCAATGGCGGTGATGGTGGGGTATGATGGTGGTTAAGGGGATTGGTTACATGGCGCCACCTGTGGTACCTGGTAAATTGTATACCAGCGCTGCGGCCGGCCGCTGAGTTGATGGAGGTGAAGCTCAGTATAGTATAGCTCCCCACAGGTGGAGCTTTATCTCAGGGCAGCGGGGATGGATGAGGGGAGTCGTAGTAGAGTCTTTGCGGTCAAAGCTGTGGGTAGCGGCGGTTAAGCAGGCACACACACACACAGTAGTCATTGTTTCGGTACCTTTTACTGATGACGGGTGACAGGTACAGTCCAGAGAAGTTAACCAGGTCCTCGGTGTAATTTGGGACTTTCACCTTGGAGAGTTGTGAGGCCTCCTTTGTCACTGTGTACTGTGGTTTTGGGGTAAGCTCTGCCTATAACTGAACTCGACACCTCTTATTCCCTCCCAGGGCTTTACTCTATAACCGACAATTAGGTCCTTCTGCGGGGTCCCTATTCTTCCCTTGGCCCCTGGTCCTGTGCTTGGTCAGTTTTGAGTGTCTCTTACTTTGTTCATCAGGGGGTTAATTCCTCCTGGTCCTTCTGGGCTTTTCCTGCTGCAGTGAATGCGTAGCAGTGTCGGACTTCGGTGTCCAGGTGAACTAAAGGGAAGCTTGATCTGTTCCCTTCTTAAATTCTTTGCTTCCTCCACTGCCCTCCGACCCTCTCCCTGAGGTGCAGCACAGCTGGGTTAGTGTTCCCTGGTCCTGGGCCTGGCTTTATCCCAGCGAACGGCTCCTTCACTCCTGCTTTCTCCTCTCTCTGGAACTAACTCACTGAGACTAACTGGGCCAACTGACTCCTCTCCTCAGTCCTATATCTTGTACAGGGGATCTGGCTTAAGGCAGCCAGTAGAGCTCCCCCTTCAGGTCTGGGGTGGAAGGTGTTGTGTGCTGTGTGTACCAAGGTGTAAATCCCTCCTTGCACTGGTGGATCCTGTGGCAATCCTCTGCAGGGGTGCCACATATGTGAGTGGTGCAGGATGTGCAGTCTATGTGAGTGGTGCAGGATGAGTGTTGCGCCCAGGCTATGGGGTACTCGGGTGTCAGGCGGCAAGGGGTTAACTGCTGTGTCACGGGGAATGGTGGCCGAGCCTGACCCCTTGTCCTGGGGTATCTTTTGAAAAAGGGGTGATATTTACAGGGGACTATTTACAGAGTTTGTTGTTGTGACGCCACCTGTAGTTTCTGGTGATTTGCACCAGCGCCGCCACAGCCCACCGGAGGTAGATGGTATCACGGCTAGGATGGTATAGTCCTCCACAGGTAGGACTGGGACCTCTGGAGCAGCGTAGTGGGAAGGGGCCGCTTGAGGTGGAGCTGGGATGGTATAGGGATTGCTGGAACAGTCTATGAGGGGCACTGGAAGCGTAGAAGAAGGATACACGTACACAGCAAAGTCTCTTTTACCTTTTACTGATGTTGAGCAGGTAAAATGGTCCAGGGCACTGACGGGTGGACAAGTTGCACAGTGGGTCCCCACAGCAAGTGGGTATAAGGCCTCCTCTGCTCTGTGGTGATGGTTGAAGCACAGCCTGCATGCAGCCAGACTTGTCTCCTCTCTCTTCCTGACTGTAGTGTCTGTCTCTTCTCCTCTGCAGTCTCCGGGTTACCTTCTCTGATCACTGCGGCATTGCCCTTCTGTGTCTGGCTCCCTCTCTTGACCCACATAGGAAACCGGGTAGCCAAGGCCTCCACAGTGTGATGGGGTTTTCTGTGGTCCTATAGTATCCCACAGGTGCAGATGGCATTACTGACCTTGCCCTCTCCTGGATCTCCTCCTACCTAACGGATAGGACATTCAGCGTCACCCACTCCTACACCACCTCCTCGCCCCACCCCCTCTCTGTAGGTGTCCCCCAAGGCTTGGTCCTGAGACCATTACTCTTCTCCATTTACACCTTCGGCCTAGGCAACCTCATCGAGTCACATGGACTCCAATACCACCTCTACGCTGACGACACCCAACTCTATCTGTCTGGCCCTGATATTTCTTCCCTTTTATCCAAAATTCCTCCCTGTCTATCCGCCATCGCATCCTTCTTTTCCACCCGCTTCCTAAAACTCAACATGGACAAGACAGAGTTCATCGTCTTTCCCCGAACAACCCCGCCCCGCTCCCCGACCTATCAGTCACCGTCAACGACTGCACACTCTCACCCCTCCCCCACACCAAGTGCCTCGGGTAATCCTCGACTCCTCCCTCTCCTTCAAGCCCCACATCCAAGCCCTCGCCACCACCTGTCGACTTCAACTAAAAAACATTGCCCGTATCCATTCCTTCCTTGACCACAACACGGCCAAGACACTTGTCCACGCCCTCATCATCTCCCGCCTGGACTACTGTAACCTCCTGTTCACCGGCCTCCCTGCCTCCTCCCTCGCACCTCTCCGCGTCATCCTCAACTCTGCTGCCCGACTCATCCACCTATCTCCCTGTTACTCCCCCGCTTCCCCTCTCCGCCGAGCCCTCCACTGGCTCCCCTTCCCCCAGCGATCTCGCTTCAAAACCCTTACCCTGACATACAAGGCCATACACAACCTGTCCCCTCCCTACATCTCCTACCTAGTCTCCCGCTACATCCCCTCACGCAACCTGCGCTCCTCTCAGGAACTCCTTCTCTCAACCCCCCGCATCTCCACCTCCCACAACCGCACACAAGACTTCTCTCGTGCTTCTGCCAGACTCTGGAACTCCCTCCCCCACCACATCAGACACTCCCTGACCCTGGGAACCTTCAAGAAAAACCTGAAGTCCCACCTCTTCCTACAAGCCTACAACACACACTGAGACTAGTGATGGGCGAGTCCTAAATTACTCGGAATCGCTTGACTCTAGCGAGTCCGAGCCCGGGACTCGCTACTCATTGCGAGTCTAGCGAGTCCAATGTTAATGAATGGGGAAGCGAGTAATAGCGAGTAATGTGCGATTTACAAATCGCAGATGTGTCTCGGAAGCTTCAGGCTCTATCTGCTACAATAGCTAAATCATGTTTAATAGGCTCCCGCTGTCACAGCACAGTTAACTCTCTGCTTACCGGCACTGCAACAAGAAGAAGAAGGAAGACAGAAGACAGAAGAGAGAAGAAAGAAGAGCGAAGACCTGGGTCTTTGGAGGGATATGTGGTGGTAATAAAGTTGGGGTCCCTAATGGTGTCTGTGTCTTTATTTTTAATAAATAATATTTCTCTGTGTGGTGTTTTTTTTAACCCTTTATTGGAGATTCTTAGTGGCCGGGTCAAACCTGGCCTGACATTAAGAATCTCGGGCTTAATACCAGCTTGTATAACAAAGCTGGTATTAACCCCTTTATTACCCAGCGTGCCACCGCCACCAGGGCCGCTGGAAGAGCGGGGTTCAGCGCCAGAGGATGGCGCTTCAATGAACGTGCCATCTTCTGGGGCGGCTGCGGGCTGCAATTTGCAGCGGGGGGTGCCCAGAAAGCTTCGGCCTCCCTGCGCTGCAGATTCCAGCCCCCAGCTGCTTAGCTGTACCTGGCTAGACATAGAAATTGCACGGAGCCCCACGCATTTTTTTAAAATTATTTCATGAAATTCATGAAATAATAAAAAAAAAGGGCTCCCCTATATTCTTGTGTCCGGCCAGGTACAAATAGGCAACGGGGGGTTAGGGGCAGCCCGTCGCTGCCTGCTGGATCCGGCTGGTTCCAGAAATACGGCGAAGCCCACGTCATTTTTTTTCTGAAAAATCAATAAAACAATCCTAAAAAAGGGACTGCATCTTTATTAACCCCTCGCCCATGGTCCAGGGGTTAATAAAGATGCAGTCCCTTTTATTTACATTGTTTTATGGATTTGTCAGAAAAAAATTTGACGTGGGCTTCACTGTATTTCTGGAACCAGCCGGATCCAGCATTCCCTTACTACTCGCAGAGTAACGAGTCCTAGCGAGTAGACTCGCCCATCCCTAACTGAGACCCTATCCACTGCACCATCTCACCTCTCCCCCTCCTACTGTCTCCCTCCCCACCCCCTCTAGACTGTGAGCCCTCGCGGACAGGATCCCCGGCCCTATTGTACCCGTATGACTAATTGTGGATTTGTCGTCGTTTGTCTTCGTTTGTGGCCATCTTTGACCACTTGTCCTTGTCTACCCTCGAAAATGTAAAGCGCCATGTATCCTAATAATGCTATATAAATACCTAATAATAATAGCTTATCCTGGTATTGGAACAGTTTACTCCGCTCGTTCCACAGATGTTTGGCTTCAGACGGGGATTTTAAGGCAGCTTCGCTCACTCTTGGGTTATCAGTTGTTTGATTAGACTGACAGCCGGGTCATGGTCTTGCGCCTCCCTCCAGCCGAAGTGGGGCAATGGGTTTACTGTCCTTTTAGAGCGATCTTGACGGGTCTGCTGGCATTGGGTTACTCTTACATGATGGAAGGCAGGTAACTCTACTTCTTCTAGCTCGTCTTCATCTACACCCTCTGATAAGTGAGGCATCCTGGATAAAGCATCCGCGTTTCCATTCTGGTGCCCAGCCCGGTACTTGATGGTAAATTGGCAGTTGGAGAGTCTGGCCATCCATCTCTGCTCCATGGCTCCCAACTTCGCAGTTTCCAGGTGGTCAGCGGATTGTTATCCATGTATGCTGAAAATTTGCTGGAGGCTAGATAGTGTTTGAACCTCTCTGCGACGGCCCAGACCAAGGCCAGGAATTCCAGCTTAAAGGAACTGTGGTTTAACGGATTTCTCTCTGTGGGACGCAGCTTTCTGCTGGCATAGGTGATTACCTTTTCCTTGCCGTTTTGCTTTTGGGAAAGGACGGCTCCGAGTCCCACATTGCTGGCATCTGTGTACAGCAGGAATGGCAGGTTGTAGTCGGGGTAAGCAAGGATTTCTTCTCCTGTCAGGGCTTCTTTCATTGTCTTGAACGTTTCCATTTGTTCCTTGTCCCATCTCCACGGATAATCCTTAGCCTTGCCCTTTCTTTGTGGGTTGACCTACTAGGAGGTCTTGCAGGGGAGCGGCCTTCTTGGTGTAATCCTTGATGAACCTCCGATAGTAGTACACCAAACCCAGGAATTTACGTACTTCCTTGATGGTCTTGGGTTCTGGCCATTCTTTGATTGCTGTCATCTTGTCTGGATCAAGGCTACGCCTTCGGCACTGAATTGTGTCCCAGGTACTGCACTCTTGGCTTTAACAGGTGGCATTTTGATGGTTTTAGCTTCATTCCGTATTTGGCCAGAGATTCAAACACTTCCCCTAGATGGGTGACGTGTTCTTCGTAGGTCTTGGAGTGCTGTTGAATTCACATAGGCCCATAGGTGTTGCAAATGCTGTCTTTTCTCTGTCTTCCTCGGCTACGGACACCTGCCAACACCCACTAGAGAGATCTAAGGTAGAGAAGTAGTTGGCAGACTTCAACGCAGCTAAGGATTCCTCTATATGAGGTTACGGGTAAGCATCTTTGTGTGTTATGCGGTTTATTTGCCTATAGTCTACACACACATTCTCATACTGCAATCCTTTTTCCTGACTAGGACTAATGGAGCTGCCCAGGGACTACAGCTATCTCGTATAACCCCTGCATCTTTCATGTCCTGTAACATTTCCTTGGCTTTTTGATAATGTGCAGGTGGAATAGGCCTGTACCGCTCTTTGATTGGCGAATGTGTACCTGTGGGGATGTGATGTTGTACCATTTTTATCCTACCAAAATCAAGTGGATGCTTTCTAAAGACTTGTTCAAATTCTTGAACTACCCAGTACATGTGGAGCCAACTGGAACAGGGTGCTCGCTACCGGACAGGGTACTGCTGGGGATGTCATGGAGGTCCTGGTCCGGACCGTGTCCCGAGTTCTCACAAGTAAAGGGATATTTACAAGGGATAAAGTTTGTCGTGACGCCACCCATGAGTTGTGGTCAGTAATGGGACCACCACAGCATCGCTGCTCTGCCAGGAGGATGGATGGATGATGGGGCTGCAGCCAGATGGATGAGCCCGCCGTGGGACGGGCTGCTCCTGACAGGATAAAAGGTATGATGCACAGTTCAATATACCTGGAATCAAACATGGACACTCAGGTGGTGGGTATGCGTACCCATATTCATATGTGAACTTATGAAGATAAAATAAAGAATTTTAAATGCATGGAGAACCCATGATGCTGGATCTTCCTTTTGCTGATTACGTTCAGGTGGTGCTGGCTGCCAGTTCCAGGCACACACTACAGAAGCCACACGCTTGGTTGAAGCACTAATCCCTTCCCTGCTCCTTTATTTACTTGTCAATTCTTCACAGTTAACACAGCTCACGGTACAGTTCAGTTCTTAATACAGGTTACAGTCAGTTAACTCCGGTAACACTTCAACCCTCTGCAGCCAGGCTGTCCCTCTGAGACCCCTCACTCCTTCTAAGTGTCCTTTCGGGCTGTCCTCTCTCCTGTTCTTTCTCCTGGGTTGTATAGCGGCAGCTCGGACCCTTGTGGGTCCTCGTGGTTGCTGCTGTGCTTCCAACCCTTGTGTTGGGAACGCCAACCTGGAGTTCAAGCTCCCCGTCGGTTTCTGGGAAGCTGGTATGGAATCTCAGATCCCCTCAGAGCCGACACTCTGGTGTATGCCTAGTCTGCAGTAACCGTATCTTGCAAGGTGTTACCAGACTCCATCTCACATTATTCTCTAAAAGGCATTACTTTTCCTGTAAAAGTATAAAAGTAGCAAAAGAGCACATTACTTTCTAGCAAAAAGTATAAAAGTCTTTCAAAAAGTGCAAAACGTTCAAAAAGGCACAAGTGCTTCAAATGCAGTTCAAAAGCACTCTGCAGTTCAGTTTCAGTTCAAGTTCTATGCACAGTCTCAAAAGTGCAGATTGCTCTCAAAACCAATGGGGAGCATACCGGGTGCTCAACTATATACAAGAAAGTTTTTATCACCTCATTGTCCGTGATAATAATGTCAATCAAACATATAAACGACAAACAGGGGAAAAGGCTATCCTTCACTCAGGATTGGGATGGGGTCATCAAGGATCACATCACATTCACACTTACAGTTCTGGTACAGCAGGATCCGGGTCTTCACTCCTTGCTTTTCTTCTCCTTCCACGGAAGCACTTGTGGAGCTCTCCTCGGAAACAGTTCCAGCTCTTGCAGGGCTTGGACTAGCAGGTAACTGCTGGGCGTCTGGGTAGCAACATCTGCTGTAGACATCGCGGTAGCAGTCTCTGTAGCATTTGTAGAACCCGTGTTAGCTATTGGATCGGTATGAACTGCTGGATCCGGGTAAACGACTGGATTAGGTTCAGGATCCTCTAAGGCTGGGAGTTCATCTTCTTTTGGTGTTTGCAAAGACAGTCTCCTTACTTGGACTCCATAGGGACCTCTTTCTCCCTGTACTACGTTGTATGAGACCCATTCTCCAATGGACACTTTCCTGTCCAGGTGCTGTGCAGGAAGATGTGCTTCTACATCACGCCTGTTTATAAAAATGTCTCTTGGCACATCAGGTTCACGGGCGAATGAAAATCCCTTATCTTCAATTATTTTTACTATTTGTCCCTGATGCCGTGGGGATCTGCCACTTCTCGGTCGCGTCGAGCCTCTACCTTTGCCTCTTTAGTGCGGCGATCACAATCTGTTTTTGTACTTGCCGCTCAACCTCTTCTTTCTCCCACTTGCGCACACAGCGTCTAATATACTCCTCCCGGGTAATAAGCTCTGCCTACTGGGCCAACTGGGTCCCCAAGGAAACCCATGAGGTCTTTACAGGTCTCACTCTTCTTCCACCAGCATCGGAGCTGTTCCCCTCTCATCTCTGATGTTACAGGTGCAGGTATCAGGGGCTCTGGCAATGGCAACTATCCCTCTTCCAGGGCTACTAGTGGGTCAGTCACTCTTGGGGCAGAGCGCGGTGCATCTCCGGAAATGGACACATCAATCAGGGTCGCGGTGCGGCATTCTTCCTCGCTCTGGGGACAACTGTTGGAGACGCCAACCCAGCCAGGTTGCGCAGACCAAGACTGCAGATTTTGCTGCACGTCGATTTGAATCCGGGTCCTTTGCTCCGCTTGGGCCCGGGTCATCTGCAGAAGCAGCAGCCGCATTACACCCCTCCGGGTGTCTTGGATCTCCGGACGTCTCACTCCGCCTTCCGCCATGCTGCCTCGATCACTATTGTTCTCTCCATGGCGGGGTTCCTCCACTGGTACGTTCCGTGGGTCCTCCGGGATCACTTCAGGTCTCTCGACTGCAGCACACTTCTCGGCGTCCTCTTCTTCCGTCCGCATGTACTGGAATCATAATGGCGACTGCTCCGCATCCGGTTTCCTGTCCCGCCTTTCCGGGACGGCGACTTCCTCTTCCCGCAAGCTTATCATTAGTATGTGCACTTGGGGGCAGAGGCTCCTCCTTGGGATTGATGGCTGGCTCCCCCGGAGTTAAGGGGAGCGAGGACGGGCCTTTCTTTGCCCGCTTTTGACCGGGCCGGCCCACGATGGGAGGTCTAAGCACGCCTCCACTGCACATGGCTTCAGGCTCCTATGGCCACCATTAAGCCCAGATTTGGCGGGAAAAGTTCAGAACACGAATCCTAGGCACACGGGTCCGGTTCTTTTGGACCGGGTCCATCCTGTTAGTAACGCCAAATTGTGGAGCCCACTGGGACGGGGTACTAGGTACTGGACCAGGGTACTGCTGGGGATGTCATGGAGGTCCTGGTCTGGACCGTGTCCCGAGTTCTCTCAAGTAAAGGGATATTTACAAGGGATAAATTTTGTCATGACGCCACCCACGGGTGGTAGTCAGTAATGGGACCACTGCTGCAGCGCTGCTCTGCCAGGAGGATGTATGTATGATGGGGCTGCAGCCAGATGGGTGAGCCTGCCACGGGTCGGGCTGCTCCTGACAGGATAAAAGGTATGATGCACAGTTCAATATACCTGGAATCAAACACAGACACTCAGGCGGTGGGTCTGCGTACCCGTATTCATATGTGAGCTTATGAAGAGAAAATAAAGAATTTTAAATGCATGGAGAACCCATGGTGCCGGATTTTCCTTTTGCTGATTATGTTCAGGTGGTGCCGGCTACCAGTTCCAGGCACACACTACAGGAGCCACACACTTGGTTGAAGCACTAATCCATTCCCTGCTCCTTTATTTACTTGTCAGTTCTTCACAGTTAACACAGCGCACGGTACAGTTCAGATCTTAATACAGGTTACAGTCAGTTAACTCCGGTAACACTCGAACATTCTGCAGCCAGGCTGTCCCTCTGAGACCCCTCACTCCTTCTAAGTGTCCTTTCGGGCTGTCCTCTCTCCTGTTCTTTCTCCTGGGTTGTATAGCAGCAGCTGGTATGGAATCTCAGAACCCCTCAGAGCCGACACTCTGGTGTATGCCTAGTCTGCAGTAACCCTATCTTGCAAGGTGTTACCAGACTCCATCTCACCCGTGTGATTCCAGTCCAAACTAGGGAAAACTACTCCGCCGGTAATTGGTCGGTGGTACCGTGTTCCTCGGACCCAGTACTGCTGGTCCAGTCTCTTTCCTCACACTCCCCTGGGATGCTGGCTATGGACGAGCTTTTTCTCCATGGTTTCTGTGACTCTCTGGATTCTACATCTCATGAAGCCGAACCCCACCGGGATGTGTGTCTGTCTTTCTGATGTCTGTGCTGCTCGGCTCACTCTGGCCTACTATCTCCTTCCTCCTCTGTTTCCTCTATTTGTGCTCTCTGTCACCAGATCTACATTCTTTTCGACCCACTTTCCTCTAAACCCACCACCCCTTGCCTGCCTAGAGTCCCTGGCTCCGGGTTGGGTGCCGCCTCTAGTGGTGTGTGTGTGTATCTGTGAGGGTGTTTGTGTACAAACCGTCTATATTTCTGCCTGGCTGCAGTTCCCTATGTGGCCACCCTGGTCGCAGGGGTGCCACATACACACCTTGCTTCTCATACACAGGAGTGGTGTCAGTTCCGACATGGAGCTGCTGGCACCAGTCCTCCAGTGGCCCAATGGTTGGATCAGGTTTTGCCCCTTTTTTGTGGGGTTCGGGCTGCACTGTATCTTGTTGTTGCTGACTGTGTATAATTTAGCAACGGTGATATACCTGGGTAATTTAACCTCCTCACTGCCACAATTTAAGATGCAAACTGGTACTCTCCCATTGTGTACATCAACCACCCCCCTGGCTGTCGACAGTGTAGGTCTGTGCTCTGTGCTGACGGGCTCCACTAATGCTTGATGTCCTGCCCTCTCAGACCTACAGCTGCTCGACACCAAATCATCATTTCACTCATTGGAGGTATCACAATAGGTAACGGGTCTGTTACCCGTGCAGTACCAATTTCACCACCTGTAATTGTTACCTGCTGTTGGTGTAGGATGGTTCTGATCTCACGCTGGAGGACCTTCCTTTGACCAGGTCTGGCAGTGTCTGCGATCTGTTGAAGCAAAGACATAACTTCCTCCATGTAATTGATAACAACATTAGTGCCTAGTATTAATATATGGATCATTAGCATTACTGGCTTCTGCTACTACAAGGA
The DNA here is from genome assembly GCA_033576535.1 of Allobates femoralis. NCBI lineage: Eukaryota > Metazoa > Chordata > Amphibia > Anura > Aromobatidae > Allobates > Allobates femoralis. The sequence continues at coordinate 127,003,728 of JARQOC010000010.1, read as the reverse complement.
CCCCTTGGTTCTGCAATTCCACCCTCCCCACCTTTATGAGCACTTCCCTGACCCCCATAACAGTAATTGGTTCACCATTAGATGCATTAAGGGTAAGGTCTATTTCAGGCTGTTTCACTTCTGCATCAGCCCAATACTTCTTATAAAGGTTATAGGGGATGGTGGTCACCTGTGACCCGGTGTCCAGTAGAGCAGGTGTCGGGATGCCATCCAGTACAATGGACAGAAGCGGCCTCTGTTCTATGAAGGTCTTGTACCAGGTGGCTGGGCCCTGTTGATCTAATCCTGAGGTTTGGCCCCGGCCCCCAGGGACTTCTCGTTTAAAGGACAGCTCCTGGCAAGGTGACCGATGCGATTACAGTGGTGGCAGATGGGCTCCCCAGTGGAGCTGTAGTGGTCGGTGGTTCTTCCTCGGTAGGCTGTGGCTTGCTTCCCTCGCATCCAAGTTACATCCTCCGGGCTGTCGGCAAGTTGGATCAGCGGCTGAGGCTTGGGCTGCGGTCTTGGTGCCGGCTGTTGGCTTTACTGTAACTGCAGAGCGTCCATTAGTTTAGAGAGGTTTTTGTTCATCTGGCGCATCTCAGCCCGCAGAGAGTCATACCTGTCAGGCTGAGCAGATTGAACATTGTGCGTCACTGCAGACACAGGTAATGGTTTTGGAGTAGCCTGCACCTCACCACTGCACCACCGTTTAATTGCAATTTCATGGGTCTCCACGGCTTTAACCCTTTGATGGCCATCTCTTTCAGGGTGTTAAAGTCAGCTTCTGGATTGCTCAATGACCACCAACGTACAGTCTTATCATCCACCGGTGATAGCATTTCCCGAGTGAATTTTTCAATAAGGAGCTTTTTTTTTTCCAGGAGCACTGGTGGGGCTGACATGTATAAGAGCGCGCAATGCTTCTTCCAGGCGCCAGGCATAAGCTCTTATACTGTATCATCTCCCGGCCTCTGGTAGCAGTGATGGAAGCGCATGCATATATCAGCCTCATTGCACTCCTCGAAGGTAGCTCTCAGTTTATTGAATACTAGCTGTAGTACCCGGCTACGCCCGGGTTAATAAAGAACTGCTGTTAGCTATAATAAAATAGAATTTGAATATGTCATATTAATGACCTGTAGGAAAATAGAAGCTGAGCTGTGATTGATTGCTATAGGCAGCCTAATAAATCTCCAGCCAACAGTAAACCCTCCCCCTGGCCGGGCAGTATATGTTACCTCACACATACACATAATAGACAGCTCATGTGACTGACATCTGCCTTAATTCTCTATATAGAAAACAGATGAGTCCTGCACACAAAGAACAGGTCTGTAGGAGCCTGTTCACACCGCCAAAAAAACGGATAGACTAAGTATCCTGTATTTGTTATACTTTTTTTATACTGCACTTGCATTTAATACTTTTACTGCAGTGTACTGTTGTTTTTGGTCGCATTTAGCTTTTTGTTTACAATTATGCTGGCGGTGTGAACAGGCTCCTACAGACCTGTTCTTTGTGTGCAGGACTCATCTGTTTTCTAATTAATTGCCTCTTGCTTTGCAAGAGATGGAGTTCCCGCCCCTCTCTGGGCCCTGCACACATATAGCCCCGTCGCCTTCAGTCCATTTCAGACACTGTCCTTTCTGGCTCCTGCTCACTGGTAAGTATACACACTAGTCAGGTTTTTAATACAACAGTTAGGACCGTGTCTGAGATGGGTACACTTTGAAGTTAGTGACGTGGCTTGATATAACTTTTTTTGCGCAAAAAAACGGATAGACTAAGTACCCTGTATTTGTTATACTATTTTTATACTGCACTTGCATTTAATACTTTTACTGCAGTGTACTGTTGTTTTTGGTCGCATTTAGCTTTTTGTTTACAATTATGCTGGCGGTGTGAACAGGCTCCTACAGACCTGTTCTTTGTGTGCAGGACTCATCTGTTTTCTAATTAATTGCCTCTTGCTTTGCAAGAGATGGAGTTCCCGCCTCTCTGGGCCCTGCACACATATAGCCCCGTCGCCTTCAGTCCATTTCAGACACTGTCCTTTCTGGCTCCTGCTCACTGGTAAGTATTCACACCAGTCAGGTTTTTAATACAACAGTTAGGACTGCGTCAGAGATGGGTACACTTTGAAGTTAGTGACATGGCTTGATATAACTTTTTTTGCGCAAAAAAACGGATGGACTAAGTACCCTGTATTTGTTATACTTTTTTTATACTGCACTTGCATTTAATACTTTTACTGCAGTGTACTGTTGTTTTTGGTCGCATTTAGCTTTTTGTTTACAATTAATTCTTATATGGCACATGTGTTGCACATTGGCTGTTCTTAATCAGATGTTTATTTTTGGGAATTAAAGATAGCAGACGTATGAGGCGAGTTGTGTGAGGCGATTTGTGCACATCTGTGTCTGTTGTGGTGTGTGTGTGTCCCTGTGGTGTGTGTGTCCCTGGGTGTGTGTGTGTCCCAGTGGTGTGTGTGTGTCCCTGTGGGGGGGTCCCTGCGGTGTGTGTCCTTTTGGGGGGGAGGGGTGTCCCTGTGGTGTGTGACCTTGTGGGGGGAGGGGAGTCTCTGTTGTGTGTGTCCATCCCTATGGGATCTGTGTGTTCCTGTGGGGTGTGTGTGTCTGTGTCCCTGTGGGGTGTGTATGTGTGTATGTCCCTGTGGTGTGTGTGTCCCTGTAGGGTGAGTGCATGTGTCCCTATATGGTGTGGTGTGTGTCCCTGTGGGAGGGTGTCAGTGTGGTGTGTGTCTCTGTGTTGTGTGTCACTTTGTGGTGTGTGTGTTTGGGTGCGTGGTGAGTATCCAATGTTGGGGCTCCACCTTAGCTGTTACTCTTTGTGTGCATGTGGTGTGTATACATGTCCCCGTGCGTGGTGAATATCCCATGTTGTAGCTGCGACGGTGTAGATCCAATCCCGGACATACACACACACACACACGCACACACATTCAGCTTTATATATTAAATATGGTACATTTGTTTCTCTTGTGGTTTTGCTGCTTATTAATCAGATTTATATTTTTGAAGGATAATACCAGACTTGTGTATGTTTTAGGCCGATTATGTGGCGAGGTTGGTGTATGTGTGGTGAAATGTGTGCTGAGGGTGGTCTATGTGTTCAAGCACGTGGTAGTGTGAGGCGCATTTTGTGTGTGTGTTCATATCCCCGTGCGTGGTGAGTATCCTATGTCGGGGCCCCACCTTAGCAACTGTATGGTATATACTCTTTGGCGCCATCGCTCTCATTCTTTAAGTCCCCCTTGTTCACATCTGGCAGCTGTCAATTTGCCTCCAACAGTTTTCCTTTCCCTTTTTCCCCATTATGTAGATAGGGCCAAAATGGTTTGGTGAATTGGAATGCGCGGGATTAAAATTTCACCTCACAACATAGCCTATGACGCTATCGGGGTCCAGACGTGTGACTGTGCAAAAGTTTGTGGCTGTAGTTGCGACGGTGTAGATGCCAATCCCGGACATACACACACACACAAATACACACATTCAGCTTTATATATTAGATAGCAGAGGCGGATTTGCAGTCTGCAGCAGACCAAGACGCACTTTCTTTCTCTGCTGCACCAGTTAACTGTCCGAGTACCACAGCATCGCGTTGTTGGCCGGTCATCGCATACATATCTAGGACGCTGTTGATTTTTCGTTTGAACTCATCCAATGTATCGGGGCGTATGTCATACTGAGGCAACCACTTGGCCCCTGGGATGTATGGGAGCGACATCGGCATTATCGGGGCGAGTGCACCCGGGGCGCCGGAAGTGCTGGCAGTGCTACTGGAGGCAGCCATAGGTCTTTCGTTGTAATTCCAGGAATCAACGTATGCACAGTCGTCATCGCTGGAGGAGACTGACATGTTGGAGGCCCCCCTAGTGAATTACAGCCAGTCCTTGTAGGGTTAAACAGTTCGGAAGTTTTCGGACTAGGCCCCTGCGCTCGGGAATGCTTAGCTGAGCGAGGGCGGGTATCAGTTTCGCAATCAACAGGCTGGCACGTCCCCTTTGTTCCCGCTCTTCGGCACAGTAATGGCGACACACAGTACCCGGTAATACCAGGCACGGGATCCTGTTCGTGACACCAGAAAAAGATAATGTTGCGCCCAGGCTGTGGGGTACTCGGGTGTCAGGCGGCAAGGGGTTAACTGCTGTGTCACAGGGAATGGCGGCCGCGCCTGACCCCGTGTCCTGAGGTATCTTTTGAAAAAGGGGTGATGTTTACAGGGGACTATTTACAGAGTTTGTTGTCGAGACGCCACCTGTAATTTCTGGTGATTTGCACCAGCGCCGCCACAGCCCACCGGAGGTAGATGGTATTGCGGCTAGGATGGTATAGTCATCCACAGGTAGGACTGGGACCTCCGGGGCAGCATAGTGGGAAAGGGCCAATTGAGGTGGAGCTGGGATGGTATAGGGAGTGCTGGAAAAGTCTATGAGGGGCACTGGGAGCAGAGAAGAAGGATACACGTACACAGCAAAGTTTCTTTTACCTTTTACTGATGTTGAGCAGGTAAAATGGTCCAGGGCACTGACGGGTGGACAGGTTGTACAGTAGGTCCTCACAGCAAGTGGGTATAAGGCCTCCTCTGCTCTGTGGTGATGGTTGAAGCACAGCCTGCATGCAGCCAGACTTGCCTCCTCTCTCTTCCTGACTGTAGTGTCTGTCTCTCCTCCTGTGCGGTCTCCGGGTTTCCTTCTCTGATCACTGTGGCGTTGCCCTGCTGTATCTGGCTCCCTCTCTTGACCCACATAGGAAACCGGGTAGCCAAGGCCTCCATGGTGTGACGGAGTTTTCTGTGGTCCTATAGTATCCCACAGGTGTGGATCCCCAATATCCAGTTGTTCTCTTTGGACGAACTCCTTCAAGTTTCTCATTCCCTTTCTGTTCTATGCTCCTTGCCTTCAGTCCCACTTAGGCTTGCGGGACATAGAAGGGCCACTCCGGGTCACTAGTCCGGGCCTAATCGCAGCACCGACCACCAGGACGTCTTCGCAGCTCTCCTTGTGTGGCGCCCCACAATGTAGGTGCCACAAAAGGGGTACTACACCCATAAAAGCGGTGTAGTAATCCCACTGCAAGTGGAACTGTGGCCAGTAGGTGGAACCCTAGAACTCACACCCCACACTAGTCAGCAGGAGGGAGGGACCCCGGGAGGGTATGTAGTGACCTCCAGGGGGAACTAGAGAGTAGTTAGTTAGAGCCAGGCAGCCGGCCTGGGAGGGAGAAAGGAGGGCTTCTCGGCTGAGGGACCCACAGAACAGAGAGAAGTACAGATCCCAGAAACAGAGAGAAAGGAGAAAGTAACTCAAGGAGGGAGTTCACTCAAAGTGGGGAACAGTAACCAGAGAGTTTGCCCCAGGAAAGAAACCGGGTACCAGAGCCCGCACCTGTTAGTTCCTTCAAGGCTCACAGAAATCCGATGACCAGGGGTATCTTTAGATACGGCCCTGATTTCTAAAGAGCCCAGAAAGAGGGGAATCAGGAACAGCAGGCCACTGCAGTGCCCAGAGAAGGTTCACCTGACGGGTACAAGTGTGGCGCCCCGCAACGAGTGCGTCACAAGGGAGTATTGCAGCCGCAATATTCTCTGACAAAGCAGTGCAATAGTTAACTCTGAGATCCAACCCAACATACCACACCTAGAACAGAGGACCAATCCTAGGTCCTGGTGGGTGGAGTGTTAGGGTAGTGAAGTAGAACACACAGTAGTCTAGAAGAGTCGAGTCAAGAGTCTAGAACCTGAAGAGAGCAGACTAGAACTTGGAGAGGAGCGGGGGCTCCGCACCTCGTGCGGGCCCCTGGGCCGTCACCGGTCGGGTGTCCGCACCTGAGGCCTTAACTACCGGGATTGGGCATTTCTACACGGGTTCCCAAAAGACTCCCGTGCCCACAACTCACAGCCGGTTCACTGGTACCGAAGCTGGCAGCAGTTCACCTCTGCCACGCGAACCAGCCCCGTGGAGGATCAGCTTTACAGGAGCACCCCACCACCAGCCAGTTTCCAGTCGTCTAACCAGCGGTGTACCCACTGAGGGATCCAAGGCTCCCCAAAGCATCCAGAACGTACATCATGGATAGGGCATTGAAGCAGCCTCCCCGTACCCGACCTGGTATTCCTGGGCGGCGCTGGCAAGAGAAACTAAGTAGGTAGAATGGAGGAACACTGCGGATCTCTGAGGAGCACTATCACTGCTGAGTCCCCCGGTCTTCTACTCAACCACTGTAAGCCATGTACTGCCTGCTGGTTACAGTAAAGACCCGTTGCAGAGACTATCTGTGTCCGTGTTTCCTTATGAACTGTCCGTCATTAACTAAAGGTAACCGCAGCTGCCGCACAACATCTTGAGAAGCTCCAGCCTCCGGGGCTCACCGCTCAGCCTGTGGGGAGCGTAACATCTTGCTGCTGTCCATCACCCCGGAGGTTCCGCAGCGTCGGTAGCCCTTACCGAACTACTCATAGGTGGCGTCACGAAGAAAACAAATTAAATCCCCTTTAATCTGTTCCCACTATGACGTCCTTAATTTTGATCTGCACTACACCGGGCCCCACTACCGGCAGGCGCGGTCCACCCGTGACAAGGAGGGAGAAGAATCGCCTGTATCAACCGGAGTCAGCCGGCCACGGTGAGTCAGAAAATGGCGTCACGAACAGGATACGAGCAGGCCCGTTATCCAACGGGTATATTGTGCTTAAACTGGACTTTACTGTCTACAATTGGACTTTGTTCGTCCTAAAAAGAACTTTCCCGCCTTTACACCATTGGGTCAAGATGGCGCCCAAGATGGCGTTCCCGCCACAAGAAGCCGCCACGTGAAGCCCAGGAGTGAGTCAACCCCCCCCTCATTGTGGGAGGGCCAAAGACAAAAGGCGCCAAACTCTTTGTCCGCCCTGATTGCTCGAATCAACCATGGGGGCGGACCCCAAAGACTTTTCCCACGATTGGATTACAAAAGCCCAGAGGAAATGGGAGTGTCATAGACACACCGACAGAAAGAGAAGACTTCTTCACCAGCTCTACCAGGACGTCTTACCGGTTCTACGGGTGTGGTTTCCCTCCGAGAAGAATGGCCAGCATGAGACTCCAAGACCTGATGCGGGAGGTCGAGGCGGAGGCCAGAGCAGCCGTCAGCCAACCGGGTCCGGATCCTGCCCTTACTATAGACGGCAGCCCCGACTTCTGGCTAGAAGCTCTACAAGACCTCCGGGTGCGGTTACTAGAGACAGTGGAATGGACGATCCGTCGCTGGAGCGCGACCCTAGGCAGACGACTACACCATGCGATGCAGCAGAGCCGACCGGGTACAGCTTCTCCAAGCCCAGACGACGTCACCAGCTTCTCGACCGCCTCACCGTCGCCTACCACCTGTCCTGCTCCGTCACCTGAGCCAATAGACTGTGTCATTCCGGTGGAGGCCGCAACTCAACCCGTTCCAGCGACCAACATCGCAACCGATCCCGTTCTTGAGCCGGAGCTCATAACACGCTCCATTGAAGAACTCGATCTTTACCAGGTTCCCACTGAGGAACCCGCGACATGTTTCACCACTACAGAGACAGTCGCCTGTTTTATCCCCGTACCGGAGGCTTCCCTTGCCATTGCCGAGGCCTACCTGGTAACCGGGATTGAAACACCTTTACCTGCGGAAACAGATGAAGAAGCAGGCAGCCTGGAAGCCCTGCAGGACGTCCCTACGGAAGGATCCGCAGCACCACCGCTCTGTTGTACAACGGAACAAGCTTCAATATCTCTCATCATCGAGCAGCCTGATGTGGTCATCGAGGAAGAGGTCGGAGAGGATGACGACGAGACCCACAGCACTGCTGAGGATTTCGACACCGGGTTCGCTTGGGGAGACAACAAGGAACTTCCTTCCGGGCACACAGCTCGGGTACACTGGTCGGGTGCACTGCCGACACCTTCCCCTGTGCCGTTCCACCGGGTTCCGATACAGACAGCCCGCCAAGTTCAAGCTTCCCGCCAAACCACCAGCTCCGTTACTCACCTCTACACCCCGAGCCGTAACGACGGAGATGTACGCCAGAGACGACGAGAGGAGTGGCAAGCCCGTGAACGCGCCAACATGCAGGCCCGTGCCGAGGCTCGCCGCCAGCCGCCGCTGCCTGATGAACTCCGCCGTGAAGGTAGAATTTCCACCTTTAATTTAAATACCGGGTGGGGGTTCGCTTGGGAGGTGGGTTTGAATGAGGAGGTGTTTGTGGGGCGCCGGGACGTTGAGTCAAACTTGCCAAGAGGACATCCCGATCGCGACCTATACCGGGGCGATATTATCACCTACGAGCGCTACGCTTGTGCAGATGGGTGGTTTGCTATCCGGGTGCGCCATCGTTCTCAGAGCCAGTGACTTTAAAACTTGAACTTCATCAATGACTCTGTTCCCGTTAATCACTAACCGTGTGATCTTGCGGCTACAGCCTGGACTCTAGTTAAAGTACAGCCGACCGCCCGCCGGGTCCGCACAAAGTGATTACCTGTTTCTTTGCTTATATCACCAAAGCATACCTTTACCTGTTTTTCTATTTTAATAAAAGTGTGTCATATATATGTATAAAAATGCAAAAACCTCTGTAATGTGAGTAGTTTGACGCTTGGGGACAAGCTGATTTAACCAAGGGGGAGTGTGGCGCCCCGCAACGAGTGCGTCACAAGGGAGTATTGCAGCCGCAATATTCTCTGACAAAGCAGTGCAATAGTTAACTCTGAGATCCAACCCAACATACCACACCTAGAACAGAGGACCAATCCTAGGTCCTGGTGGGTGGAGTGTTAGGGTAGTGAAGTAGAACACACAGTAGTCTAGAAGAGTCGAGTCAAGAGTCTAGAACCTGAAGAGAGCAGACTAGAACTTGGAGAGGAGCGGGGGCTCCGCACCTCGTGCGGGCCCCTGGGCCGTCACCGGTCGGGTGTCCGCACCTGAGGCCTTAACTACCGGGATTGGGCATTTCTACACGGGTTCCCAAAAGACTCCCGTGCCCACAACTCACAGCCGGTTCACTGGTACCGAAGCTGGCAGCAGTTCACCTCTGCCACGCGAACCAGCCCCGTGGAGGATCAGCTTTACAGGAGCACCCCACCACCAGCCAGTTTCCAGTCGTCTAACCAGCGGTGTACCCACTGAGGGATCCAAGGCTCCCCAAAGCATCCAGAACGTACATCATGGATAGGGCATTGAAGCAGCCTCCCCGTACCCGACCTGGTATTCCTGGGCGACGCTGGCAAGAGAAACTAAGTAGGTAGAATGGAGGAACACTGCGGATCTCTGAGGAGCACTATCACTGCTGAGTCCACCCGGTCTTCTACTCAACCACTGTAAGCCATGTACTGCCTGCTGGTTACAGTAAAGACCCGTTGCAGAGACTATCTGTGTCCGTGTTTCCTTATGAACTGTCCGTCATTAACTAAAGGTAACCGCAGCTGCCGCACAACATCTTGAGCAGCTCCAGCCTCCGGGGCTCACCGCTCAGCCTGTGGGGAGCGTAACATCTTGCTGCTGTCCATCACCCCGGAGGTTCCGCAGCGTCGGTAGCCCTTACCGAACTACTCATAGGTGGCGTCACGAAGAAAACAAATTAAATCCCCTTTAATCTGTTCCCACTATGACGTCCTTAATTTTGATCTGCACTACACCGGGCCCCACTACCGGCAGGCGCGGTCCACCCGTGACAAGGAGGGAGAAGAATCGCCTGTATCAACCGGAGTCAGCCGGCCACGGTGAGTCACAAGTGAGAGGAGGACAAGATACAGTAGGAGGTCAGATTAATCTTCAAGAGGTCAGACTTAAACGCCACTGGGAGGCAAGGACAGAAAGAATAAGAATGGCACACAGTGAGGGATCCATCTACCAACCAGAAATTCCGCTTGCAGCACCCGTAGCATTTGTCGCTGTAACATCTTACTAAAGTGTGCTGACTTTTCAAAAGTTCCAGCAGAGTACCCGGTGAAGTGACTTTGTCGACTCTGCTGCATCCTTCCTTGCATGAACGGTTTCTTTTCACAGAATTGCTGCCATGGCGGTCCAGTCCTGCCTGCAGAGGACTACACTATCATTGCCGCAATACCACCGACCACCGGAGTACCGTAGCAACGTAGTAGCATCACCAGGTACTGCAAGTGGCATCACGAACTTATATAATTTATTTTTCCTTACTTAACCATTTGATTAGCAGGGCTACAACCTCAGGCAGCCACCCGTGACATCCCAGACTGAGCCTGAGATCTGAGTACCCTGCCCTGGGTGCGTCACTTGCACACTCTGACTAACTCCGCCCCCAGCAGCAGTATTTATAGGGGATCTCGCCTAAGGTCGGCAAGTGGGGCTCCCCCTTCTGTGCCGGGGTGGAAGGTGTTGTATGTAGTAGGTACCTGCTGTGGAAACCCAGCTGTGCTTTAGAGAAGTCTGTGGCTACCTGCGTGAGCAGGGCGCCACATGAACAGTCTATGTGATGGTGCAGGATGAGCAGTCTATGTGAGTGGTGCAGATGAGCAGTCTATGTGAGTGGTGCAGGATGAGCAGTCTATGTGAGTGGTGCAGGATGAGCAGTCTATGCGAGTGGTGAACGCCAGCGCACAGAATAGACACAGAGGGAACAATTCCCTTTTTTGCCCAGCAGTGAATGGCAACATAAGATAAAGTAAAAGACATAAAACTTAACTTTTACTGATCTACTTATAAAGGTATATAAACCTAAAATGACAATTTAAAACCAGTGGAACAATTGTTAGTGGATCCTTGTAATGTGATACTAAGCTCAAGAAGCATTTGTTTCTTGCTGTGCCTTTAAACATGCGTAGCCAATAACTCAGGACTATTGTCCTACAAAATTCTAGCAAGTCAGAACGTTCTCACCCATCTTGTGGACGTTCTGATGATGAATGCATAGCCAGCTGAACCTTCCCTTCCAGAGTCACTTCATCCAGTTCAGGGTTGCAAACATCCCCCACGTGCCTCCCGACGCGTTTCTATATAGGGTATGTCATCAGGGGAATTTCTTTTGGCTTGCTTGCCCACTTAGTATAATGCCAGGCTGCAGAGCCCACAAGTGCACGTGCCCACAGCAGCAGAGTTTATGCCATATGTCATGTGTAGGACAATGGATTTATGAATAAGACATGGAACTGTCGAAACGCGTGGGCTTTGCTCTATAGCTGGGGGTCATCTAACTACCTGCGTACAAGATGTGTTAGCATTAAGGCAATAATGTACATGTTTTAACTGGATTAACCCTTCCTGTCCTCGCTGGAACGTCTTTCTTCTTTCTTGGATTGCAATACGTCCAGGCTGGGACGGCTCCATGCACTGGGACAGGCTGGCCGGGTACAACAAGGGGTGAGCTGAATTTCATTTTCCTATTTCATAACATCTGACTCGGACTTCCCATTTTCCTGAATCAAACTCCTATTCCACCAAAATGGACACCGGCTCTAAATCCAGGCTGTGAAGTCTGTAAGCCAAACATCCGACTCCGCCTCTCCAATGTCCCTGAATCCGACTCAGACTCAGCCCAAAATGAGCTCCGACTCCACGACTCTGACTCCACAGCCCGGATTTCTATATAGCTATCACTGTCGGCTCAGGAGAGATACTGAAAATAGTGGTGCGATACTCGCGCAGTAATTACACAGGCACACCTTGAAAATAAGCCCGAGCCCATTGCTCAAAGTTGGAGAGAATCAAAGCCCCTGTCTTATTTTTAGGGGTTAACACAGGCAGGTGCCAATATGTTACATTAAAGATATACTGGGTGTAGCCCTGGTACCTGGCTTATAATGCCTAGTGACAGATCTGTAATTATAATGTGATTAGTTAAACAGTAACAAGGAAAGTTCTCATCAGTGACCTGAGATCACTGCAAAGTAGAAGTCTGGAACAGAAAGTCTCCACCGGTGACTGCAGCGCACGAGACATGGGGAATCTGCCGCATATTCTACTGCTGAGCACCTTGTATCTATCTACAACTGGAACAGGTAGGACCGGGTGCAAGATGCAACAACCTAATAGTTATATTCTTATACATAGGGGCAGTATTATAGTAGATAAGGAGCAGTATTATAGTAGTTATAAATTCTTGTACATAGGGGCAGTATTATAGTAGTTATATTCTTGTAATAGGAGCAGTAATATAGTAGTTATATTTTGTACATAGGGACAGTATTATAGTAGTTATATTCTTGTACATAGGAGCAGTATTATAGTAGTTATATTCTTGTACATAGGGGCAGTATTATAGTAGTTATATTCTTGTAATAGGGAGTATTATAGTAGTTATATTCTTGTAATGGGCAGTATTAAGTAGTTATATTCTAGTACATAGGCATATTTATGTAGTTATATTCTTGTAATATGAGCATATTATAGTTTGTATATGGCAGTATTAAGAGTATTTATAGTAATTATATTTGGAATATAGCATTTATTATAGTATTTATATTCATTGTATAGTAGTATTTTAAGTATATATTATAGTAGTTTATATTCTTGTACATAGGAGCAGTATTATAGTAGTTATATTCTTGTACATAGGAGCAGTATTATAGTATTATATTCTTGTACTATAGGTGCATATTATTAGTAGTTATATTCTTGTAATAGGACATATTATAGTTTATATTCTTGTAAAGAGCAGTATTATAGTAGTTATTTTGTATAGATATTATAGTATATTTGTACATAGGATATATTAGTTATATTCTTGTAATAGGGCGTATTATATAGTTATTATCTTGTACATAGAGCAGTATTATATGTATATATTCTTGTATATAGGGCAGTATTATAGTTTATATTCTTGTACATAGGAGCAGTATTTATAGTAGTTATATTCTTGTAATAGGCAGTTATTATAGTGTATATATTCTTGTATATAAGAGTTATTATGTAATATCTGTATAGGGAGTTTATATTGTTATATCGTAATATAGAGATATTTTGTATAATCTTTAATAGAGAGTATTAATAAGTTATATTTATATATTTATAGGTATATTTTGTATATAGGCATATATATAGTATTTTGTAATAGGGAGTATTAGTAGTTATATTCTTTAGGCTATATAGTATTATTTTGTATAGGGCAGTATTATAGTTATATATTTTGAATATAGAGTTATTTTAGTAGTATATCTTGTAATAGGAGCAGTATATAGTAGTTATATTTTTACTGGACATATATAGTATTATATTCTTGTACATAGGGCAGTATTATAGTTTATTCTTGTAATGGCAGTATTATAGTAGTTATATTCTTGTACATAGGGCGTATTTATAGTTATATTCTTGTACATAGGGCAGTATTATAGTAGTTATATTCTTGTAATAGGGCAGTATTATAGTAGTTATATTTTGTACATAGGGCAGTATTATAGTAGTTATATTCTTGTAATAGGGCAGTATTATAGTAGTTATATTCTTGTAATAGGGGCAGATTATAGTAGTTATATTCTGTAATAGGGCAGATTATAGTAGTTATATTTGTACATAGGGCAGTATTATAGTAGTTATATTCTTGTAATAGGAGCAGTATTATAGTAGTTATATTTTGTATAATAGTATCTGATATTATAGTAGTTATATTATTGTAATAGAGCGTATTATATAGTATTATTCTTGTACATAGGGCAGTATTAAATAGTTATATTCTTGACATAGGGCAGTATTATAGTAGTTATTATGCTGTATATAGGAGTATTTATAGTATATTTTGTTATATTCATTTATAGTAGTTTATTTTTAATAGGGGCGATTATAGTAGTTATTTTATATGCATATTAGAGTAGTATTAATAGTTTTATTTTATTCTGTACATAGGGCAGTATTATATAGTATTATTCTTGTACATAGGCATATTATATATTATTCTTGTACATAGGGCAGTATTATAGTAGTTATATTCTTGTACATAGGGCAGTATTATAGTAGTTATATTCTTGTAATAGGGGATTATAGTAGTTATATTCTGTAATGGGCAGATTATAGTAGTTATATTCTTGTATATAGGGCAGTTTATAGTAGTTATATTCTTGTAATAGGGCAGTATTATAGTATTATATTCTTGTATCATAGGGCAGTATTATAGTTTATATTCTTGTAATAGGGGAGTTTATATTGTAATATCTTGTAATAGGGGCAGTATTATAGTAGTTATATTCTTGTACATAGGAGCAGTATTATAGTAGTTATATTCTTGTACATAGGAGCAGTATTATAGTAGTTATATTCTTGTATATAGAGCAGTATTATAGTAGTTATATTCTTGTAATAGGAGCAGTATTATAGTAGTTATATTCTTGTATATAGGAGCAGTATTATAGTAGTTATATTCTTGTCATAGGAGCAGTATTATAGTAGTTATATTCTTGTACATAGGGCAGTATTATAGTAGTTATATTCTTGTACATAGGAGCAGTATTATAGTAGTTATATTCTTGTATATAGGGCAGTATTATAGTAGTTATATTCTTGTAATAGGGCAGTATTATAGTAGTTTATATTCTTGTATATAGGAGCAGTATTATAGTAGTTATATTCTTGTACATAGGAGCAGTATTATAGTAGTTATATTCTTGTAATAGGGCAGTATTATAGTAGTTATATTCTTGTACATAGGGGCAGTATTATAGTAGTTATATTCTTGTATAAGGGCAGTATTATAGTAGTTATATCTTGTATATAGGGGCAGTATATTATAGTAGTTATATTCTTGTACATAGGGCAGTATTATAGTAGTTATATTCTTGTACATAGGAGCAGTATTATAGTAGTATATATTCTTGTACATAGGAGCAGTATTATAGTAGTTATATTCTTGTACATAGGAGCAGTATTATAGTAGTTATATTCTTGTATATAGGGGCAGTATTATAGTAGTTATATTCTTGTAATAGGAGCATATTATATAGTTATATTCTTGTACTATAGGGCAGTATTATAGTAGTTATATTCTTGTACATAGGAGCAGTATTATAGTAGTTATATTCTTGTATATAGAGCAGTATTATAGTAGTTATATTCTTGTATATAGGAGCAGTATTATAGTAGTTATATTCTTGTACATAGGAGCAGTATTATAGTAGTTATATTCTTGTTAATAGGAGCGTATTATAGTAGTTATAATTCTTGTATATAGGGCAGTATTATATAGTTATATTCTTGATATAGGGCAGTATATAGTAGTTATATTCTTGTATATAGGACAGTATTATAGTAGTTATATCTTGTAATAGGAGCAGTATTATAGTAGTTATATTCTTGTACATAGGAGCAGTATTATAGTAGTTATATTCTTTAATAGGAGCAGTATTATAGTAGTTATATTCTTGTACATAGGGCAGTATTATAGTAGTTAATATTTTGTATATAGGGCAGTATTATAGTAGTTATATTCTTGTAATAGGGCAGTATTATAGTAGTTATATTCTTGTACATAGGGCAGATAATAATTCTTATATGCAGTATTATAGTATATTCTTGTAATAGGAGCAGTATTATAGTAGTTATATTCTTGTATATAGGAGCAGTATTATAGTAGTTATATTTTCATTGTAATATAGTGAGCAGTATTATAGTAGTTATATTCTTGTACATAGGAGCAGTATTTAGTAGTTATATTCTTGTACATAGGGGCAGTATTATAGTAGTTATATTCTTGTAATAGGGGCAGTATTATAGTAGTTATATTCTTGTACATAGGGCAGTATATAGTAGTTATATTCTTGTAATTAGGGCAGATTATAGTAGTTATATTCTTGTATATAGGGGCAGTATTATAGTAGTTATATTCTTGTACATAGGGCAGTATTATAGTAGTTATATTCTTGTACATAGGAGCAGTATTATAGTAGTTATATTCTTGTATATAGGGCAGTATTATAGTAGTTATATTCTTGTACATAGGAGCAGTATTATAGTAGTTATATTCTTGTACATAGGAGCAGTATTATAGTAGTTATATTCTTGTACATAGGGCAGTATTATAGTAGTTATATTTTGTACATAGGAGCAGTATTATAGTAGTTATATTCTTGTACATAGGGCAGTATTATAGTAGTTATATTCTTGTACATAGGGGCAGTATTATAGTAGTTATATTCTTGTAATAGGGGCAGATTATAGTAGTTATATTCTTGTACATAGGGCAGTATAATAGTAGTTATATTCTTGTATATAAATTGAAGCCTGGCTCAACAGGATTGGATTTTTCTTTTCTTTTTCTTTTTCAAAAGAAAATAAACTACATGCAAAAGAAGAATTTATATGGTCGACATGACCCAGTCGACGCGTTTCGACTGCACTAAGCAGTCTTACTCATGAGTCATGACCGGAGGCAACCAGAGCCATATGGTAAAGAGAAAGCCCCGGATTGCGGATCCCCCTGCAACAGTGAGATCATGATCCCCACTCGCAGCTTCTCATTTCCAGTGGTGTAAGGCCAAAGCCTAAGGTACAATTTGCAGGCTTCTTAAAACACCAAAAAATGTGTCATTACCCCCTGCAAACCTGTCTGAGACAGCCATGTTGGGCCCAGGCAGGATCTGCCTACCCACAGAATCCCTAAAATTAGGTCTACCCCCCAGGGACAGACAATAAAGTTGCTAATCCAGACTAGTGACGGGATCCATAATAAGAAAAAAAAACAGCAACAACAACAACAAAAAAAAAAGGTTGTCTGTTTTTTATCTTTTTATGGCTAGTGATAATGTTACACTAGGTATGAGGAAGTACTTTGTGTACGAAGATGGATATGAGCAGGGAAGCCCTGTGTCTAAGGAAGGGGAAGATAGTGATCCATAGCCAAACCTTCTGCTGGCTCACCTGACCACTCTAGATTGGTTCTGCACCTATGAGCCGAGCAGGATACCTGGCCCTGGTTGACCCTAAACTGGGCCCTAGGTAGGGAATGGATGGGAGGAGTGATTAGTCATCCCCACTACCCTGTTGCCCCTAAAATAATACAGGGGGGGTGATATTTCACAGGAATATTGGGGGCTGCATGGGGATGATGGGAATATTGCATGGGAATATTGGGGGCTCCAAAGGGATAATGGGGATATTGGGGGCTGTATGGGAATATTGGGGCTTGCAAGGGGATGATGATGGAAAAATAAGACTACGTGAAAAACAGACATAGTGCATTTTTTGGAACAAAAAGTGATATAAGAGAGTGTCTTATTTTAGGGGAAACAGGGTAAGTACTAAGGAACACACAGTGGGCAAACACAGGCAGAGATGTGGAGTCGGTAAGCCAAACATCCATCTCTCCAATTTCCCTGACTCCGACTCCGACTGCAACTCCACCAAAATGGGCACCGACTCCAAACATCCAACTCCAACTTTGACTCCTCAATTTCCCTGAATTCTACTCCGGCTCCACCCAAAATGGGCACCGACTCCAACTCCACAACTACGACTCCACAGCCCTGCACAGAGGAAAGGTATATGAACAATTTTATCTCCAGGATGACTCTAGGAGAGGTTCATCAACAAACATTTCTTCAGATGAATATAAGTCAACTTCTTGCATCCAAAGGTGGTATAAAAATATAATGCTATCACCAGCAAACACCAAGGGGAAATACTAGTATTTAAGGACACCAGGGAAAGTGATCATGAGGATACCTGCAAGGTCCTAAAAGGAAGGGATTAACCCCAAACAGAGAAGATAAATAGGGCACCACATCAGGAGATATACAGTTGTGGCCAAACAGCGGTGTAACGAGGCTTCATGGCGCCCGGGGCAAAGATCTATTTTGGCGCCCAAAGAGTAGGTGAGGAGCGGGGGAAGGTGCTGTCAGCTTTCAGCCCCGCCGCCCCTGCAGCCTTGGTTGAGGAGCGGGGGGGATGCCGCCCTCTGAGTTGCGCCCGGGGCAAAGGATACGGCTGCACCCCCCTAGATACGCTCCTGTGGCCAAAAGTATTGACACCCCTGCAATTCTGTCAGATAATACTCAGTTTCTTCCTGAAAATGATTGCAATCACAAATTCTTTGGTATTATTATATTCATTTATTTTGTCTTCAAAGAAAAAAACACAAAAAGAATTGTCCTAAAGCCAAATTGGATATAATTCCACACCAAACATAAAAAAGGGGGTGGACAAAAGTATTGGCACTGTTAGAAAAATCATGTGATGCCTCTCTAATTTGTGTAATTAGCAGCACCTGTAACTTACCTGTGGCACCTAACAGGTGTTGGCAATAACTAAATCACACTTGCAGCCAGTTGACATGGATTAAAGTTGACTCAACCTCTGTCCTGTGTTCTTGTGTGTACCACATTGAGCATGGAGAAAAGAAAGAAGACCAAAGAACTGTCTGACGACTTGAGAAACCAAATTGTGAGGAAGCATGAGCAATCTCAAGGCTACAAATCCATCTCCAAAGACCTGAATGTTCCTGTGTCTACCGTGCGCAGTGTCATCAAGAAGTTTAAAGCCCATGGCACTGTGGCTAACCTCCCTAGATGTGGACAGAAAAGAAAAATTGACAAGAGATTTCAATGCAAGATTGTGCGGATGGTGGATAAAGAACCTCGACTAACATCCAAACAAGTTCAAGCTGCCCTGCAGTCCGAGGGTACAACAGTGTCAACCCGTACTATCCGTCGGCGTCTGAATGAAAAGGGACTGTAAGGTAGGAGACCCAGGAAGACCCCACTTCTTACCCCGAGACATAAAAAAGCCAGGCTGGAGTTTGCCAAAACTTACCTGAGAAAGCCTAAAACGTTTTGGAAGAATGTTCTCTCTTTTTGGGCAAAGGCATGAACATAGAGTTTACAGGAGAAAAAAAGAGGCATTCAAAGAAAAGAACACGGTCCCTACAGTCAAACATGGCGGAGGTTCCCTGATGTTTTTGGGCTGCTTTGCTGCCTCTGGCACTGGACTGCTTGACCGTGTGCATGGCATTATGAAGTCTGAAGACTACCAACACATTTTGCAGCATAACGTAGGGCCCAGTGTGAGAAAGCTGGGTCTCCCTCAGAGGTCAAGGGTCTTCCAGCAGGACAATGACCCAAAACACACTTCAAAAAGCACTAGAAAATGGAGAGAAAGCACTGGAGACTTCTAAGGTGGCCAGCAATGAGTCCAGACCTGAATCCCATGGAACACCTGTGGAGAGATCTAAAAATGGCAGTTTGGAGAAGGCACCCTTCAAATATCAGGGACCTGGAGCAGTTTGCCAAAGAATGGTCTAAAATTCCAGCAGAGCATTGTAATAAACTCATTGATGGTTACCGGAAGCGGTTGATCGCAGTTATTTTAGCTAAAGGTTGTGCAACCAAGTATTAGGCTGAGGGTGCCAATACTTTTGTCTGGCCCAATTTTGGAGTTTTGTGTGAACTGATCAATGTTTTGCTTTTTGCTTCATTCTCTTTTGTGTTTTTTCATTGAAGACAAATTAAATGGAGATAATAATACCAAAGAATTTGTGATTGCAATCATTTTCAGGAAGAAACTGAGTATTATCTGACAGAATTGCAGGGGTGTCAATACTTTTGGCCACAACTGTAGAATATCAGGGAGTAATTTCTGTAGCCAAATCCTGTGACGTTCTACTGCCGGACACAACAGGACTGCCTGTCGACCTTGACACACCCGTGGCGGGCGGGCAGACTGGGCAATTGTACAGGGCCCACACCCCCTGAGTGGTCCCCAGCGAATCAATCACCAACTCTAGTGATAGGACAAAACTTGTACTATTTATAGGAAATAATTTTTTTGGGAGAACTGCCATGTATTTTCAGCTTTGTAAGTGAGGATGGGAAGTGCTCCCAAAAGGTGCCAGTTGCCAACTGGTATGCTGCAGCAGTCATAAATGGATCAGGTGAGGCAAATTGATGAGGCACGGACATTAGGTAAAATGTTGAACTTTATTATATTGTTTTAAAAAGTGCAAAACATCCTTACAGCAGACGCGTTTTGAATGTGAAGTACTCTTTAGCAACGTATATGTAAAATACACAGTTATATACAAGACACACAAATGAGTGAACCAACTAAAACCCGGAGAACATGATCACTCTACACAAGAGCAAATACCATACAGGTGTATCAAGAAACCATGTGAAATCTGCAGGTAAGCTTTTGCGGCATGGTTTACATATAAGGCTGGAATCAAACTGTCCGTGTGATATGCAACTAAATCGGACAATGATTAACTCGGAATGGCCTCCCCCCTCTGGACGGGAGTGTCAGCTGCTTGTGTTTCTAAGCAGCTCCACACTCCTATCCTGACAGGGGGAGGCCATTCCGAGTTAATCATCGTCCGACTTGGTTGCATATCACACGGACAGTGTGATTCCAGACTTAAAATAAAAATAAAGTACAAAAATACAGATAAGAGACAAAAAATATATCTCCTGCTCCAAGACAAATTGTGATATACCGTATATCAGAGGTCCCCAATGTCAGTCCTCGAGGGCCGAACCAGTGCAGGTTTTCAGGATCTCCTTAGTATTGCACAGCAGCAATGATTCCAATCCCTTTGCAATAGTAAGGAAATCCTGAAAACCTGCACTGGTTCGGCCCTCGAGGACTGACATTGGGACCTTGCCGTATATACTCGTGTATAAGCCGAGTTTTTCAGCCCACAAATTGGGCTGAAAAGTCCCCCCCTCGGCTTATACACGGGTCTCTACGGTAATGCTGTGGGGGGCTGTGACCGGGAGCTGGAGGAGGCAGGAGGGGCCGCGGTGACCGCAGGCGGTCACGTGGGGCCGCCTCATTAGTGCAATGAATATGCACGGCATCCCCCCGTCCATCAACGGCGGGGGATGCCGTGCATATTGCAATACACAGCCCCCCTCCTTAATATGGGTCCCCTAGTAGTAATAAACAGCCCCCCCCCCCTCCTTATTATGGCCCCCCAGCTGCGGCAGCTGTCAAAATAACAAACAGTTTATACATCACCTTCGACGCAGCTCTGCGCTCCTCCGGTCCTCCGCTCGCCGGCTTCTTCTTTCTTCTTGTGCCGGTGTCATGTGACCGGGCGCAGGAGATGACGTCATTTCCTGCGCGCGGTCACAGAAGTCGGCACAACAAGGAAGAAGAAGCGGCGAGCGGAGGACCGGAGGAGCGCAGAGCTGCGTCGGAAGTGATGTATAAACTGTTTGTTATTTTGACAGCTGCCGCAGCCTGGGGGCCATGATAAGAGGGGGGGGCTGTTTATTAATACTGGGCTGTATATACCTCTGGGGCTGCTGGATAGTACCACTGGGCCTGTATACTACCACTGGGGCTGCATATACCTCTGGGCCTGATGTATACTACCACTGGGCTGTATACTACCACTGGGGCTGTATATACATCTGGGGCTGATGTATACTACCACTGGGCTGCATATACTCTGGGGCTGATGTATATTACCACTGGGCTGTATACTACCACTGGGGCTGTATTACATTGGGGCTGATGTATACTACCATGGGGCGCATATACCTCTGGGCTGATGTATACTACCACTGGGGCTGTATACTACCACTGGGGCTGTATATACATCTGGGGCTGATGTATACTACACTGGGGCTGCTTGGGCTCCTGTATACTACCACTGGGGCTGATGTATACTACCACTGGGGCTGTATACTACCACTGGGGCTGTATATACATCTGGGGCTGATGTATACTACCACTGGGGCTGCTTGGGCTCCTGTATACTACCACTGGGGCTGCATATACCTCTGGGGCTGATGTATACTACCACTGGGGCTGTATACTACCTCTGGGGCTGTATATACATCTGGGGCTGATGTATACTACCACTGGGGCTGCTTGGGCTCCTGTATACTACCACTAGGGCTCCTGTATACTACCACTGGGGCTGCTGGGGCTCCTATATACTACCACTGGGGCTGCTGTATACTACCACTGGGGCTGCTGGGGATGCTATATACTACCACTGGGGCTGCTGTATACTACCACTGGGGCTGCTGTATACTACCACTGGGGCTGCTGGGGCTGCTATATACTACCACTGGGGCTGCTGGGGATGCTATATACTACCACTGGGGCTGCTGGGATGCTATATACTACCACTGGGGCTGCTGGGGATGCTATATACTACCACTGGGGCTGCTGTATACTACCACTGGGGCTGCTGTATACTACCACTGGGGAGGCCTGTATACCACTGGGGGGGCCTGTATACCACACTGCTGGGGGCTGTATACCTGTGCTGGGGTCCACCCTCGGCTTATACACGAGTCAATAGGTTTTTCCAGATTTTTGGGGCAAAAGTAGGGGGGTCGACTTATACACGGATCGGCTTATACACGAGTATATACGGTAATAATATATCAATCGAACAGATGGTTAATGAAGGATGCGTTTTTCTAAAAATGCTCAACTGTATAGATCTCATATCAGCACAAAATTTTTTTTTCATATAATGTAATGAACATAAATATCATGTGTAAGGATATAGAGCAAATGATTTTTAAAATTCATGTCAGATGGAAATCTGGTCTCCAATTTTAGTATCCAAAACAATTCAGGAAAACGTTTGATTTTATGCCAATTTTATGCCAATTGCCAAATGTAACCACCTGTAGGTCCCCTTTTTCCTGAGTAACCAGATACTTCATTGTTAATAGCTGTGGCTGGATTGTTTTTGCATAGTAGTATATATCATCAAATGTGTAACTTTTAACTTATGTCCCTGCTAAAGAATATAGCATGAGATTTCTAAATTGAAATCTGAACAGTGTGAGGCACCGCCGGCATGATCCTCATGGCCGGGGCACATCACATGCAGGATCAAGGTATGATCCTGTGCACACTGGCCGGTTTGACTGTGATAATGCTGTGTGAACCAACTGTGAACACAAGGTTTCATGTTACTAATGAGCGGCAGTGAGAGTGGGATGAGATCGAGGAGTCTCTAAGGAATAAGGGCTGAGTGCTGACAACCCGGAACACAGGGAGTTAACCTGAGCTGTGTGAAAGGCTGATTACCGGCAGCTAAGGGGGTGTGTCCATGTGGGAGTGGCTGGCACGATAAGAGGCAGCCAGCTGAGTGATTGAGAGAGCCATTCTCAGCCAGACATCAGCCTGAGAGGATGTGGGCTGATTACCAGCCTGAGAGCTGAGCAGAGCCAGTCTGTGTGAGGGACTGGGAGTGCAAGTCCATGCCGCCATGTTGAGATGGTGAAGGGAGCATGCTAGCTCCATGCCGGTGCCAAGGTCCGCAGTTGTGATAGCACCTGGTGGGGAAGCCGTGGCTGAACCCGGTGGATACTGGTCCGGGCGTGGGGTGAACCACGTCCGGGAAAGGAGCCCTTGGGGGACGCTTGGTGGACCCGTGACCCAGGTAGCGAGACCCGGATCCGTGCCCGGTAAGACAGCGGTTCCCGTGTAACGGAGTGAGCTGTGTGTGAGTAATGCCAGGCGGACATAACCGCTATTGGGTCCGACTAGGCAGTCAGTAAAGGACCCGTTGATGTATGTAGGGGCTTAGGCAATTGCCCTGAATGTAAGATGATGACCTATGTAAGAACATTGTATAATAATGTGGGGAGAAAGTGACCCAGCCAGTATGGATGATGTTGGAGGCGTTCCGTCCCTGTGGGACGAGAGGGAGGCTTGCCCTGCTGCTTGCAGAGGGTACCCGTCCCTCAACCACGGCCTCTAATGGTGTGGGTGTGCCTGTAGTGCCAGACACAGGGGTAATAGGGCTCCTAGTAGGTAACGGATGAGGTTCCCGTGTACTATGGTTTGCCAGTCCCTGTAATGGGCCATGGAGGAGCCACAGTCCATGGATGATGGGCTGTGAGCGTGTGGAAGAAATGTATGTGATCCATGGACGTTTGAATGATGGATCACACATGGTATGTAAGGCCCGGTCAGGCAGGAATCCTGACTACGGGGGTAATGTTATGTCATCAAGCTGGGTGACTAAAGCTGGGCGGCAGGTACCGCCATTGGGACCCACAGGGCCCGTTGAGGCGTATGTAACGAAGGTCAGAAGCAGGGGTTAAAAGGGCTCCTAGAGGGGGGACACCATGGTTGAACCAGGTGGACTCTGACCGGGACGTAGGCGGAGATACGTCCAGGAAGGAGCCCCTTGGGGATACATGACATACCCGGTACTCAGGTTGCTCAATCCCTGTTATGATCCCGGAGGGGTCATCATTGAAATATAACACATGTATTTATTATAAATGTACTGTCAGATGTGTAAGGAGGCCGGAGGCCGTAGCTACCCCGGGAGCAGGTGTTAGAGCTCCAATGGGGAGAGAGTCGTGGTTACAGGTCCCGGGTTATTGTGAATGTATATGTGCAATGTTCTATGTAATGTATGCTGTATTTATGTAAAGTGTTTATAATCAATGTGCAATGTGGCAAACATTCTACCCGGGTTATGTTATTATATGTGAAAAATAAAACGGGTAGACATTGGTTAAACTTATAAACACTTGTTTTGTCGTTATGCAAGCGGGTTCCCCGGTTGCTACCTCACAACAGTTTATTAAAAACATTAAAACAAGGTTAAAAGAGGAGTAGTTCAGAAATGCTTCAGGTACGTGTGCATTTAATGTGCTCCTGCTTTTAATGTATTCAGGAGGCCGTGATGGCACAGCGTATATAAAAATCGTAGAGTAGGACTTCTCCATCTGAGAATGCCGTGACGTGGCGGGGTAGCTCAAAAAATTGATCAATTGTTTGCTAAATGTCTCAGTTTAATACTTTAAAAAATTTTACAGTTAGAAATTAATATGTGCATATGCACTTTTTGGATTGCGAGCTAACCACAGGCAGCGCTGGCTTCTTGGCTTTTTTAAAGGTTAAAAGAGGGTTCAAAATAATTCTCATAGACAATTTTGATCTATAATAAAAACATTTGATCTATAATGAAATGTTTTGCTCTGGTTGGACAGGCATAGATCCTCGATCCTGGGTATGCTTGGCGTCTGTCTATTTATATAAAGTTCTTCTTTTTCTAGGGGAACTGAGATAAAGCTTTATCAGTTTTGTTTGTGACCAAATTCAGCTGTGCATGAAAGAGATTCTCTCCCCTGGATCAGTTGGTGATATATCTTAGTTCTTGCGGTTCCCACGCTTCCAGATTTGCTATTATTCTGGGTAGTCTGAAATGCAGAGCGGTGATTGTCAATAATGTTACCTTTTCAAAAAACTCCCATATGCAATCGATTATATTTAGTACCTTTGCAGGATGTCAGGTTGATTGGTGTACTTAGATGTTATGGTTTGGGTACGGGATGGCGTCTATGGTGATATTAGGTGGCTTATCTGGAAACAAATTAAAGATATCTTATGTGACTGTTTAGTACCCACCAAAGCTTTATCTTGATGACCTTATATGCATAGTATGGTGATTATATGTAGTGGTTGCAGGTAACAATCGTATGCTCTCTTCTCATGTATTTTTTTCTCATGGATTTTTCTCTTGGTACAAAAATACAAGTATTTTTTTTGGGAGGGGTCGTACTACATTGCCCAGTTTCCTATGTGTGCCATTGTTACTATAGTAAATGTAACCTAAGTCTGTACTAGTGCTTGTAGGGTTATTCAAGTTTGGTGGTGCCGTGGCCAGTGTGGCATCAGGATTCCTGACGAAGAAGGGCGCTTCTGTGGCGCCCCGCAACGAGTGCGTCACAGGAGGGTATTGCAATATTCTCTGCCTCAGTAATGACACGGTTAATACTCAGAGCTCCATACCCTACATGCACCATCAGAATAAGGGCCAATTAGGTTCTGGTGGGCGGAGTGTAGGAGTAGAGTGTAGGAGAATGTAGAAGGAGTACCCACCCTAAGTACCCACCATAAGGAATCTGGCTCCCCTCACACCGGTTTGTATACACCGGCAGGGAAATTGAAGTAGCCCCCTTTGTACCCGAACTTGGCGCACCAAGGCGACATCGGCAACCTGTTAGAGAAAAGTTAGGAATGGAGGAACAACGCGGAGCTCTGAAACAACACCGGTCATTGCTGGGACCCACCGGTTCATTACCCGTTAATAGTGATGGGCGAATCCTAAATTACTCGGAATCGCTTGACTCTAGCGAGTCCGAGCACAGGACTCGCTACTCGTTGCGAGTCTAGCGAGTCCAATGTTAATGAATGGGGAAGCGAGTAATAGCGAGTAGTGTGAGATTTACAAATCGCAGATGTGTCTCGGAAGCTTCAGCCTGAAGCAATCCTAGTTTTGTCATTTATTTGCATTGGACTCGTTTACTTTGTAAGTAATCGCTGGGAAACTCGCACAGATAAGAGTCCTGTCTTCTCTGTGTGCTGGCTGCCACAGCTCCAGGGTCCTAGAGCCCGCCTGCTGCCTGATGTAGCAGTGCTGAGATTGTTCTCAGTCTGCTCATTCCCTGTGTACAGACATGAATGTCTGTGCACAGAGATGATGTAGCAGAGCTGAGATTGTTCTCAGTCTGCTCATTCCCTGTGCATATACATCTATATCTATGCACAGGGATGAGCAGAGAGGACATCGCGTTTTGGACTGCGTCGGACGGAAGAGGATTTTTTTAATTAAAGATGGAGTCTCTAATGGCTTTTTTTTTTATTTCTAATAAAAAAATTTCTCTGTGTTGTGTTTTTTTTAAAACAATTTAATAGAAATTCATGGCGGTCATGTCTAATATTGGCGTGACCGCCATAAATTTCGGGCTTAGGGCCAGCTGATAATACAAAGCTGGCCCTAACCTCTATTACCCAGCGTGCCACCGCCACCAGGGCCGCTGGAAGAGCGGGGTTCAGCGCCAGAGGATGGCGCTTCAATGAACGCGCCATCTTCTGGGGCGGCTGCGGGCTGCAATTTGCAGCGGGGGGTGCCCAGAAAGCTTGGGCATCCCTGCGCTGCGGATTCCAGCCCCCAGCTGCTTAGCTGTACCTGGCTAGACATAGAAATTGCACGGAGCCCCACGCATTTTTTTGACTCCGACTCCGAGACGACTCCGACTCCGAGACGACTCCAACTCCGACTCGACTCCGAGACGACTCCGACTCCGAGACGACTCCGACTCCGAATCCGAGACGACTCCGACTCCGAGACGACTCCAACTCCGACTCAACTCGGACGACTCCGACTCCGAGACGACTCCGACTCCGAGACGACTCCGACTCTGACTCCGACTCGACTCCGAGACGACTCCGACTCCGAGACGACTCCGACTCCGACTCCGAATCCGAGACGACTCCGACTCCGAGACGACTCCAACTCCACTCCGACTCCGAGACAACTCCGACTCCGAGACGACTCCGACTCCGACTCCGAGACGACTCCGACTCCGAGACGACTCCGACTCCGAGACGACTCCGACTCCGACTCGACTCCGAGACAACTCCGACTCCGAGACGACTCCGACTCCGAGACGACTCCGACTCCGACTCGACTCCGAGACGACTCCGACTCCGAGACGACTCCGACTCCGACTCGACTCCGAGACGACTCCGACTCCGAGACGACTCCGACTCCGAGACACTCCGACTCCGAGGCGACTCCGACTCTGAGGCGACTCTGACTCTGAGGCGACTCCGACTCTGAGACTCCGACTCTGAGGAGACTCCGACTCCGAGACGACTCCGACTCCGAGACGACTCCGACTCCGAGGCGACTCCGACTCTGAGGCGACTCCGACTCTGAGGCGACTCCGACTCTGAGACTCCGACTCTGAGACTCTGACTCTGACTCTGAGACTCTGAGACTCTGACTCTGAAATTCATTAAATAATAAAAAAAATGCGTGGGGCTCCGCGCAATTTCTATGTCTAGCCAGGTACAGCTAAGCAGCTGGGGGCTGGAATCCGCAGCGCAGGGATGCCCAAGCTTTCTGGGCACCCCCCGCTGCAAATTGCAGCCCGCAGCCGCCCCAGAAGATGGCGCGTTCATTGAAGCGCCATCCTCTGGCGCTGAACCCCGCTCTTCCAGCGGCCCTGGTGGCAGTGGCACGCTGGGTAATAAAGGGGTTAATACCAGCTTTGTTATACAAGCTGGTATTAAGCCCGAGATTCTTAATGTCAGGCCACGTTTGACCCAGCCACTAAGAATCTCCAATAAAGGGTTAAAAAAACACAACACAGAAAATTTTTTTTATTTGAAATAAAAAAAAAAGCCATTAGGGACTCCATCTTTAATTAAAAAATCCTCTTCTGTCCGACGTAGTCCAAAACGCAATGTCCTCTCTGCTACATCCCCTGTGCATAAATATAGATGTCTATGCACAGGGAATGAGCAGACTGAGAACAATCTCAGCACTGCTACATCATCTCTGTGAGCAGGCGGGCTCTAGGACCCTGGAGCTGCACAGAGAAGACAGCTGGACTCGGCTCGCAAAGAAACAGCAGTTACTTTGCGAGTTTCCCTGCTATCACTGGCACAGTAGCCGAGTCTAATGCAAACAATGGCAATCCTAATTTTGTCAGCGTTTCTGACAAAACTAGGATTGATATTGATTTGCATTGGACTCGTGCGAGTAATCACTGGGAAACTCGCAGAGTACCGAGTCCTGCGAGTCCCTTACTACTCGCCGAGTAACGAGTCCTAGCGAGTAGATTCGCCCATCCCTACCCGTTAACTGTATACCCTGTATCATCTGCCTGGTTACAGTAAAAGACCCGTTACAGAGAACACTGGTGTCTGTACTCCTTCAGAACTGCTTAACCCCGCATGCTAAGAATAACCGAGCTGCCATACATCATCAAGTGCAGCTGCTGGCCCCGGGGACTCCCGCTCGTCCTGTGGGGAGCGTCCCATCTTGCTGCCGTACATCCCCCGGAGGCCCAAGCAGTGCCAGTGAAATCACCGGAATTCCCGCAGGTGGCGTCACAACAAGAATCATTAACCCTTATCTGTTCAGCCAACTCCTATTGATCTGGACCACCGGGCCCCACAGCCGCAGGCGAAGAACCGTTACAGGAGCAGCCATCGCCTGCGATGTGAAGACCCGGCCACGGTGAGTCACTTCCTTCAAAACGCGTCGATGAGTGACAGACAGCCCTACTGACTATTGCCTATTGCCTATTTCTCTAGCAAACAACCTGTGAGCCAGTTCCCGTCCACCTGATCACATGACGGTGACGACTCTGTGACGGGACAACCACTTGACGTGTGACGTAGGCGGAACCCGGAAGCAGCGCCAGTGGCCACAACGCTTGCAACCGCTCTGGAACATGTGGGCTTCATCTAACCCATCCAGCAACCAGTCGGATTTACTAGATGTTAGCTAATCTGTGAGTATTAACACAAACAGTGGTGGATATCGCTCCGATTAGGATTAACAAACTTGTTTTCTGCTCTAAAATAGTTTTTCATATCGTTCACAGCAGTGCATTAGAGGACCAACTCTGTTGGTGTTCCCCAAGGCTCGGTTCTTGGACCATTGCTCTTCTTTATCAACATTCTCAGGCTAGGGCAACTCATTGAGTCCTATGGCCTCCAATACCATCTCTACGCCGATGACACCAAAATCTACCTGTCTGAACCCGACATCATCTCCCTACTTTCCAAAATTCCACAATGCCTGTTCGCCATCTCATTCTTCTTCTCCGCCCACTTCCTTAACATGGACAAAACTGAGTTCATAGTCTTTCCCCCAAGCCACTCTCCCCCATTACCCGAACTATCCATCTTTGTCAACGACTGCTCACTCTCCCCAGTGCCCCACGCCAAGTGCCTCAGAGTAATCCTTGACTCTTCCCTCTCCTTCAAGCCCCACATCCAGGCCCTCACCACCTCCTGCCGCCTCCAGCTCAAAACCATTTTGCGGATTCGCACTTTCCTTTACCACGACACTGCTAAAACACTTATTCATGCTCTCATCTCCCGCCTTGACTACTGTAACCTCCTGCTCACCGGCCTCCCTGCTACCTCCCTTGCACCTCTCCAATCTATCCTAAACTCCGCTGCCTAACTAATCCATTTTTCCTCCCTCTCCTCCCCTGTCTCCCCCTCTGCTAAGCCCTTCACTGGCTCCCCACTTCCCAGAGACCCCGGTTTAAAACACTAACCATGACTTACAAAGCCATCCACCACCTGTCCCCGTCATACATTTCTGACATGGTATCCCGATACCTACCCTCATGCAACCTGCGATTCCCCCGATGAGTTCCTCCTCTACTCCCCTCTAATCTCATCTTCTCACAAGATTTCTCCAGTGCATCCGCTGTACTCTGGAACTCCTTGCCCCAACACATCAGACACTCACCTGCCCTGGGAATCTTCAAAAGAAGACTCGCCTCTTCTGCCAAGCCTACAACCTGCAATGAGACCCTGTCCACCACACCGTCTCACGATTGGCACTACCTCCTCCTACTGTATCCCCACCCATCCCTCTTAGACTGTGAGTCCTCGTGGACAGAGTCCTCTCCCCTCCTGTACCTGTATGACTTGATTGTCCACATTGATTGTACTTGTCCTCGTCTGCCCTTTCCATATGTAAAGCGCCATGGAATATAATGGCACTATATAAATAAATAATAATAATAATAATAAAGGTGAAGGAGAGACACAGGTTGGCACAGTTTAGTGTATACAAGATCATTTTATGTATGCACCGATTGCTACAGCACAGAGCCAATGAACTGACAGAAAAGCTGAGACACCCTTTACACACCCTATAAGTGTATCCATCTATTAAATACATTTACAAATGGCACACACCAAACTTGAATTACCCTACAAGCACTAGTACAGACTTAGGTTACATTTACTATAGTAACAAAGGCACACATAAGAAACTGGGCAATGTAGTACGACCCCCCCGAAAAACTTGTATTTTTGTACCAAGAGAAAAATCCTACCTGAGAAGAGAGCATACGATTGTTACCTGCAACCACTACATATAACCACCATACTATGCATACAACCCCTGGCAAAATATTATGGAATCACCTTGCTCGGAGGATGTTCATTCAGTTGTTTAATGTTGTAGAAAAAAAGCAGATCACAGACATGGCACAAAACTAAAGTCATTTCAAATGGAAACTTTATGGCTTTAAGAAACACTAAAAGAAATCATGAACAAAAAATGTGCTCCCAGTAACGGTTACTATTGCAGACCAAGCAGGGGGAAAAATTAAGGAATCACTCAATTCTGAGGAAAAAATGATGGAATCACCCTGTAAATTTTCATTCCCAATACTCACACCTGCATCAAATTAGATCTGCTCGTTAGTCTGCATCTAAAAAGGAGTGATCACTCCTTGGAGAGCTGTTGCACCAAGTGGACTGACATGAATCATGGCTCCAACACGAGAGATGTCAATTGAAACAAAGGAGAGGCTTATTAAACTCTTAAAGAGGGTAAATCATCACGCAATGTTGCAAAAGATGTTGGTTGTTCACAGTCAGCTGTGTCTAAAATCTGGACCAAATACAAACAACATGGGAAGGTTGTTAAAGGGCAAAATACTGGAGGACCAACGAAGAAATCAAAGCATCAAGACCGGAAACTTAAAGCAATATGTCTCCAAAATAGGAAATGCACAACAAAACAAATGCGGAATGAATGGGAGGAAACTGGAGTCAATGTATGTGACCGAACTGTAAGAAACCGCCTAAAGGAAATGGGATTTACATACAGAAAAGCTAAACATAAGCCATCATTAACACCTAAACAGAAAAGAACAAGGTTACAATGGGCTAAGGAAAAGCAATCCTGGACTGTGGATGACTGGATGAAAGTCATATTCAGTGATGAATCGTGAATCTGCATTGGGCAAGGTGATGATACTGGAACTTTTGCTTGGTGTCGTTACAATGAGGTTTATAAAGATGACTGCATGAAGAGAACATGCAAATTTCCACAGTCATTGATGATATGGGGCTGCATGTCAGGTAAAGGCACTGGGGAGATAGCTGTCATTACATCTTCAATAAATGTCCAAGTTTACATTGATATTTTGGACACTTTTCTGGTACTGCAGCATTTTTATAGACCTCTCCCCTGGTAGAATAAGAGAAATAAAGTTCTCCTTGCAGCGTGGGTCTAAAATTGTCACCAATCAGTAATGAGTGTCCGCCAAGATGTTGATAACGCAAGGGTCACGGGACAGGCACCGTAACATAAAGTCAGCCATGCGTGCCAGACTGGTAACAGAAAAGACTTCAGGGTCATCAACAACAGGATGACTGACCATGCTGGCCTCATCCTTTTCCTCCTCCTCGACCCTGTCCTCTGGCCATCCACGCTGGAGCCAGTGGTATGACGGTTGTGCAGGTAGTACCGTCAATTCCGCATGAAACTAGCTGATGTTCTTCTAACTCCTATTCCTCCTCCTCCTTGTCATTGTTCCCCAATGCACGTTCAGATGAGATGAGGCTGGGCTGTGTGTAATCACACACTATGGTTCCTTGCTCCATCTCATCGTGCTCCGCCTGCAATGCATCGTCTTTGATTTTGAGCAGAGAGCGTTTTAGAATACAGAGAAGCGGGATGGTGACGCTAATGATGGTGTCGTCGCCACTCACCATCTTGGTGGAGTCCTCAAAGTTTTGGAGGACTGTACATATTTTAGACATTCATGTCCACTCCAGAAGTCTTATGTGTGGAGTTTGAACCGTATACTGACGGCCTAGTTGATGCAGGTAGTCAACAACTGCCCTCTTCGGCTCACAAATCCTGACTAACATCTGCAGGGTGGAATTCCAATGTGTGGGGACATCACAAACCAGTCTGTGAGCTGGAAGCTGCAAATGCTGCTGAAACCCGGCAAGTAGGTGACTTTCTAAAATGGGCACACAGGCGGCGTACTTTGATGAGCAGATCTGGCAGCTCCGGGTAGGATTTAAGAAACCCCTGAACCACCAAGTTGAGCACATGGGCCAAGCATGGCACATGTGTGAACTCGCCTTGCCTCAGAGCCGCCACCGGGTTCCGGCCATTGTCACACACGACCATGCCTGGCTCTAGGTTCAGCGTTGTGAGCCAATGATCTGCCTGCTCTTTCAGAGCTGTCCACAACTCATCAGCATTGTGGGGTTTGTCACCTATGCATATTAGCTTCAGCACAGTCTGTTGCCGCTTGGCCGAGGCAGTGCTGCAGTGCTTCCAGCTTGGGATTGTTGTGGAGGCTGAAGAGGAGGAGGCTGAGGAGGATGACGTTCCGGAGCTGTGGACTGTGGGGGCAACCCTGACTGAGTTAGGGCCCACAATCCTTAGTGTCGGGAGGACGTGTTCCGTCCCAAGGTCCAACTGGATCCTATTTCTCTCTTTTCTTTTCATTCCCCCCCCATTTTTATTGCCGCGCCTGGGTCCATGGAGCTGGGTCGTGTCACTATGACACCCTGCAGCCCTAGATGAAGAGGGCCCGGCTCCGAGTACCCCCGTCTCCGGGGCACGACAAGAGCATCTGGGGCAGTAAAACATCAGCATCCAGAGATAAGAAGCATATAGTTTTATGTCCTTTCATTAATTGTTTCTTCAAGATTTGGAGATCTCTGAAGTAATTTAAAAATCCATGCGACACATTCATTCCTGCTCTGAATGTGTCAAAGGTCATCATAAATTTATATTCCCAGACTCTCCTGTCTCTCTACTGTGGCACCCTGGCACCTGTTGGGCACCACAGAAATCCTTAGGGCATGAATGGAGTAACAGCAAAGCACCACTCACAAAACACCAAACAACACAACAACACTTAAAACACCTGGTTTCACCCCTAGCCTCTAGGGGAAGCTCCACTGGTCACTTTGAGCCAGTTCCCCCTATAAATAGAGTCTTGGAAGGAGAAACTTTAGAGTGTGCAGACGCTAGGAGAGCTGCAGGGTGTGTGTGATCTCCACTCTATGAGACACACACTAGGCCCAACCAGTCATCCAGCCAAGTGAGGAAACCCTTGCAATTGGGGTTAGAGGAAAAGGAGAAGCACCTTCAGGGACACCAGAATGATCATAACTCTCTCCCTTAATAACCGGTTACTGGAACCGAAGCTGTGGAAGCTGCATAGCCACTGCAGAGAACCAGCATACTTCACAGGGAGTCTAGCCCCCTGTTCACCTGTCGCACCTACCAACGAGAGCCCAGGGAAGAAGGTAGAATTATCATCACCCTTTTACAGTGCCCTCAGTGCTGACAACCAGGTGAAATCCGTTCTAATTGAACAAACTGCCCGGTCCGGATGGATTCCACATCCACCCGACCTTAGCACCAGAAGTATAGAGAGAAGGAAGCCTACACAAACTGCTTGCTGTGAATCTCCAGGATTGCTAAACTTCACGAACCCGGTCTGGCGTACCTGAAAACCACCAGTAAAGGTACTAAAAAGACTTTGGCGTGTCTGTGTTTGTCTCCTGGGCCTAACAGCAGCATTACCGCAGCTGTCTCACAACATCTTGCGCAGCTCCCGGCTCCGGGGACTCCGCTCATCCTGTGGGGAGCATCCCATCTAGCTGCTTAACATCCCCCGGAGAACCCGCAGCGCTGGTAAAGTTACCAGAACACCCGCAGGTGGCGTCACGAAGACAAATCACCCCTACTGTTCCGCCATTTCCCCTATTGATCTGGACCACCGGGCCTACACCATCGCAGGCGCGGTTCCGTGACTGGAGGAGAAGCAACGCCCGCTCCGTGTACCCCCGGCTACGGTGAGTCACTGCGATTTGCAATGACTAGTATTTTCATGTCCATTATAGTATAATCAGGGCTACAAAAATATTTGGCTGCAGGTAGATCCATTCTTTTTCTTCTATTGTATGGTGATGAGAAGTCATTTGTGGCACCCCTGCAGGGGATTGCCACAGGATCTGACTCACCGTGGCCGGGACTCCGGTTTAGACAGGCGTTCGCTTCCTCCTCCTTGTCACGGGTGGACCGCGCCTGCCGGTAGTGGGGCCCGGTAGTGCAGATCAAAAAGAAGAGACGTCTTGCGGGAACAGATTAAGGGGTTGTTTCGTGACGCCACCTATGAGAGTTTCGGTAACTGTACCGACGCTGCGGGGCCTTCGGGGGATGGAATGCAGCAAGATGGAACGCTCCCACAGGCTGAGCGATGATACCCGGAGCCAGAAGCTGCACAAGATGTTGTGAGGCAGCTGCATTTACCTTTGCATGCAGATGCACAGTTCATAAGGAAGCAGGGACACTAAGTCTCTGTAATGGGTTCTTTACTGTAACCAGCAAGTAATACATGGCATACAGTTAGCGGGCAGTAGACCGGGTGGACTCAGCAGTGATAGGTGTCCCTCAGAGATCTGCGGTGTTTCTCCATTCTATCTACAGTAAGTTGTGTGCCGTTATCGCCCAGGAATACCAGATCGGGTACAGGGAGGCTGCTTGAATGCCCTATCCGGGGTATACGTTCCGGATGCTTTGCGGAGCCTTAGGTCCCTTGGTGGGTACACCGCTGGTTAGACGACTGGAATTTGGCGGGTGATGGGGGGCTCCTGTAGAGCGGTCCCTCCACTCTTCTGGTTCGCATAGCAGAGCTGAACTGCTGCTAGCTTCGGTAGCAGAAAACCGGCTGTAGGTCGGGCACGGGAGTCTTTGGGAACCCGTGTTTTGAAGCCCGTAGATCGGTTGGTAATGCACCGGGAGTAATGGTGCTTAACCGTGGTGACGGTAGGGAGATGGCTGATGAGAGGTGGCCAGGGGGCCACACGAAACTGTGCAACCCCCTCTCCTAGGTTGCAGAGCTGGGAGTCTGCCGAGGTCTTCTAGGTTGCTGTTACACCTACGACCACACGAATTGTGTTGTCTTTTCCACTACACACTGCCCTTACACTCCACCCACCAGGACCTGATTGGCCCTCTACGCTAGGTGATGCATGCAGGGTATGGATCTCTGAGTTAACCGTATGACTGCTGGGTCAGAGAATATTGCTGCTGCTTTTGTGGCTGCAATACCCTCCTGTAACGCACTCGGTGCGGGGCGCCATAGATCCACCGATGCAAGGAGGGATTTACACCTTGGTACAAACAGCACACAACACCTTCCACCCTAGACCTGAAGCGGGAGCTCTACTGGCTGTCTTAAGTCAAATCCCCTTTAAAAGATCCAGGCCTGAAGGGAGGAGTCAGTTAGTCCAGTTAGTTCCAGTCAGACAGTGAGGAGAGCAGGAGTGAGGAGGTGGTCGCTGGGAAAGATCCAGGACCAGGGAACACTGACCGCTGTGCTGCACAGGGAGAGGGTCAGAGGCCAGTGAAGAATAGGAGAATTAAACAAGGGAACAAACCAGTTTCCCTGTAGTACACCCGGACACCAGAGTCCGACGCTGCCAGCATCTATTGTAACAGCAAAAGCCCAGAAGGACCAGGAGGAGTTAACCCTTGAAGAAAGCAAAGTAAGAGACACTTGAAACTGACCAAGTACAGGACCAGGGGCCAAAGGAAGAATAGGGACCCCGCAGAAGGACCTCATTGTCAGTTTAGAGCAGAGCCCTGAGAGGGAGAAGGAACGGTGGGTTCAAGCACAGTCAGGACTTACCCCAAACCACAGCGCACAGAGACAGAGGAGGCTTCACAACTTTCTAAGGTGAAAGTCCCAAATTGCACCGGGGACCTGGTTATT
This sequence comes from Allobates femoralis, assembly GCA_033576535.1. Classification (NCBI taxonomy): domain Eukaryota; kingdom Metazoa; phylum Chordata; class Amphibia; order Anura; family Aromobatidae; genus Allobates; species Allobates femoralis. The sequence goes on along the minus strand of JARQOC010000010.1, from coordinate 126,967,244 downwards.
TCTCTGGACTGTACCTGTTACTCTGTCACCAGTAAAAGGTACCGAAACAAAGACCACGGTGTGTGTGTGTGCCTGTTTAACCGTCACTATCCACAGCATTGACTGCAGAGACGCTACTATGACTCCCCTCATCCATCCATGCTGCCCTGAGATAAAGCTCCACCTGTGGGGAGCTGTACTACACTGAGCTGCACTTCCATCACCTCAGCGGCTGGCTGCAGCGCTGGTATACACTTTACCAGGAACCACAGGAGGCGTCACGTAAACAACCCCCCTTCACCACCATCATCCCCCACCATCCCCGCCATTGAGGGTCCAGGGCACGGGACCATGGACCGACCAGCCGTGATTCCCCATCCAAGTCGCCATCAGCCCCGGTACCCGAGTACCCCACACCCTGTCTAACGCCTCACATTCTTGTTCTAAGTTTCTACCCTGTCTCCCCTACATGCAGGTTCCCGCTCACACATTTTGCACATATAATTTAATACACCACATTGGTTATGGTGCAGCTGAAGTTACCTTATATCTTGTAGTCTTGATCTGTGCTGGGAATCTTTATGGTTTCTTGATACACCTCTATGTTATTTGCTCTTGTGTAGAGTGATCATTTTCTCCAGGGTTTAGCTGGTTCACTCATTTGAATGTCTTGTGTATAACTGTGTGTTTTTGTATTTTAGGTATGCTTTGATAAAAAGTACTTTGTACTCGAAATGCATCTGCTGTAAGGATGTTTTGCACCTTTTAAAACAACATAATAAAGCTCAAGATTTTACCGAAAGTCCGTGCCTCATCAAGTTGCCTCACCTGAACCATGCAATCTTTATACTTGTCACAGTACAAGTTCTGTACTTTCGCTGCAGTTTCTGCTGATACAGAAGGACCTTTGGTGACATCACAGTTATGTATCTGTCACGTCACCGTCGGACTCGGTGACTGTTATCCCTGCCCCATCCACTAGGTGGCTCCGGATTCCTTTGGCTAGGGGTGCCGCTATTAGGAGGGCCATGTCCTCATCGGGACCTGCTCCTTTGGTTCATGTCTCTGCCGCTGGGCATCGCCATGTTCTTCCTGTGGGTGATGCTGGTGACAGGAGAGAGGTCCCTGCTGAGGCATCTGGAGGGCGCCGGCTTCGTTCTTCGGTCAGACGTGGGGCGGTTGGCACCAGTCATACATCACCATCTGGCCTGGTTCTAGGGGCGGTCCGAATGAGGTCATCAGGTTGTGAGCTCTGGCCTATGAGAGAGAACTGCACCCTTCAAATACCTTGGGGCCTGTCCTGCCAGCTGCCAGATATATTCTTGCTTTCCCAGTGATCTAGTTTGTGCTCTATTATATTGACTAAAAGGGGGGAGGGGTGGGAGCGCATGTGAAGAAAGTTTTTGAAGTGGATTTAGGCCCAGGGCTGTGTAGCCACTCACCAGAGGTGGTTGTGCAACCCTGCACACCTGCGGTCTTACGCCTGTGAATCCACCTCCACCTGGAGGTATAGTGGAGGCACCGAAAGTTGCTCCGGGAGCTCCAGCTCCTGTCGCGATCAATGACCGGAATGATGTCACCACAGGTCCTACAACGGTGACCGTGTTGTATTGCTAGGTCATGGAGCTCAGGATCTAGGATTAATGGTATCTCTTGTCCAGAGCTGCTCTTGCCAGGTGTGCACAAGTGCAAGAAGCTGAGAGTAAAAAAAATCCCTGGTCTGTGGAGCGCTAGGGCTAGAGATAAATGGCACTAGGGTTATTTTAGAAAAGGTTTCTTTATTAACCTCTTACAGGCCACTACGCGTTTCTGCAGCAGAGCGCTGCCTTCATCAGGTGATGCAAGAGGGTATTGCCAGAAAGTGACTTAATATATAAAAAAAACACATCAACATATCATTGGTTGAACAATAAAACACTTAAAACAATTAATGATTACAACATTAACCCTACAGATACCAAGTTAAAACGAAGAACCCATATAAAAAATCTAAAATGACATACACTATCAATTATGCATAACATGCATAATATTATACAGAATAATAATATTAAATATTAAAAGAGCATTATAAAATAACTTTACTACACATAATCGCACTGTATGCAATACAATGAGCGGCATCGGAAGTGAGAGGAGCAGACACCGGCAGAGCGGGGAGGGTATACAATTCTTTATTTTCTATATTTTCAGGCTTTTAGTTTTTTCCCATGAACAGTGCACACAGATGTCACAGTGTAAACATCTACGTGCAGGGCATTTTAAATAATATAACAAAGTGAGTACTAATGAGCGGCACAATAAGAGAGAGGAGCAGACACCGCCGAAACAATCCTATATAATCTATATTTTCAACATTTTAGGTTTTTGCCCAAGGTCAGTGCACACGGAGGTCACAGTGTGAATATCTGCGTGCAGGGCATTTTAACGGAAAAAAAAAAAAAATTTTTTTTTTTTTTTTTTTTCTCTCCTTTTTCCTTTCTCCTTTCCTCCCGGAACCACGGGAGGAAAGGAGAAAAAAAAAAATTTTTTTTTTTTTTTTTTCCGTTAAAATGCCCTGCACACAGATATTCACACTGTGACCTCCGTGTGCACTGACCTTGGGCAAAAACCTAAAATGTTGAAAATATAGATTATATAGGATTGTTTCGGCGGTGTCTGCTCCTCTCTCTTATTGTGCCGCTCATTAGTACTCACTTTGTTATATTATTTAAAATGCCCTGCACGTAGATGTTTACACTGTGACATCTGTGTACCCACTGAGGGATCCAAGGCTCCCAAAACATCCACAACGTATATCTTGGATAGGGCATTGAAGCAGCCTCTCCGTACCCGACCTGGTATTCCTGGCGACAATGGCAAAACACTTAGCTAAAATGGAGGAACACTTGCGGATCTCTGAGGGACACCATCACTGCTGAGTCCACCCGGTCCACTACCCTGAACTGTATACCATGTACTGCCTGCTGGTTACAGTAAAGACCCGTTGCAGAGACTTTCTGTGTCCGTGCTTCCTTATGAACTATCCGTCCGCACTACAAGGTAACCGCAGCTGCCGCACAACATCTTAAGCAGCTCCAGCCTCCGGGATCACCGCTCAGCCTGTGGGGAGCGTTCCATCTTGCTGCTATCCATCCCCCGGAGTTTCCGCAGCGTCGGTAGGACTTACCGAACTACTCATAGGTGGCGTCACGAATAAATTAACCCCTTTAATCTGTTCCTACAAGACGTCTTCAACTTTTGATCTGCACACAACCGGGCCCCACTACAGGCAGGCGCGGCCCACCGTGACAAGGAGGAAGGAGCTACAGCCTGTCTAAACGGAGTCCACGGGCTGACAGTGAGTCACCAAGGGGGACAGATATGCATGGCAGGGAGAAGACATGGCACATTGAGGGAGCAACACACACGAGTAGTAAAATAGTGAGAATTATAACTTTATTAGTGCAATAGACCAAACAAGATTAAAAACATTTAAAACCATAGGATGCCACTGCAGAACATAACGCTGAATGTCGAGCCCACTGGAATGAGGGTACTCGGTACCTGGACCGTGTCTGCTGCGGGGGAAGTCACGGTGGTCCTGGTCCGGTCCGTTTCCCGGGCCCTCGCAAATAAAAGGGTGTATTTACAGGGGATTGTCAGTCGTGACGCCACCCACCATAAGCGGCCAGTGGGTGCTGCAGAACCTCCGGGGATGATAGAATGGCAGATGAGGTGTAATAGTTCCAGTGGGTAGAACTGTATTCCCCGGGGCAGTGATGGTATAGTCTATAATGGCAGCGATACCGTGGGGCCTGGGTGCCCTGCAGTCACCTCGCTACATACCTCGGACTGACACTTCGGACAATTTACGGACTGGTAATATGCACTTTATCTTCCACTGTCAGTGGACACGTGACCTACACTGTTTTGACTATATGTAAACAATAGGGAGTACTCAATATATATGGGTGGTCTTTGTATCTATTATACGGTTAGTTAGCTGATGGTTAAGACCTTTGTTATCATCCATATGTGACCACCCTAGGGACCACTGTGTTTGGGACTACTAAACGTCTGCTAGCATTACTCATTGGATGATTTGCGGAATCTTGGGTAATAGTTATAATATGTGAATTTTTCTCTATAATTGTCTGTGCCTCTACAGACTTCACTTGCGGAGATATTGGTATCTGTCTCACTTATAAACATTGTTTATTCCAACTGCTGAGGCCAGTATTTAATCATGTTTAACACTCCCAGCACTACCTTTCATTCTGTGGCCCTATGATTTGTGCTTCATAATAGGTCCCTTGACATAGATGTGGTTACCCATAACAGCGTATTTATGTGAAATATTGTGGTGAAGGAGCACTAGTACCTCTCGTACCTGCTCTCATCCCCCACCCTCAGGTCTCTCCCTACAACTCAATCCTGCATTTTGTCTAACCTGTTGTGATCACCGATATTGTGTCATATCCTGCTCATAATTTTGTCAGCATTGTATTCTTACATATGTTCAGCGTTATGTTCTGCAGTGGCACCTATGGTTTTAAATGTTTTTAATCTGTTTGGTCTATTGCACTAATAAAGTTATAATTCTCACTATTCTACTACTCGTGTGTGTTGCTCCCTCAATGTGCCATGTGTTCCTCCGCCATGCTGTGGCGTCTTAGCAATGTCAGTGTTTGACAGCATGCTTTAAGGAGCAGCATCGGTTAGCTTCACATGTCAGCTGATGAGATCAGCCGATATGTGCAATCAATGATGCAAGCTCAGTATGTGAGCTAGCATCAAAGGAAGGGTGGCAATCAAGTATGTACATGTTCGTTAAAGGCCTAGAAAGGAAATTATGTTCTTTCCACTTCTGGGATATGTTTTGCCAGTAATAAGCTTGTGAAGGTCTTGGGACAGCTCACTGGTTTTATCCATTATGAGTGTTTCTTGTGTGCCCCTTAGTAATGAGACACCTTTTTATCAACCATCAAATGAACCAGCTGATAATATGTTTCACTAAGTGGCAGGATTGCTTTCTAATTTCTGATAGATTTCAGCTGGAGTCAGGATTTTCCAGGGCTTTTTCGCCTCTCTTTCTTCATGTGTTTAATACTTTTCCCTGTGTCATTTCTCAATGTTACACATAATTTATGGACCTCTATGGTCTTGGCCTGTGTGGATTGAATGGATTGTTGTCAACATCTGGTGAGAATTTCACGTCAGTAGAACCTTTGGAAATATCTTTACTTAGAAAGTTGATGACGTGTTGAATACTTATTTCACCTGCTGTATAAATGATCAATTCAGTGACACATTTTTTTCTATTATTGATTCTGTATATTTCAGGTGTCTACAGGCAAAAGATATTATGGAAGGGAAAGGAGAATATAGCCAATCCTCAGAAGATTGCCTGTACCTGAACGTGTTTACTCCGGCCGACAGAGATAAGAACTCTCCTTTACCTGTAAGTATCTGCAGTGTTACTTCTTCTGAAGCCCGGAGCGTCCTCACCTCTGCGGCTGCCCGGGGGTGCGGGGAGTGTCAGTATGTTGAAAGTTTCTTCTTACGTTTTCTTTCCAAGTCTTTGTTGTTGTGAAATAGTTGCTTCATTTTGCTTTTTTATGAATGTTTCCTATGTTTATTCTTTGTTACATATCTCTGGCACCTAATAAATGTGTGAGCGCTATCTACTGCACCACATTACACCACGTGCAGTTTTATGAGAAGCGCTCACTAGTGGTGGCCCCTGAAGAATAATTACCTTTATCATCAATACTCTGTCTCCTTTCCCCTAGGTCATGGCCAATATACCCAGCGGTGGACTTCAGTCCAGGTCTGCCAGCATGCTTGATGGTTCTGCACTTAGCGCCTTTGAGAATGTAGTGTTTGTGAGCATACAGTACAGGCTGGGGATCCTGGGATTCTTCAGGTAACGATAATCCTAATCCTCTGCAATGTATATCCTCCCTTATTCATGGTTTACTATTTTACATATAGGAATAATTTACAAAGACACTCAAATCACTTTGTAAATCTCCACAAGCAGAATAGTGAGTGCAGCTCTGGAGTATAATACAGGAGATAACCCAGGATCAGTAATGTAATGTATGTACAGAGTGACTGCACCAGCAGAATAGTGAGTGCAGCTCTGGAGTATAATACAGGAGGTAACTCAGGATCAGTAATGTAATGTATGTACACAGTGACTGCACCAGCAGAATAGTGAGTGCAGCTCTGGAGTATAATACAGGAGGTAACCCAGGATCAGTAATGTAATGTATGTACACAGTGACTGCACCAGCAGAATCGTGAGTGCAGCTCTGGAGTATAATACAGGAGGTAACTCAGGATCAGTAATGTAAAGAAGGGTCAGGGAACCCATAAGGTGTACAGACCCCATGACTTTCTGGGAGGTAGGGAGTTAATAGGAAAAGGTAGGGGATTGGGGGATTTGTATGAGGCAGTAGGTGGCTATTGGTAAAGGGGGGGTGCTTAGGGCAGGAAGAGGGGGAGCATTAGGGGACATTATAGGAGTGAGGGAGGAAGTGACCCTCACTCTATTTCCGGGGACCAGAGCAGTTTACAGGGTAGTGTGAGTGTGTAAGATCTGACTTACTATTATGGCAGATCTTGCAGCTTTGAGAGCGCTCATCCAGGGTGCTGCAGCGGTGCATGAGGCTCAGGCAGTGCAGGAGTACGTGAGGGCTACCTGTGCTTCCCCATCGGCACCAGCCCCCTCCACCCCCTTAGCACGTGGCCGCTGATCCCGGCCGCCTGAACGATATTCCCCGGAAAACACGGGGGGGAGGCGGTCTCGTTCAGGGAGCCCCGGTGGGGACCCTAGGCGGCAGTGCGGGTGCCCATCCACCCAGGGGCCTGCGCTGGCCGACTCGAGGAATCCACGACGGGGCCGCGATGCTCTGGAAGTGGGCGGGGCCAGCTGGCTGTTCACTTCCGGTCCGCGGTCCGGGAGAAATGACATGGCGGCGGCTCCCGGGCAGTCACGGAGGGGGGAGAGCGCCGAGCAGCCACAGGATCCCTTACAAATACCCCGCAATCGGCGGGAGCGGCCTCCGGAGACGGAGGGGCCGACGACGTCGGAGGGACAGGAGACACCTGGGCGCAGTCTGCGGCCACAGCCGGTGGCCAGGGAGAGGGGGCTGAGCATGGAGGCCCCGCAGCAGAGAGGCAGGAGGATACGGCCAGCAGCAGCAGCGGTGGCTCCCAGGTATGGCGGGAGTGGCACCCAGCGGGTCTCTGCAGCAGGTGCAGGGTCCAGGGTTTCTGTAACGGACCTTCCTGAAGGATTAGGGGGGGCTCCCAGCGTAGCCCAGCTATGGTGCAGCCCTCCTGCAGTCGGCAGGGTGGGTTTGAGACTGGGGTCCCTCTTGAGGGCCCTGGTCAGAAGAGGCCAAGAGGGCAGTCGAGAAGCAGCAGGACCCGGAGGAAACAAGGACGGTCCTCCAAGAAACAGCGTCCAGCCAGGGGGCCGTGGCCGACACGGAGGCTAGGGGCGGCATCATTGATCGGCTTGGCTCGGGGCCGGCACCCCTCGTTGGCATGGACGACGAGAGCGAGGAGGAAGGAGAACTATCAGACGGATCATCATCGCCGAGTCGGACACCAGAGGACTCCGTTGCGGCTGCACCGCGGCAGCCTGGTGAGAATGCTTCTATTGTTCATAACTGTTTGTCAGGTGTAGCCGGGAATGTAGGAGGGGTGTCGGGGGCGACGTTGCCGGGGTGTCCGTCGGGGGGGATGTAGTGGGTCAGTTGTTCGGTTTGTTGCAGAGCTTATTGTCCGGCGGAGGAGGGGGTAGCGTGCTAGGTTCTTCGGTAGGAGCCTGGGTGGGTCCTGAGCGCGGCCCCGGTGAGTAGTGTGGTGGTAGCTGCAGAGCAGCCGAGGGACGGTGATACTGTTACAGCAGCGACGGTGCCGGATACGGCAGTCGATGCGTCTGGGGGGGAAAAGGAGAAGAAGGATGAGGTGGTGAGATTGGATGATAAGGCAAGGAGTGAGGTATACGTGTGTTTTGAGAGCCTGTTGGGGGCTCACCTTAGAAAAGAAGTGAGGGAGAAAATATGGAAAGGGGAGTATGTCGAAATTTTTTCGCTGCTCCCTCTTGAAAAATTTAATTTGGATAAGGTTAAGCCTAGTGACTCCAAAAAGGAGAAGGAGGAGGAGAAAGCGGCGTTATCGGCTTATTCCGAGAACATTTGCGAATTGGTTGCAAGCCTTTGCTATTTTAGCGAGTGTTGTGGGGGAAAAGGAGCCGGAACATTGTTCCGCCCTGTTTGGTTACATGGACGCTATTGGAGAGGCTTACAGGGTGTACGGGGGCTTGTCTTGGTTACGTTATGATGAGCAATTTAGGCAGCGCAAGGCTTTGCGTCCGACTATGAGGTGGGACCACAAGGATATTTCCTTATGGTTGCGGCTAATGACTGCTCCGGCTCAGCCCTTTCGTGGGGGGGCCGGGGCGTCGGGATCTGGAGCGGGTGCCCCGGCCACATTCCGTAAAGGTTGCTGTTGGCAGTTCAATGAGGGGCAGAGTAAGTTTGGAGCGTCGTGCAGGTTTAAGCATGAGTGCTCGGGGTGCGGAGGCCCCCATAGTTTTGCTAGATGTTTTAAAAAAGGCAGAGGAAAAGGTGGTGATACGGCTGGAAAAAGGGAGGACTCCGGTGAGAGTCGAGGCGATGGCGCCGTTTCTAAGTAGATATCCTGATGTTGAGGCCGCCAGGTTGCTGCGGTCTGTTTTTTTGTTAGGTTTTCGAATTCCGTCGGTTACGGTGGGGGTGGTGTTTTGTTCTAAGAATTTGAGGTCGGCCGCGGCCCACCCGGAGGTGGTTGTGGCTAAATTGAGGAAGGAGGTGGAGTTGGGACGTATGGCGGGTCCATTTAAGGACCCGCCATGAGCGAACCTGAGAGTGTCTCCATTGGGGGTGGTTCCGAAAAAGGAGCCGAACAAGTTTAGGTTGATCCACCCCCTGTCCTTCCCGGAGGGTGCGTCGGTAAATGATGGCGGCGGTTTGTTATGTATTGTTTGATAGGGCGATTGCACTGGTGAGGTCTGCTGGTCGGGGGCTTTGATGGCAAAGTCGGATGTAGAATCAGCATTTCGTTTGTTGCCGGTTCACCCGGAGAGCCAGCATTTATTGGGTTGCATGTGGGAGGGGAGTTTTTATGTTGATCGCTGTCTGCCGATGGGTTGTTCGATTTCTTGTTCTTACTTTGAGGCTTTTAGTTCGTTTGTGGAATGGGTTGTGAGGGACGTGTCAGGTATGGATTCTATTATCCATTACTTGGACGATTTTTTCTGCGTGGACCGGCTGGTTCTTGGTTTGTGCTGGTTTGTTGTTCACGTTACAGAAGGTTGCAGGATGGTTTGGGATTCCGTTGGCGGAAGAAAAAACGGAAGGCCCGGTTATGGTGTTGTGTTTCCTGGGAATTGAAATTGATTCTTTGGCCGGGGAATGCCGTCTCCCGATGAACAAACTTGAGGATTTGAGGCGATCAGTGTCAGCGATGTGCTGGGCTAGGAAGGTGCGGCTTAAGGAGGTCCAGTCGTTGTTGGGAAAGCTTAATTTTGCGTGCAGAATTTTGCCGATGAGGGAGGGTTTTTGCTAGGCGGTTAGCAGTGCTATGTCAGGCAAATCATGCCCAGCGCATTTTGTGGCATTACAAAAGGAATTAGAGAGGATTTGCGTGTTTGGGATGTTTTTCTGCAGGAGTACAATGGTCGCACATTATGGCCTCAGAGAGTAGTGCCTAATTGTGTGTTACAGCTGTATACAGATGCGGCGGGTTCTCTTGGTTTTGGTGCCTTTTTTAAGGGACATTGGTGTGCAGAGGAGTGGCCCGCGATTGTGGAAAGAGCAGGGCTTAGTGCGTAATTTGGTGCTTTGGAACTGTTTCCTATCGTGGTCGAGTGGAAGTTATGGGGGCAGGAATTTTCGGACAGGAAAGTGTGTTTCCATTGTGATAATGTGTCAGTTGTTTACGCAATTAATTCATTGTCAGCCAAGTCGCCGCCAGTGGTGGACTATCTGTGGCATTTGGTCTTGCGGTGCTTGCAATGGAATATTCAAGTGATAGCTAAGCATGTTCCGGGTGTTTGCAATGCGGTGGCTGATTCGTTTCACGGTTTCAGTTTTGCAGGTTTCGGGAGCTAGTGCCGTGGGCGGACAAGGAAGGATTGCAGTGTCCGGACGGTTTATGGAGTCTGGTGACGTCGTGAGGCAGTTGATTCGCAGATCGGTGACCAAGGCTACTTGGTGCCGATATGGTAAAGTGTGGCAAGAATGGGAGGAGTTTACATGTATGCCGCTGGAGGATGGCGGCATGGATGATGTACAGGCATTACTGACTTTTATAGGTAACGATTTTGTGGAAAGTGCGATCTGCATCTGCGGTGTCACAGAGGGTGGCAGCGCTGGCTTTTCGGTTTCGTTGTTGGGACAACATGACGCGACTAAGATTTTAGTGTACGTCAGGCGTTGAAGGGATTCCGGAGGGGGGTTCGTGAGAGGGATGCTCGGAGACCAATCTCGGTGGATGTGTTGGAGAGGCTGGTGGATTGTTTGCTAAAGGTATGTAGGTCAGAGTATGAGGGAGCTCTATTTTCGGCGGCTTTTGTGTTAGCCTTTTTTGGGGCCTTCAGAATTGGGGAGTTGGTGAGCCCGTCCAGGATTAGGGCAGGTGGTTTGGCTTTAAGTGATATGGCGATTGTGGAGGAGCGGGTGGAGTGTTGGTTACGGTGTTTGAAGGTGGACCAAGAGGGATGTGGTCGGTTAGTAGTAGTCTATGCCCTCAGTGGGAGTAATGTATGTCCGGTGACTGTGTTACGACATTTTTTGGCATTTCAGGGTGGTTGCCCGGGTCCATTTTTGCGATATAAGATGGTTCCTTTTTGTCTAGATTTCAATTTGGGGCGCTGTTGAAGGAGTGTTTAAGAAAAATCGGTGAGCGGCCGGAAGAATACGGCACGCACTCTTTTCGTATTGGGGCGGCCACGGAGGCTTCACGATGGGGGTTGGGGAGGATGAGAAAGATTGGGAGGTGGGAATCTTCCCGTTTTCGTTTGTATGTTTGGCCTCATTTGTTAGCACGATGACACGGTGAGCGGCGTGGGCCCCCCCCCCCCTAATACACTGTTGGATTTAAAAAAAAAAAAGAGAGACATGGGGGGGGGGGGGGGTGGCATTGTTAAGATTATAGTTGTTTTTGACATTAAGTTTGTTTGTTTATATTTTCTGCTCATTCAGGCCCCTGCTTAATATGGATCCTGGGACATTCCACGTATTTTGGGGGGCCCGTCGACCAGATGTTCGCCCGGAGGGTCGCCAGTTGGGATTGGACAGATCAGCGGCGACCTTGAAGTGGCTGGGTATTCGGGGCATGACTTGGGGGAGGGTGTTGCCTGAATTTGAGTATTTTTGTACGGTTAATCAACCTCCAGATGTGTTGGTTCTGCATGTTGGGGGGAATGATTTGGGGGTGAGAGCATCTCGGGAGTTGATCAGAGACATAAAGTGCGATTTGTTAAGATTGTGGTGTTCCCATCCTGGTTTGATTGTGGTGTGGTGTGACATGGTTCCACGTGGGAGATGGAAGTTTGCAGAGGTCGATAGACAAAATTAATAAGGCACGAGTGAAGGTGAACAAGGCGGTGGCAGCGTTTGTAGCACGGAATGGTGGTATTGTAGTACGGCACAGGGAGCTGGAGTCGTCATCGCGGGAATACTTGAAAGCAGATCGGGTGCATTTGACGGAGATTGGGATGGATCTATGGACGTTAGATTTGAGAGAAGGTGTGGAGCAAGGGTTGGGTGTGTGGCGGGTCCAGGCCAGGTAAGGAGTCACCTGGCCTGTTCTGTGGCGGGGGTAGGTCTGGTCCAGAGGCATTGAATCCTCAATGGTAATTGGAAGGTGAGCCACTTTTAAGATATAGTGGCTCCGGTTATAAGTACCTGGCAGGTACGGGGTTCTGCCAGGCTGGTGTATTGTTTATCGGTAGCAATACCTTTTCCCTGGGGCCGGTGTGTTGCGGCCAGGGACAAAAAGTTAAAGGGGGATTTCTGGACCGGATCTATCCAGGTGTGAGAGGTGGAGTGCTTATTGTTATGTTGGGACGCCCGTTGGACGGTGTACCCGTTGGTTTATTAGTATGTAAACAATAGGCAATAAAGGCTGCTGTGGCCAAATTGTTAACCAAGTCACTAGCAGTTGTGTCGTTATTTAAGTTACGTTGGGGTTAATTTTGAATTAAGATGGTCTATTGACGACCGGAGAATCCTCCCTCAAATGTATGTATGTACACAGTGACTGCACCAGCAGAATAGTGAGTGCAGCTCTGGAGTATAATACCCGGAGGTAACCCAGGATCAGTAATGTAATGTATGTACACACTGACTGCACCAGCAGAATAGTGAGTGCAGCTCTGGAGTATAATACAGAAGGTGACTCAGGATCAGTAATGTAATGTATGTACACAGTGACTGCACCAGCAGAATAGTGAGTGCAGCTCTGGAGTATAATACAGGAGGTAACTCAGGATCAGTAATGTAATGTATATACACAGTGACTGCACCAGCAAAAATAGGAGTGCAGCTCTGGAGTATAATACAGGAGGTAACTCAGGATCAGTAATGTAATGTGTGTACACAGTGACTGCTCCAGCAGAATAGTGAGCGCAGCTCTGAGTATAATGACGAGGTAACTCAGGATCAGTAATGTAATGTATGTACACAATGACTGCACCAGCAGAATAGTGAGTGCAGCTCTGGAGTATAATACAGAAGGTAACTCAGGATCAGTAATGTAATGTATGTACACAGTGACTGCACCAGAAATAGTGAGTGCAGCTCTGGAGTATAATACAGGAGGTAACTCAGGTTCAGTAATGTAATGTATGTACACAATGACTGCATCAGCAGGAATAGTGAGTGCAGCTTTGGAGTATAATACAGGAGTAAGCTCAGGATCAGTAATGTAATGTATGTACACAGTGACTCCACCAGCAGAATAGTGAGTGCAGCTCTGGAGTATAATACAGGATGGTAACTCAGGATCAGTAATGTAATGTATGTACACAGTGACTGCACCAGCAGAATAGTGAGTGCAGCTCTGGAGTATAATACAGGAGGTAACTCAGGATCAGTAATGTAATGTATGTACACATGACTGCATCAGCAGAATAGTGAGTGCAGCTCTGGAGTATAATACAGGAGGTAACTCAGGATCAGTAATGTAATGTATGTACACATGACTGCATCAGCGGAATAGTGAGTGCAGCTCTGGAGTATAATACAGGAGGTAACTCAGGATCAGTAATGTAATGTATGTACACAGTGACTCCTCAGCAGAATAGTGAGTGCAGCTCTGGAGTATAATACAGGAGGTAACTCAGGATCAGTAATGTAATGTATGTACACAGTGACTGCACCAGCAGAATAGTGAGTGCAGCTCTGGAGTATAACACAGGAGGTAACTCAGGATCAGTAATGTAATGTATGTACACAGTGACTGCATCAGCGAATAGTGAGTGCAGCTCTGGAGTATAATACAGGATGTAACTCAGGTATCAGTAATGTAATGTATGTACACAGTGACTGCACCAGCAGAATAGTGAGTGCAGCTCTGGAGTATAATACAGGAGGTAACTCAGGATCAGTAATGTAATGTATGTACACAGTGACTGCACCAGCAGAATAGTGAGTGCAGCTCTGGAGTATAATATAGGATTTAATCAGTTTAGTCTGCAATGCAGTGGGGAGTGTAGCTCTATGCGTGAGAACCCCTCGGAAGTATGATTGCAGTAGCGCTCTGGTAGTCAGTCGGCACCTAAGCTCAGGATCAGATTTTTAAATGAGTCTGTAAAGTACACAGTGGATTTCATGGGATTTGTGTGGATTATGTTGCTAGGTTTTTGGGAGTAATAAAAAAAAGGGAGGGTTTAACTTTTAAGGATTTTTAGGTAATGTTTATTTCATTTTGATTAACAGTTTATAGTGGGGGAGTGGGGAGATATTACAGTGAATTCTCACAAATCATAGCTGTCAATAATTGTAATGTACCAGTCATTGCCACGCCAGGCAATTGAGAGGGTAGTCTGAATTTGGAGATCTAATAAATGGCAAATCTGGATGCAGTGGCTGGGTATTGACTGGATAATCAAGGTCCAGGCAACTCCAAATAGTGTAGTGCTCTCTGGAGAATATAAAAGGGGTAACCCAGGGCATTTAAATTATTTATTTACATTTTTTTAGATGGTGAGCATGGTTTTTTAACAGCCAGCACACAGTTTGGTCTGCAGACTGCGCGCTGCTTTACTGGTACATCAAAAATGGGTAACATTTTTCCAATAAATTCTTTTACCTAGGGTATGTAGCACATAATCACGCGCCAGCACAGAGAAGTCTGACTGCAACCATAACATGTGAAGGGTGGCATCATGAATATTATGAAGCAATCGTGACTCACAAGGAAGGGAGAGGGATGGAGTGCATATGATTTTATGGTAATCACCCTTGCCCTTTCACACAGAAGCAAGATCAGCCCCATGAGTAAAACGGACTTCCCTCAGGATCAGTACTGTAATTATGTAAACAGTGACTGCAGCAGCAAAATAGCGACGCAGCTCTTGAGTATAATACAGGAGGTAACTCAGGACCAGTAATGTAATGTATGTACACAGTGACTGCACCAGCAGATAGTGAGTGCAGCTCTGGAGTATAATACAGGAGGTAACTCAGGATCAGTAATGTTTATGTATTGACACAGTGACTGCCAGCAGAATAGTGAGCGCAGCTCTGGAGTATAATACAGGAGGTAACCCAGGATCAGTATGTAATGTGTTTTACACAGTGACTGCACCAGCAGTATAGTGAGTGCAGCTCTGGAGTTATAATAGAGGAGTAACTCAGGATCAGTAATGTAATGTATACACAGTGACTCGACCAGCAGAATAGTGAGTGCAGCTCTGGAGTATAATACAGGAGGTAACTCCCGGTCAGTAATTAATGTATGTACACAGTGACTGCACCCGCTGAATAGTGAGTGCAGCTCTGGAGTATAATATTGAGCTAACCATGATCAGTAATAGTAATGTATGTACACAGTGACTGCACCAGCAGAATAGTGAGTGCAGCTCTGGAGTATATACAGGGTAGGTAACTCAGGATCAGTAATGTCATGTATGCACACTGTCTCCACCAGCAGAATAGTGAGTGCGCTCAGGAGTATAATACAGAGGTAACTCAGGATCAGTAATGTTATGTACACAGTGGACTGCACCAGCAGAATAGTGAGTGCAGCTCTGGAGTATAATACAGGAGGTAACTCAGATCAGTAATGTAATGTATGTACACAGTGACTCCACCAGCAGAATAGTGAGTGCAGCTCTGGAGTATAATATAAGAGGTAACTCAGGATCAGTAATATAATGTATGTACACAGTGATTGCACCAGTGAGATAGTGATTGGAGGTCTGTTGATACAGGAAGTAACTCAGGAATCTTTATGTGGATTTATTGTTTTTTTCAAGGCTAGGGTCACACTTCCGTCAGCCCTTGAGGCTGACGCAAGCGCTAAAAGCGTAGAAAACTTCCCTGCAGCGAATAGCGTTAACGCTATGTGCTGCCTGACAGCGCTGCCCCATAGAAACCCTGCGTTTACCTTAGCAGTGGCCACACAAGATGTGTGATTTATCACAGTGCACAGGAAACGCTGCAGACAGCGTTTCCTGTGCGCTCAGCTAAAGCGTACATCCTGTGTGGCCACTGCTATGGTAAACACAGGGTTTCTATGGGACAGTGCTCTCAGGCAGCACATAGCGTTAACGCTATTCGCTGCAGGGAAGTTTTCTATGCTTTTAGCGCTTGCGTCAGCCTCAAGGGCTGACGGAAGTGTGACCCTAGCCTAAGAGACAGATATTAGTTGGAGACCCTATTTTTCTTTCAAATTTATGTTAATTTTTTTTCAGCACTGGAGACAACCGCTTGTGTGGTAATTATGGGTTTCTGGACCAAGTTGCCGCCCTCCAATGGATACAGGAAAACATTGCAGATTTTGGGGGTGACCCCTCATCTGTCACTATATTCGGTGAATCTGCTGGAGGCATCAGTGTTTCGCTCTTGTAAGTTTTGTCTGATGTTTGTGAACTTATTGATGCACCCCAGGGCCGGGTACTCAGCTCTCAGGCGGTTGCAGTCTGGGATGTCACGGGTGGCTGCCTGAGGCCGTGGCCCTGGCGGTCAATGAATAAGGGAAAATAAAGTATTTTACAGATTTGTCATGATGCCACCTGCAGTATCTGGTGAGTGATCACCAGCGCTGCTACAGTCCTCTGGAGGTCGGTGGGATTGCAGCAATGATGGTATAGTCCCGCAGGCAGGACTGGGACCTCCGGGACAGTGTAGTGAGGTGAACAGGTTGCAGCAGAGCTGGGTTGGTTAAGGAGGGTAGGCAAAGTCTATAGAGGGGCACGGTAGGTAAAAGGAAAAGATGCACGCACACAGCAACAGTCTCTTTACCTTTTTACTGGTGGAATTCAGGTAAATAGTCCAGAGCACTGACGGGTGACCGGGCTGCACAGTGGGCTCCCACAGCAAGTGGGTATAAGGCCTCCTTACTTGTGTGTTTGCTGATGCAAAGTCTGTTGAATCCTGACTTGCCTCCACCCTCTTCTCCTGTCTGTGTCTCCTTCCCTCCTGTGCGGTCTACGGGACGACCTTCTCTAGGCTCTACAGCATCCTGTGGTTCCTGGCTCCCTTTCCTCGACTCTCTCAGGAGACCGAGTAGCTGTAGCTTCCTCGGTGCCAAGGGGTTTTCTGTGGGACCTGTAGTTCTCCCACCGGTGCGGATCCCCAATATCCGGCTTCTCTCTCTCTCTGGAACGAACTCACGGCTGGAGCTACCTGTTCCCTGTTTCTACTCCTCCTCTAAGCTCCTCGCCTTCAGTCCCACTTAGGCTGGTGGGATGCTGAAAGACTACTGCTGGGTCGCTGGCTCGGGCTTACAAGTGGCACCGACCACCAGAGCTTCTCTGCAGCTCTTCTAGCGTCTGCACACACTCTGACTAGCTCCTCCCCAGCAGCAGTATATATAGGGGATCCTGCCTAAGCGCAGGAGGTTGAGCTCCCCCTACTGTGCCGGGGTGGAAGGTGTTGTTCGTAGTAGTACCTGCTGTGGAAACCCAACTGTGTAGTAGAGAGATATGTGGTTACCTGCGCCACATTATCATCCCTGGGAAATATGTCTATTTTAGCTCATAGACTTCATACCTTTCCCTATTGTATCTGTGGCACCCTGCCCTAACAGGTAGCCACAGAACCACTTAATGCATGGAAGGATTTCCACAACAGGTAAAGAGCACACACAACACCTTCCACCCCAGGCCTGTAGGGGGAGCTCTATTTGCTGCCTATAGACAAGATCCCCTATAAATACTGGTGCTGGGGGCGGAGTTACTCAATCCGTGCAGTATAGAACAGTACTGTGAAGAATGTCTGGTGTTGGAGCCACGCTAGGCCCGAGCAAGAGTACCGCCAAGCTAGTGTCAGGAACCCAAGAGTGAGGGTCGAAGGCAAGGCGAGGAAGTAACTAAGTCAAGAGCAGATTGGGGGCAGAGGAGCCATGCCGATTCACTCCAAGAAGCAACCCGGACACCGGAGTCCGAATCTGCTAAAGAGCAGCTAGTCCAGCAGAAAACACCAGTTTCCAGAGAAGACTCTAGTCTCCCGGACCCCTGTAATAGCAACCAAACTGAGAGCCAGGACCCGCAAAAATCCCCAGAGGTAGCGGCAATCCAGAGAAGGTTCTTGTGGCGCCCCGCAACGAGTGCGTCACAAGGGAGTATTGCAGCCGCAATATTCTCTGACAAAGCAGTGCAATAGTTAACTCTGAGATCCAACCCAACATACAACACCTAGAACAGAGGACCAATCCTAGGTCCTGGTGGGTGGAGTGTTAGGGTAGTGAAGTAGAACACACAGTCGAGTCTAGAACCTGAAGAGAGCAGACTAGAACTTGGAGAGGAGCGGGGGCTCCGCACCTCGTGCGGGCCCCTGGGCCGTCACCGGTCGGGTGTCCGCACCCGAGGCCTTAACTACCGGGATTGGGCATTTCTACACGGGTTCCCAAAAGACTCCCGTGCCCACAACTCACAGCCGGTTCACTGGTACCGAAGCTGGCAGCAGTTCACCTCTGCCACGCGAACCAGCCCCGTGGAGGATCAGCTTTACAGGAGCACCCCACCCCCAGCCAGTTTCCAGTCGTCTAACCAGCGGTGTACCCACTGAGGGATCCAAGGCTCCCCAAAGCATCCAGAACGTACATCATGGATAGGGCATTGAAGCAGCCTCCCCGTACCCGACCTGGTATTCCTGGGCGACGCTGGCAAGAGAAACTAAGTAGGTAGAATGGAGGAACACTGCGGATCTCTGAGGAGCACTATCACTGCTGAGTCCACCCGGTCTTCTACTCAACCACTGTAAGCCATGTACTGCCTGCTGGTTACAGTAAAGACCCGTTGCAGAGACTATCTGTGTCCGTGTTTCCTTATGAACTGTCCGTCATTAACTAAAGGTAACCGCAGCTGCCGCACAACATCTTGAGCAGCTCCAGCCTCCGGGGCTCACCGCTCAGCCTGTGGGGAGCGTAACATCTTGCTGCTGTCCATCACCCCGGAGGTTCCGCAGCGTCGGTAGCCCTTACCGAACTACTCATAGGTGGCGTCACGAAGAAAACAAATTAAATCCCCTTTAATCTGTTCCCACTATGACGTCCTTAATTTTGATCTGCACTACACCGGGCCCCACTACCGGCAGGCGCGGTCCACCCGTGCCAAGGAGGGAGAAGAATCGCCTGTATCAACCGGAGTCAGCCGGCCACGGTGAGTCAGAAAATGGCGTCACGAACAGGATACGAGCAGGCCCGTTATCCAACGGGTATATTGTGCTTAAACTGGACTTTATTGTCTACAATTGGACTTTGTTCGTCCTAAAAAGAACTTTCCCGCCTTTACACCATTGGGTCAAGATGGCGCCCAAGATGGCGTTCCCGCCACAAGAAGCCGCCACGTGAAGCCCAGGAGTGAGTCAACCCCCCCCTCATTGTGGGAGGGCCAAAGACAAAAGGCGCCAAACTCTTTGTCCGCCCTGATTGCTCGAATCAACCATGGGGGCGGACCCCAAAGACTTTTCCCACGATTGGACTACAAAAGCCCAGAGGAAATGGGAGTGTCATAGACACACCGACAGAAAGAGAAGACTTCTTCACCAGCTCAACCAGAACGTCTTACCGGTTCTACGGGTGTGGTTTCCCTCCGAGAAGAATGGCCAGCATGAGACTCCAAGACCTGATGCGGGAGGTCGAGGCGGAGGCCAGAGCAGCCGTCAGCCAACCGGGTCCGGATCCTGCCCTTACTATAGACGGCAGCCCCGACTTCTGGCTAGAAGCTCTACAAGACCTCCGGGTGCGGTTACTAGAGACAGTGGAATGGACGATCCGTAGCTGGAGCGCGACCCTAGGCAGACGACTACACCATGCGATGCAGCAGAGCCGACCGGGTACAGCTTCTCCAAGCCCAGACGACGTCACCAGCTTCTCGACCGCCTCACCGTCGCCTACCACCTGTCCTGCTCCGTCACCTGAGCCAATAGACTGTGTCATTCCGGTGGAGGCCGCAACTCAACCCGTTCCAGCGACCAACATCGCAACCGATCCCGTTCTTGAGCCGGAGCTCATAACACGCTCCATTGAAGAACTCGATCTTTACCAGGTTCCCACTGAGGAACCCGCGACATGTTTCACCACTACAGAGACAGTCGCCTGTTTTATCCCCGTACCGGAGGCTTCCCTTGCCATTGCCGAGGCCTACCTGGTAACCGGGATTGAAACACCTTTACCTGCGGAAACAGATGAAGAAGCAGGCAGCCTGGAAGCCCTGCAGGACGTCCCTACGGAAGGATCCGCAGCACCACCGCTCTGTTGTACAACGGAACAAGCTTCAATATCTCTCATCATCGAGCAGCCTGATGTGGTCATCGAGGAAGAGGTCGGAGAGGATGACGACGAGACCCACAGCACCGCTGAGGATTTCGACACCGGGTTCACTTGGGGAGACAACAAGGAACTTCCTTCCGGGCACACAGCTCGGGTACACTGGTCGGGTGCACTGCCGACACCTTCCCCTGTGCCGTTCCACCGGGTTCCGATACAGACAGCCCGCCAAGTTCAAGCTTCCCGCCAAACCACCAGCTCCGTTACTCATCTCTACACCCCGAGCCGTAACGACGGAGATGTACGCAGAGACGACGAGAGGAGTGGCAAGCCCGTGAACGCGCCAACATGCAGGCCCGTGCCGAGGCTCGCCGCCAGCCGCCGCTGCCTGATGAACTCCGCCGTGAAGGTAGAATTTCCACCTTTAATTTAAATACCGGGTGGGGGTTCGCTTGGGAGGTGGGTTTGAATGAGGAGGTGTTTGTGGGGCGCCGGGACGTTGAGTCAAACTTGCCAAGAGGACATCCCGATCGCGACCTATACCGGGGCGATATTATCACCTACGAGCGCTACGCTTGTGCAGATGGGTGGTTTGCTATCCGGGTGCGCCATCGTTCTCAGAGCCAGTGACTTTAAGACTTGAACTTCATCAATGACTCTGTTCCCGTTAATCACTAACCGTGTGATCTTGCGGCTACAGCCTGGACTCTAGTTAAAGTACAGCCGACCGCCTGCCGGGTCCGCACAAAGTGATTACCTGTTTCTTTGCTTATATCACCAAAGCATACCTTTACCTGTTTTTCTATTTTAATAAAAGTGTGTCATATATATGTATAAAAATGCAAAAACCTCTGTAATGTGAGTAGTTTGACGCTTGGGGACAAGCTGATTTAACCAAGGGGGAGTGTGGCGCCCCGCAACGAGTGCGTCACAAGGGAGTATTGCAGCCGCAATATTCTCTGACAAAGCAGTGCAATAGTTAACTCTGAGATCCAACCCAACATACAACACCTAGAACAGAGGACCAATCCTAGGTCCTGGTGGGTGGAGTGTTAGGGTAGTGAAGTAGAACACACAGTCGAGTCTAGAACCTGAAGAGAGCAGACTAGAACTTGGAGAGGAGCGGGGGCTCCGCACCTCATGCGGGCCCCTGGGCCGTCACCGGTCGGGTGTCCGCACCCGAGGCCTTAACTACCGGGATTGGGCATTTCTACACGGGTTCCCAAAAGACTCCCGTGCCCACAACTCACAGCCGGTTCACTGGTACCGAAGCTGGCAGCAGTTCACCTCTGCCACGCGAACCAGCCCCGTGGAGGATCAGCTTTACAGGAGCACCCCACCACCAGCCAGTTTCCAGTCGTCTAACCAGCGGTGTACCCACTGAGGGATCCAAGGCTCCCAAAGCATCCAGAACGTACATCATGGATAGGGCATTGAAGCAGCCTCCCCGTACCCGACCTGGTATTCCTGGGCGACGCTGGCAAGAGAAACTAAGTAGGTAGAATGGAGGAATACTGCGGATCTCTGAGGAGCACTATCACTGCTGAGTCCACCCGGTCTTCTACTCAACCACTGTAAGCCATGTACTGCCTGCTGGTTACAGTAAAGACCCGTTGCAGAGACTATCTGTGTCCGTGTTTCCTTATGAACTGTCCGTCATTAACTAAAGGTAACCGCAGCTGCCGCACAACATCTTGAGAAGCTCCAGCCTCCGGGGCTCACCGCTCAGCCTGTGGGGAGCGTAACATCTTGCTGCTGTCCATCACCCCGGAGGTTCCGCAGCGTCGGTAGCCCTTACCGAACTACTCATAGGTGGCGTCACGAAGAAAACAAATTAAATCCCCTTTAATCTGTTCCCACTATGACGTCCTTAATTTTGATCTGCACTACACCGGGCCCCACTACCGGCAGGCGCGGTCCACCCGTGACAAGGAGGGAGAAGAATCGCCTGTATCAACCGGAGTCAGCCGGCCACGGTGAGTCATTCTCACCAACGCAATACAGGAGGGAAAGACATACAGGAGGCCAGGCCAGGTTCTATGCAGGTCAGGGCTCCAAGTCAAGTAGAACAGACAAGTAGAACAGGAACAAGGAGGCCTTATAAATCAACTCGCTGTGGAAATTCCAAAGTGCTTCCAACACCACCTGGAGCGTACCCTGGACAGTGGCGGTTTAACATCAGTAAAGGTATGGAAAACAATCACCATGTGTGTGTGTCAGTCCTTACAGCCCTGAGTCAGTTCCACATAGAGACTGCAGAGACTGCCGCCTGCAGAGCCACCTCCCTGTATCCACACTCCACTCCCTCATCACTGCCCGGGGATCCTGTTCCACCTACAGGGAGCCACAACACCCAGCTGTCCATCCATCACCCCATGAGGTCTGCCGCAGCGCTGGTGCCTTCACCAAACACTGTAGGTGGCGTCACAACATCTTCAATCACTATCCCTGTAAATAATTCACCTTTTTCAAAAGTGACCACAAGGCACGGTCTCAGGCAATGGCCACCAGTGACATCCCCCATAACCAACGCTGAGATCAGAATACCCCCTGCCTGTGGGTGAGACATATTTTCACTCATCCATTGTAGACTGTGAACTCTCTGAGATCGGGTCCTCTCTCCTCACCTACTGTATCCTCACCCATTCCTTGCAGACTGTGAGCCCTAGTGGGCAGGATCCTCTCCCCTCACCTGCTGTATCTTCATCCTTCCCTTGTAATCTTTGAGCCCTCGAGGGCAGGATCCTCTCTCCTCACCTACTGTATCCTCACTCATCCCTTGTAGACCGTGACAGAGTTCTCTCTCCTCACCTACTGTATCCTAACTCATCCCTTGTAGACGGTGAGCCCTCGTGGGCAGGATCCTCTCCCCTCACCTACTATATCCTCACCCATCCCTTGTAGACTGTGAGCCCTCGTGGTCAGGGTCATCTCCCCTCACCTACTGTATCCTCCAGGGCCGGACTGGGACCAAAAAGCAGCCCTGGAAAACAATCCCCAGCAGCCCACACACTATATCACCCATCAGTGAAATTTCACCTCTTTCTCAAAGGAGTTATCTGAAGAGCCACATGTGAATGGTGCAGCAGAGGGAATAATCACCCACAGCTGCATTTACATGGTGCTCTTCAAAGCTACATTTCTCGGGATTGTGGGGTCCCAGCGGTCAAATCCAAGGCGAAGAGAAAGTCATAACCTATACAGAAGAGAAGTGATGATTTCCATATTGAGGATAATCAATTTAAACAACACTTAAATACTGAAAATCCTAAAGTCCAATTCCAACTCTGACAACAGGACAGGAGAAGTGGTACTGTGCAGTGTATATATATACAGAATTATACAGATACTGAGGATTACACCCAGTATACAGGACAGGAGAAGTGGTACTGTGCAGTGTATATATATACACAGAATTATACAGATACTGAGGATTACACCCAGTATACAGGACAGGAGAAGTGGTACTGTGCAGTGTGTATATATATATATATACAGAATTATACAGATACTGAGGATTACATCCAGCATACAGGACAGGAGAAGTGGTACTGTGCAGTGTATATATACAGAATGATACAGATACTGAGGATTACACCCAGTATACAGGACAGGAGAAGTGGTACTGTGCAGTGTATATATATACAGAATTATACAGATACTGAGGATTACATCCAGCATACAGGACAGGAGAAGTGGTACTGTGCAGTATATATATATTATATATGTATGCAGAATAATAAAGATACGGAGGATTACACCCAGTATACAGGACAGGAGAAGTGGTACTGTGCAGTATTATATATTATATATGTATGCAGAATAGTAAAGATACGGAGGATTACACCCAGTATACAAGACAGGAGAAGTGGTACTGTGCAGTATATATATATTATAATGTATGCAGAATAATAAAGATACGGAGGATTACACCCAGTATACAGGACAGGAGAAGTGGTACTGTGCAGTGTATATATACAGAATGATACAGATACTGAGGATTACACCCAGTACACAGGACAGGAGAAGTGGTACTGTGCAGTGTATATATACAGAATAATACAGATACTGAGGTTTACACCCATTATACAGGTCAGGAGAAGTGGTACTGTGCAGTGTATATATACAGAATAATACAGATACTGAGGATTACACCCAGTATACAGGACATGAGAAGTAGCACAGTGCAGTATTTATACAGAATAATACAGATACTGAGAATTACACCTAGTATACAGGACAGGAGAAGTGGTACTGTGCAGTGTATATATACAGAATAATACAGATACTGAGGATTACACCCAGTATACAGGACAGGAGAAGTGGTACCGTGCAGTGTATATATACAGAATAATACAGATACTGAGGATTACACCCAGTATACAGGACAGGAGAAGTGGTACCGTGCAGTGTATATATACAGAATAATACAGATACTGAGGATTACACCCAGTATACAGGACAGGAGAAGTGGCACAGTGCAGTATTTATACAGAATAATACAGACACTGAGGATTACACCCAGTATACAGGACAGGAGAAGTGGTACTGCACAGTGTATACATACTGAATAATACAGATACTGAGTATTACACCCATTATACAGGACAGGAGAAGTGGCAATGTGCAGTGTATATATACAGAATAATACAGATACTGAGGATTACACCCTGTATACAGGACAGGAGAAGTGGTACTGCGCAGTGTATATATGCAGAATAATACAGATACTGAGGATTACACCCATTATACAGGACAGGAGAAGTGGTACTGTGCAGTGTACATATACAGAATAATACAGATACTGAGGATTACACCCATTATACAGGACAGGAGCAGTGGAACTGTGCAGTGTGTAGCATATGCACTGTATTGCAGCTCAGAAGTAAGCACTGAGTGCCTTAGTGGTTAGCACTATATGGTGGCTCAGTGGTTAGCACTGTATGGTGGCTCAGTGGTTAGCACTGTATGGTGGCTCAGTGGTTAGCACTGTATGGTGGCTCAGTGATTAGCTCTGTACGGTGGCTCAGTGGTTAGCACTGTATATGGTGGCTCAGTGGTTAGCACTGTATGGTGGCTCAGTGATTAGCTCTGTACGGTGGCTCAGTGGTTAGCACTGTATATGGTGGCTCAGTGGTTAGCACTGTATGGTGGCTCAGTGGTTAGCACTGTATATGGTGGCTCAGTGGTTAGCACTGTATGGTGGCTCAGTGGTTAGCACTGTATGGTGGCTCAGTGGTTAGCAATGTATGGTGGCTCAGTGGTTAGCACTGTACGGTGGCTCAGTGATTAGCACTGTACGGTGGCTCAGTGGTTAGCACTGTATGGTGGCTCAGTGGTTAGCACTGTATGGTGGCTCAGTGGTTAGCACTGTATGGTGGCTCAGTGGTTAGCACTGTGCGGTGACTCAGTGGTTAGCACTGCACTCTTGCAGTGCTGAGGTCCTGGACCTGGATTCAAATCCCAGAAAGGACGACATCTACAAGGAATTTGTATGTTCTACCCGTGGTCTTGTGGGTTTCTCCTGGGTTCTCTGCTTTCCTCCCACACTTCAAATGTCTAAAGACATACAATTTATTTGTAAAGCGCTGTGCAATTACTGGTGTTGTGTAAGTGATTAAAGGGAACCTGTCAGGTCATTCTTACCCTCTAATCTTTCACTACCCGTCCCTGCACCTTCCAAGCACATCCCTAACAATCCCTGTCTAACCTAATAATGTCCTATACTGGCTGTGAAAAATGAGATTGATACTTACATTACAGCCTGTTGACTGACTAGGCAGTCTCCAGGGCTCCGTCTCTCCCCCTCTTTGCTGTTAGCATGCCCCGGTGGGCGGGATCATTCATTCACCTGCGCGTTCCCATTTTTAAATTTCTGCCTCCTGCTTCTAGGTATGACGCACCAGCCGGACATCATTTCCAGTCTGGTGCATTGTGGGTGATTATGAGGTGAGCGGTCTGGACGCAATTTCCGGTCCTGCGCAGTCTAATTAAGTGCCAATTGCCAGCTTCATCATACAAATTGTGCATGCTCTGTAGGTGGCAACGAGGCCGCCAAGTGCCGAGTGATGCTGGGGTTATCCCACTTCACTGATGAACGTGAACTGCGATAACTTCACACAGCAGTCTGCGGCTAGAGTCCAGCTGTAAAGTGAGCGCTTCTCTCATTTATGGCTGTGCTCCACCGGTGTCATTCTGTGCCTGCTTGTCTCTGTCATCAGAAGTATTTGTCTGATGGCAAAGATGTAGCAGAGCTGATGATGCAAGACCTGTGGATTATGTCGGAGCGAGGATTATTTTCATAATAAAGATGGAGTCCTTAAATATGTTTTGTGTTTTATTTCTAATTAAAAAAAATCGTTTTGTGGGGTTTTTTTTTTTACTCGAAATACATGGTGACTGGATCTAATTTGGCCTGACATCATTAATTTGTAGCTTAGTACCAGGTGATAAAACAAAGCTAGTATTAACCCCTTCATTACCAAGCATGCTACCACCACCAGGGCCACATGAAAGGCTGGATAAAGCGCCTGGAAATGATTAATGCACTATTTCCAGGGGTGGCTGCGGGCTGCAGTTTTCAGCCTAGGGGCCCCAGAACACTTGGACCTTACCACGCTGAGAACCCCAACCCCCATCTGCTTGGTTTTACCTGACTAGTGATCAAAATACGGCAGGAGCCTACGCATTTTTTTAAATTATTTAAATAATAAAAAAAAAATTTGGGCTTCCCTGTAATTTGATCGCCAGCCAAGGTTAAGGCAGGCAGCTGGCGGTGACAGCCCCTAGCTGTCTGCTTTATCTGCGCCGAGGATCAAAAATACTCCAGAGCACTACGTCATTTTTTTTAAATCATTTATTTTTACACTTTTATATGTGTGACAGGCCCAACAGCCAATCACAGATGCTGTCACACAGAATGGGCATCTGTGATTGGCTGTTCGAGTAATCTACAATCAGTTCATACATTATAGTATGATAGAATGTATGGGCTGGTTTCAGGTTACTCCAGCAGCCAGTCACAGATGACCATTCCCTGTGACAGCGTCTGTGGTTGGCTGTTAGGCCTGTCACATATATAAAAGTGTAAAAATAAATATAAAAAAAAATGACATAGTGCTCCGCGGTATTTTTTATTCTCACTTCAGATAAAGCAGACAGATACGGGATGCCATCGCCAGCTGCCTAGCTTTACCATGGCTGGCGATCAAATTACAGGAAAGCCAATATTTTTTTTTCATTATTTAAATAATTTAAAAAATGTGTGGGCTCCTGCCATATTTTGATGGCCAGCCAGGTAAAACCAGGCAGATGGGGGCGGAGATTCTTAGCGTGGTAAGGACCAAGCGTTGTGGGCCCCCACGCTAAAATCCACAGCCTGCAGCCGCCCCTGGAAATGGCACATTCATCATAGCACGATTTACAGGCATAGAATGACAAAGGTCCATATATTATATGTCATATACACAGCCAGCCCCAGCGTAGGCAGTAGTAGGTCCATATAGTATATTCCATATACACAGCCAGCCCCAGCGTAAGCAGTAGTAAATCTACATAGTAGATGCCATACACAGTCAGCCCCAGTGTAGGCAGTAGTAGGTCCATATAGTATATGCCATATACACAGCCCGCCCCAGTGCAGGCTGTAGTAGGTTCACACAGTATATTACACATACACAGGCAGCCCCAGTGTAGGCAGTAGGAGGTCAATATAGTATATGCCATATACACAGCCCGCCCCAGCGCAGACAGTGGTAGGTCCATATAGTATATTCCATATACACAGACAGCCTCAACATAAACAGTAGTAGGTCCATATAGTATATTCAATATACACAGCCAGCCCCAGAGTAAGCAGTAGTACGTCCCTATGGTATATTCCATATATACAGCCAGCCCTAGTGTAGACTGTAGTAGGTCCATATAGTATATTCAATATACACAGCCAGCCCCAGCGTAAGCAGTAGTAGGTCCATATAGTATATGCCATACACAGCCAGTCCCAGTGTAGGCAATAGTAGATCCATATAGTATATGTCATACATAGCCAGTCCCAGCATAGGAAGCAGTAGAGCCGTATAGTATATGCCATATACACAGCCAGCCCCAGCCTATGCAATAGTAGGTCCATATAGTATATTCTATATACACAGCCAGCCCCAGTGTAGACAGTAGTGAGCCCATATAGTTTACGCCATATACACAGGCAGCCCCAGCGTAGGCAGTAGTAGGTCCACATTGTATATGTCATATACAGCCAGCCACTGCGCAGGCAGTAGTAGGTCCATATACTATATTCCATATACACAGCCAGCCCCAGCGTAGGCAGTAGTAGGTCCATATAGTATATTCCATATACACAGCCAGCCCCAGCGTAGGCAGAAGTAAATCTACATAGTAGATGCCATACACAGTCAGCCCCAGTGTAGGCTGTAGTAGGTTCACATAGTATATTACATATACACAGGCAGCCCCAGCGTAGGCAGTAGGAGGTCCATATAGTATATGCCATATACACAGCCCGCCCCAGCGCAGACAGTGGTAGGTCCATATAGTATATTCCATATACACAGACAGCCTCAACATAAACAGTAGTAGGTCCATATAGTATATTCAATATACACAGCCAGCCCCAGAGTAAGCAGTAGTACGTCCCTATGGTATATTCCATATATACAGCCAGCCCTAGTGTAGACTGTAGTAGGTCCATATAGTATATTCAATATACACAGCCAGCCCCAGCGTAAGCAGTAGTAGGTCCATATAGTATATGCCATACACAGCCAGTCCCAGTGTAGGCAATAGTAGATCCATATAGTATATGTCATACATAGCCAGTCCCAGCATAGGAAACAGTAGAGCCATATAGTATATGCCATATACACAGCCAGCCCCAGCCTATGCAATAGTAGGTCCATATAGTATATTCTATATACACAGCCAGCCCCAGTGTAGACAGTGATGAGCCCATATAGTTTACGCTATATACACAGGCAGCCCCAGCGTAGGCAGTAGTAGGTCCTCATTGTATATGTCATATACAGCCAGCCACTGCGCAGGCAGTAGTAGGTCCATATACTATATTCCATATACACAGCCAGCCCCAGCGTAGGCAGTAGTAGGTCCATATAGTATATTCCATACACACAGGCAGCCCCAGCGTAGGCAGTAGTAGGTCAATATAGTATATGCCATACACAGCCCGTCCTGAGTAGGCAGTAGGATATGCCCATATATACACAGCCAGCCCCAGCATAGGCAGTAGTAGGTCCATATAGTATATGCCATACACAGCCAGCACCAGCGAAGGCAGTAAGGTAGGCCCATATACACAGCCAGCCACAGCCCTAGGTATGCCAACAGTAGGTCCATATAGTATATGCCATATACGCAGCCAGCCCCAATCTAGGCAGTAGTATTATTATTATTTATTATTTATTCATTTATATAGCGCTATTAATTCCATAGCACTTTACATACATCAGTAATGCTGTCTCTCTCTTGGAGCTCACAATCTAAACATCCTATCAGTATGTCTTTACAATGTGGGAGGAAACCGGAGTGCCCGGAGAAAACCCACGCAAACACGGGGAGAACATACAAACTCCTTGCAGATGTTGTCCTTAGTGTCCTTGGGGGGAATTGAACCCAGGACCTCAAGACCCCAGCGCTGCAAAGGCTACAGTGCTAACCACTTGAGCCACCGTGCTGCCCGTAGGCAGTAGTAGGTCCATATCGCATATAGACCTTCTACTGCCTAGACTGGGGCTGGCTGTGTATATGCCATATACTGTTATATGGACCTACTCCTGCCTATACTGGGGATGGCTGTGTATATGCATACACTATATGAGCCTACTACTAGCATACATAGGGACTGGTGGCCCATATAATATATGCCATATACACAGCCAGCCCCAACCCCAGCATATGTACTGGCAGTAGAAGATATATGAAAATGTGCCACACTACCAGCCATATACACAGCCCAGCCCAGTCAGACTTACAGATCCCCAGATGATAGTGAAAGTTCCTTGCCTTGGCTTTCTCTTGCTGTTTCCCGCTCTGGCAGCCCCAGGTCCACATCTAAGAGTGGAGGAGTGATCATGACGAGTGACAAAGTCGGCGGCTGCTTACCGCTGCTGCCTCCAGGCCAGCTCCAGGCTGCAGGAACTTTGTAATAGCCGGCACTGGCAGTCGCATTTTTCTTCCGTGGGCGGGTGAGCATGCTTTGGTCACAGCACAGCCGCGCTCCTCCTGTACTATGAGCCTGGGCCGCCGGCTGACTGTGGCTGAGTCATTAGCAGCCGACGCCGCTCCCAGGACCTTGCTAGCGGCGGCGGCCGCAATGTCATTTAAAGCTACTGTCCACTGGAGGAGCGGGTGCTGGGGCCCCGCCCACTCCACAACTACCGGCCCATCGGGAGAAGTCCCGGTCCTCCCACCTGTCAGTCCGGGCCTGGTATCCTCACTCATCCCTTGTAGACTGAGCCCTCGTAGGCAGGGTCCTCTCCCCTCACCTACTGAATCCTCACCCATCCCTTGTAGACTGTGAACCCTCGTGGGAAGGGTCCTCTCTTCTCTTGTACCTGTCTGTGCCTTGTATTCCTCATAATTATTGTACTTGTCTATGTATGCCCCTTTTCACATGTAAAGCGCCATAGAATAAATGGCTCAATATTATTATTATTATTATTATTATTATTATTATTATTATTAATAATAATAATAATAACAATAATAATAAAGTGATCTTCTTTATTCTTATTTTCCATGTTAGCAATTGATAAATGACAGGTCAATGACCAAAAACTGTGGAAACAAAATATAAAAAAGAAAAATAAATGTGTCTAATCCATGGGATAAAAGTCACAATAACTGGATTGTCTCCTCTTCTAGGTGGTGTCTCCTTTAGCAAAAGGTCTGTTCCACCGCGCCATCTCACAGAGCGGGACCGTAGCCACGCCAGGCTTGGTGGTCAGCAAATCAGAAGATCTCATCCACTACCAAAATGTAACTATAACCTCCCACCCAGATAGAAATCACACCCGTGTCTGAGCAGTTACATATTAATAGAGGTGGGGGAGAATGTGTGACTGAATACACTTTACAACCTTCGTAATTGTAGCCTCTGACCCTCATTTTGTTGCTGTTTTAGCCACAGTGATAAACAGGAGAACTAGATAAAATTATAGGGGTACTTCGGGGAAATAAATTATGCTACTGTCCCTGCCCTCAAACTTAAAGATGAGATGCTCAATGCTGTTCCACATCCTCACACTGAATTACAGGTAGTGTGAGGATAGTGAAACAGCATTGTGCATCTCAACTTTATAGTTTATAAGGGCAGGGACAGTAGAAGAATTTTTTATCTCACCGGAGTACTCCTGTAAGAGAGTGGACCTGCAGACTTGTGGCCCCTGAAGACATCGATGATTTAATTGTATTGCATAAGATTTCATTATATACAGTGTATTAAGAAAACTGTACTATAGTGTTAGGAGATGTCATGTAGTGATGTGTTTTACTGTTTTTTAGGATGGATTCCACCATAAGGTTTAGATATAGCAGAACTAGTTATGAGTACATAGTATAGTCTTGTAAACTGTAAGGAAGAAATCACTTTATTATGCAGGTGAAAGGTGAAAAGCCTGCATATACTGATTGCAGGGACCAGAATGGTTAAGTCTAAATGAGCTTACAGGGGGAGGCTCCAGTCTGTAGGCTGAGGAAAAACACACAAGATTTTAATTGTGTCTGGAGTCTGGAGACAAAATGACAAGAGAGAGCTCATCCTAAGGCTAAAAGAGTCCAGTCCCTGGCACTGTGTGGGAAGCTGAGTGAGCAGAAAGCAGCAAGATTACAAGTAAGAAATGTTGTGGGTGACTGAACCTCAGATGCTGAAGATTTTGTGCAAGACAGATTGAGGGAAGGGCAGTGAGCCCAGCAAGGTGGTCAGGCTTAGGGGACCCAGTAGAAGACAGGGTGCTGACTGGCTGATGCACAAATGGAGATAAGGGGCTGTGTTGGCAACCTCCTGCAAGGGACCACAGCTTGAGATTGTATGTAAAGTGAGTCCAATTCAACTGCCTAGTAATGAATCGTCCATAAGTAAGATGCAGTCACCGGTAACCATAAAGATTGCACCTCTGTATCACACAGAAGATGAAAAGAGTACTGCCTGCTATTTACTGTTCATCAAAGCTGTTCACTGTGAAGTAAAAGTAAGATCATTGGCACCCACACACACCAGGGGCTGCTGCGAGCTGGGTCATTCCCTGTATGGCAGACTGTATGTTGTTGTGGGAAAGATACCTAAATCCAAGAGGTTAAAGACAGCCTGCTAACCAGGCGGGAAACCCCCTAAAATGGCAAACGGCACTGTGGTCTTCAAGATGGTAGCAGCATGTGACCAGAGAGAAGATTGTACAGCTCATACTGGGCAGAGAAGGAGTCAAAGTGCACAACAGCGTACCTGAATGAGAGGTGTACCATGTTTTAAGAGGGGAGGCGCAGTGGGTGGAGTCCATCCTAAAAAGGGAGGAACGTTTTGGAGGAGCGTCCGGTGGAAAAAGAAGGTCCGGCCCAGAGAAAACAGTATCTCGTGAGTGCAGACCAGCGTGTATGAGAGGTGTGGCTGTGGGTGTGGCGCCCCCCAACGAGTGCGTCACAGAAAGGTATTGCATCCCTGACTGAAGATGCAATATCTTCCGTCTCAGTGATGAAATGGTTAAACCCAGAGCTCCACATACCACATGCACCACCTAGAGTTAGAGGGCCAATCAGGTCCTGGAGGGAGGAGTGTAGGGGTAGTGTGTGTGGGGAAAATTTAGAAACGTAGGAGAAGTGGTCGGAGGAGAAGGAAGGAAGGAACAGGGACCTGCACAGTTCCGTGCAGTCCTGATACCGAACTTTACCAGCAGGGCACCATCAAGCGGTGACCCAGACCGGAATATGGGCAACTACGAAGCGGGCTAAAACCTACCCATGCCCAACCTCACCGGACACCGGTTCCGAGGCAAACAGACGTCCACCGCTGTTTCGCAAACCGGAGTGACGGAGTAGCTTTTTAGGAGCGCCTCACTACAGCCCTGAATCAGCCGTCTTGCCAGCGGGATACTCACCATTAGGAAACAGGCCCCTATACGCCGGGGGGCGCCCTGGTAGGGAATCCTATAGACGTTTTCTCAGTACCTCGAACTGGCGCACTAAGGCAACTAGGCAACAAGAATAGAACGGATAGGTAAAGGAAGTACACCGTGGAGCTCTGGACGAAGACCATTCATCGTTGGGACCACCCGGTCCGTTACCTATTGACTGTATGCTGTGTACCACACCAACCGTACAGTAAAGGCCCGTTACAGAGGAGCATTGTGTCAGTGCATTTCTTCCAGAACTGCTATGAACTCTTGCATTCACCAAACTACCTGAGCTGTCGTATTACACTCAGTGCAGCTCCTGGCCCCGGGGACTACTGCTCATCCTGTGGGGAGCATCCCATCTACCTGCCGCACATCCCCGGAGGCCCAAGCTGTGCCGGTGCCATCACCGGATACCCACATGTGGCGTCACGACAATCAAGAAACATCCCCATCCTTTTATCCCTATTGATCTGACCACCGGGCCCCACAGCCTCAGGCGCGGAGCCGTGATGAGGGAATCATCGCCTGAGACGTGAGCATCCGGCAACGGTGAGTCATGGGCATGACGAGTGAGATGGATTGGGGACACGGGAGGTCTGTGGCAGCGAAAGAGGTGGGATCTGCAATACAGGAAAGCGTGTCACTGTCCTGGCTGGCGCAACTTCAGAGAAGCAGTGCAACAGCATGGAGACCTCTGGTGCTGCCTGTGAGAAAGAGCAACCAGAAAGAGTTTGATGAAACAACCCTTCTGATGCTGGCTGGAGTGTCCGGAGGCCAAGATGTTGGCTATGCAGCATCCAGGGCTTGCCGGTCTCGGACTCCAAAGACATGGAGCTAGATGGAAATGATTAAGTATTTGCAGAGGAAGTAGGCTTGGTCATCTCAGTTACCCTGGCTTGAGACTGTCTGAGTGGGCCCAAGAGAACTGAGTGGGACGTGGAGGCATTTAAGCCGATAAGCTAGTGACTGTGTAAATGGAGCTAGTTCTGGAAGTCAAAGTAGCAAGTTCTGTTATACTGTTTGCAGATAGTTAGTTAGGGTGTCCGCTCTGAATGCTCGCAAAGGGGAGAGACAGTGCACCGTGTAAATAGTCGAGTAAGATTGTCTACCTGAGAGAATCACGTGCCACGGTCATGATAATAACCCAAGTAGGCTCTGTATTGGATAATGGAGGGAGTGGCATAATCTGGGGGTAGTTCTTGTCCTGTCCGTGAAGGTGACACTGGGTTTCTTTAGTTGTATAAATTGTATGTTGTTGTTTTTGGCTGTTGTGGCCCATATTTTGCTCCGAAGTGAAGTACTGTTATCTTTTTGCAAGTTATAAATGAAGTTAGTTTATTATCATATTACGGTCGAAATTGTTCATAGCATTGCCGTATCTATATCGAACAAATTTAAAAAGGAGTGAAAAGCAAACAAGAAACAACTAGTCCTGAATTGACGGTATGTGATATATGAATAAAAATTTATTTTTTCTGTTCAGACAATATCAGAGTTATCGGGCTGTGATCCGGCCTCCATAGGTGACTGTCTGATGAAGAAATCGGAGGAAGAAATGCACAATATTACCAAAAGAATGGTAGGTGTTGTGTAACGCTACGACAATACCACCGCCTGGGGGACTGTTAGGATGTTATTAACCCTAGAACGCATACCTGGGATCTCGCAGGCCCGCCAGGTTACTTGTTTTCTATTTTCTGTAAAAGTACTTTAGTTTGAATTTTGAAAATCTGGGTAATCCTCAGGTATATAGTTGTTGTAATTTCCAGTTATTCATATATTTTTATGTTACAGACATTTCGGTATAACAACCTTTTTTTGGGACTACCCCATATTCACGCACCTGGGGCCTTTTAGGCCTGTACTAGGTTTACACTATGATGGAGAGAAGCAGCATGATATGCTTATCAAGGCAAACTACAGAGGCAATGATCCGATATGGAATACGCTTTCTGGAACATCCAGAGCAAAGAGAAAAAAAAAGAAAGCGCTGCTATATTTGTTGAGCAAAGAAGGAAAGAAAATCGGAGCGTTTCTGTTCTACTTGCGGACAAAATGTATGCAAGGAACATTGAGCCGAAAAAATAATATGCGAGAATTGTCGGGGGAATATGTAAAGTTACAAATAAATATTCCTGCACCAAGTTTGCTACAACCAAAAAATGTTTTCATAAAAAAATTGTATATAGAATGCCTATATTTGGCGTGCCCGTTTACTTACTTTTTTGTTGTTTTATGCACATAATTCTGTTTTGAAATATACACATCTTAGGCTGTGTTCCCAGTAGCGCTGGGGTTTGCCAGAAGGGGATTGATAATGGATCTGACCTCCTGGTAACTCCAGCTAAGGCTTCCGCCAGCCTTAGTTGGGGTCACCAGGAGGTCAGATTCATTACGGATCCCGTCCTGGCGGACCCCAGCGCTAGTGGGAATGCATCCTTACTTTGCAATAAACTTTGAAAAGTATTTTTTTTGAGTTGTTCCATGATAATTGTAAACAGGCCTAAAAGGCCCCAGGTGCGTGAATGTGTAGATTTCTATGGGTATGCGTTCTAGGGTTAATATCCACATTACATGAATTGCTCTGTTTCTTTTAACTTTCCATATCTTTCCTTGTTCATTATTATTTTCTCCCTTCTGTTGTCGGAGTCATTTTCATTTTTTAATGTCAAAGCTACTCATCTGCCAAGATTTATTGGGGTAAACTGTTGCGTTGTTGGTAAATGAAACATTGAGGTGTTGGTGAATGAAATGTTGAGATATTGAAGGAGGAAATGTTGAGTTGTTGATGGATGAAATGTTGAGTCATTGGTGGATGAAATGTTGAGTTGTTGACAGATGAAATGTTGAGTTGTTGAGGGATGAAATGTTGAGTTGTTGATGGATGAAATATTGAGTCGTTGGTGGATGAAATGTTGAGTCGTTGGTGGATGAAATGTTGAGTTGTTGATGAATGAAATATAGAGTCGTTGGTGGATGAAATGTTGAGTTGTTGATGGGTGAAATGTTGAGTTGTTGGTGAATGAAATGTTGAGTTGTTGGTGAATGAAATGTTGAGTCGTTGATGGATGAAATATTGAGTCGTTGGTGGATGAAATGTTGAACTGTTCGTGGATGAAATCTTGAGCTGTTGATGGAGGAAATGTTGAGTTGTTGATGGAGGAAATGTTGAGTTGTTGATGGAGGAAATGTTGAGTTGTTGATGGAGGAAATGTTGAGTCGTTGACGGATGAAATGTTGAGTCGTTGGTGGATGAAATGATGAGTTGTTGGTGGATGAAATGTTGAGTTGTTGATGAATGAAATGTTGAGTTGTTGGTGAATGAAATGTTGAGTTGTTGGTGAATGAAATGTTGAGTTGTTGATGAATGAAATGTTGAGTTGTTGATGAATGAAATGTTGAGTTGTTGGTGAATGAAATATTGAGTCGTTGACGGAGGAAATGTTGAATTTTGATGGAGGAAATGTTGAGTCATTGGTGGATGAAATGTTGAGTTGTTGACGGATTAAATGTTGAACTGTTGGTGGATGACATCTTGAGCTGTTGACCTTTTGAAGACCCCTCCTCACCACCATCTTGATGCTTCTGTAAATATCCACCACAATACAGGCTTCATAGGAGAACA
Organism: Allobates femoralis; assembly: GCA_033576535.1. Taxonomy (NCBI): domain Eukaryota; kingdom Metazoa; phylum Chordata; class Amphibia; order Anura; family Aromobatidae; genus Allobates; species Allobates femoralis. Next base: position 126,930,518 of record JARQOC010000010.1, on the reverse strand, counting down.
AGATTTTCACTGTATACTACAATACTAAATCAATGCAATATATAGATCTAGCGATCAGTCATTCAAGGGATCAAAACCCTTGGGGGAATTGAAAAAAAAACTGTAACGTAAATATAATAAGTTCAAAAAATATATTATAAAAAACAAAACAAACAAAAATCACATGAAAATTCATATCACCACCCTCACACATTTTCCTAGTTAAAATCTAAAAGTGATAAAGCAAACATAATAATCTTTGGTATCGGCCTGTCTGATAAAGTCTGAAGAATCCAGATTTTTAAAGTATTAAATGTGTAAGATAAATACAGTATAGAACACAAATAAGAACCAATTGTGGTTTTTTATTTCTGCTTCTCATTTTGCAATAAAAAGCGATAAAAAAAATTGTACACACGTGGTCAAAATTGTTGGTCCCCCTCAATTAATGAAAGAAAAACCCACAATGGTCACAAAAATAATTTGAATCTGACAAAAGTATTTATGAAAAAAATCAATGAAAATGAATGAACAAATTAAAGTCAGACATTGCTTTTCAACCCTGCTGCCACAGAATTAAAGAAAAAATTAAATGCTTGAAATTGGCCTGGACACGATCGATGGTACCCATGAAAATAATGTGACATAAGCGACATGTTAAATCAAGGATTCTCCACTAATTAGCATCACAGGTATTAACAATCTTGTAATCAGTCAGTGGGAATGTATATAGGGTACAGATACTCACTGTGCTCTTTGGTGACATGATCTGTACCACACTCAACATGGGCCTAAGGAAGCAGAGGAAATACTTGTCTCAGGAGATTAGAAAGAAAATTATGGACAAGCATGTCACAGGTAAAGGTTATAAGACCATCTCCAAGCAGCTTGATGTTCCTGTGACTACAGTTGCACATATTATTCAGAAATTTAAGATCCATGGGATGTGGCCGCAGGAGGAAAATTGATGACAAACCAAAAAGAAAGATAGTATGAATGGTAACAAAAGAGCCCAGAAAAATTTCTAAAGAGATTAAAGGTCAACTTCAAGCTTCAAAGAAGGTAATATTGTTGCGCCACTCTGTAATTGTCATCGGGGGCAGGTTATTTGAATGGGAACCTCACCTGTGCTTGTTGTGCTGTCTGCACAACAAGAGTTAGTGCATTGATGTTTATCTCCCTGTGACCTCGGCTAATAAGCGGCTGTGGATAATGAAGATTTTGCTGCGTCCTTAATCCCAGCACCTCACATGTGAGTCGTCACGTGGTGGGTCCGTGGGCGTGTTCAGGACGTCATCCAAGGTCCTATTGCCCGGAGCTGCTCCATACCTCACTCCGCATAGCGAAGGAACGAATGTATTTCAAAAAGAGTAATAGGTATTTGTGTGAGCGCTGGGGAATCAACCGGCACCAAGGCTATTATGAATAGTTACCTCTCGGCTTTATTTATACAATAAAAAGGCAGGGTCCTTTAGGCCACAAAGGACCCTGCCTTTTTATTGTACAAATAAAGCCGAGAGGTAACTATTCATAATAGCCTTGGTGCCGGTTGATTCCCCAGCGCTCACACAAATACCTATTACTCTTTTTGAAATAACTTCGAGCTTCAGGAACATCAGTGTCAAATCGTACCATCTGTCGTTTGAGTCAAAGTGGACTTCATGGGAGACAACCAAGGAGGACACCATTGTTGAAAAAAAATCATAAAAAAGACTGGAATTTGCAAAACTACATGTTCACAAGCCACAAAGCTTCTGGGACAATGTCCTATGGACCCATGAGACATAAATGGAACTTTTTGGCAAGGTACTACAGCTCTATGTTCACAGACGGAAAAATTAAGCCTATCAAGAAAAGAACACTGTCCCTACTGTGAAACATGGAGGAGGCTCTGTTATGTTCTGGGGCTGCTTTGCTGCATCTAGCACAGGGTGTCTTGAATCTGTGCAGGGTGCAATGAAATCTCAAGACTATCAAGGAATTCTAGAGAGAAATGTGCTGCTCAATGTCAGAAAGCTTGGACTCAGTCGCAGGTTATGGATCTTGCAACAGGATAATGACCAAAAACACACAGCTTAAAACACCCAACAATAGCCAAGAGGAAAACATTGGACTATTCTGAAGTGGCTGTTAGGAGCCCTGACCCTAAATCCTATTGAGCATCCTTGGAAAGAGCTGAAACATGGAAAAGGCAACCTTCATACACCAGACAACTGGAGCAGTTTGCTCTGGAGGAGTCGCCAAAATCCCTGTGGAGAGGAGCAGACATCTCATTGACCATTACAGGAACCGTGTGATTGCAGTGATTGCCTCAAAAGGTGCAACACAATATTAAGGGACCATCATTTCTGTCCAGGCAGATTTCAGGAGTTTAATTTTTTTTTTTATAAATTCTGTGTCAGCAGAAAAGCAATGTCTGACCTTCATTTCTTCATTTTCATAGATTTTTTACTTATTATTACTTTTGTCAGATTCAAGTTATTTCTGTGACCACTGTTGGATTTTCTTTCATTAAACGTGGGGGACCAACAATTTTGACCACGTGTGTATGTGTGGCGCCCCTGCGGGTATGCGCCACAGAATGGTATTACACTTAAATATAAAATGTGTTTTTCCTTGTAAGTTGCTAGGTTACGATTTAATGCTTATGGAGTCTATTTTTAGCACTCACTTAGGACCGCACCACTTAGTGTAGGGGAAACTGACTATATGGTAGGTTCCACTGGTGGTGGGCGGAGCTTAGGATAGAGCAGAGTGACAGTTAAGAATTTACCTCAGACGGCTTGGGAAGGCAGACCGTGTGGTCACGCCTGGCGGCTCAGCTGAGTAGAGGGTACCCCATCTTTATGAGGGGGCCCAGGACAGATGGCAACGGACCAAGACTGGTAGGAACCAGCTGGTCATGTTGAGGGTTCACAGGTGACACGGACAACCGAGGCAGCCAGGAGTTCAGCCCTGACTGCGAAGCTGACGAGCTGCAGGCCCAACAGGACCGGGTTGCTGACAGCCCCACAAGATACCTCACCCCTCATGCCCAAAAGACAGTCCTACACTAGTGAGGAAAGACTGAAACCCGGTGTCAGGTGGGAAACTTGTGCGTTCCTGCTGTTCCCATTTGGACCGGTATAAGTCAATTTAAGCCTACTAGACACAGACTGCAGGACTGGCGGGTGAGCTCTTCAAATGTGGGAAAGACAGAAAGATCTAGAAAGAGAATAGAAACCCTGAAAGACAAAGAAGGAACATCTAAAGACTCCTTAAAGGTACCGTCACACACAGCAATTTTGCAAGCAATTTCACTGGCAATTTGCTGGTTGCAGTGAAATCATGGACACATTGTTCCATTTCTACACAGCAACAAAACAGAACCATGTATCCATGATTTCACTGCAACCAGCAAATTGCCAGTGAAATTGCTTGCAAAATTGCCGTGTGTGACGGTACCTTAAGAGAAATCCTGACTTGGTAACAACACCCTAAACCAAACTGTACCGTGTATTGTTATGCCATCAGCCGGTACCGAGTAAAGCAAAGTTAAAATGGAAACGGTTTCTGTTATTCTTCCTGCCGCAGCTCAAAGGAGTTAACATCATCAACATCAACAGCAGAGGGTAAGAACTGCACCACCATTAACATCACTGTCCTCCCTCACCGTCTCACCACAGCTGCCCTGAGGTAAAGCTCCACCTGTGGGGAGCTGTACCACACACTGCTGCCCCCCTCCATCACCTCAGTGGCCGGCCGGCAGCGCCGGTACCACCTTACCGGACTCTACAGGTGGCGTCACGTTCCCCTGTAAATAACCCCTTTTACCCCCACCGTTTACCAACAACACCTGGTACAGTTGTTCGCCAGGGCACGGCACCGGGGATACCGACCACCCGTGACATCCCACACAGAAGCCCCGTTGACCGAGTGCACCCCAGCTCTGGTCGAAACATATGTACCAAACTAGAACCAATAAAAGTACATTAGTAGTAATTACACAGCTCTCTTGATTAAAAATAAAATGAAACCGTTACGATTCTTAGAAAATGGCGACACAAACCACATTTTTATTCTTTATAAAATTTGTCATTTTTCTCACTGTATAATAAAAAAACAATACATGACAAGTTTATTTTCACTGTGATTTTACTGACCTGCAGAATATTCAAAACTACAACCCATCCAGCAAAACACACACCCTTGTGATCGGAAAATAGAAAATGTTTGGTTCTTGGAAAGAGAGTAAATAGCAAAAGCGCAAAAATGAAAATGGCCGAGGGGAGAAAGGTGGTCATTCCTAAATTCATATTGACAGGCTTCATACGAGGACATCAGTGCTATTGTGTAAATGACTCTGATCTGCTTTCATATCACCAATTATCTGTGGTTTATCTGGGTGCACATACCCACTGATCCATGGTTTCATGTGCTGCCTATCTCTGCAGGGCATGCAGATTCTTCCGGCATGTGTGGACGGCGTTTTTCTACCAAAACCACCGCTGGTCATGTTGGCGAACAAGGAAAGTAACAAGGTTCCCTTCATCATAGGAATAAACAAGCAGGAGATTGACTGGATGTCTCTATCGGTAGGTGGTAGGTCATTGTTAAGGGTGAATACAGATGTTATCATGAAGAACACTGGGAGGTAAAGGAAATGAGTCACAAACACATACGGAAAAATGGAAACTAAATTTAGCAAAACGACTTCCTGCTGGAGGTGGCCATGGTTGATTGTGGTAGCATTCCTGATATAGAGGGCCCTATAAGGGCCATAATGCATTTGCAGGTGAGATTATACCTGCCTACTTTGAGAACTGCCTGTCCAATGCCTGTTGATTATGCCGCATGGGGCATGTTGCTAAAAATTTCCTTTTCAGAATATGCTCTCTCTGGAGACACGGAGGTTAGTGGGTGCTCTCTGTGGAGACACGGGGGTCAGTGGGTGCTCTCTTGGAGACACGGAGGTTAGTGGGTGCTTCGTGAGACGGGTCATGGTGCTCTCTTGGAGACACGGAGGTTAGTGGGTGCTCTCTGTGGAGACACGGGGGTCAGTGGGTGCTCTCTGTGGAGACACGGGGGTCAGTGGGTGCTCTCTGTGGAGACACGGGGTCAGTGGGTGCTCTCTGTGGAGACACGGGGGTCAGTGGGTGCTCTCTGGAGACACGGGGTCAGTGGGTGCTCTCTGTGGAGACACGGGGTCAGTGGGTGCTCTCTGTGAACACGGTCAGTGAGTCTCTGTGAAGACACGGGGGTCAGTGGGTGCTCTCTGTGGAGACACGAGGGTCAGTGGGTGCTCTCTGTGGAGACAGGGGTCAGTGGATGTTTCTCTGGAGACACGGGGTCAGTGGGTGCTCTCTGTGGAACACGGGGGTCAGTGGTGTCTCTGTGGAGACACGGGGTTCAGTGGGTGCTCTCTGTGGAGACACGGGGGTCAGTGGATGTCTCTGTAGAGACACGGGGTCAGTGGGTGCTCTCTGTGGAGACACAGGGGTCAGTGGGTGCTCTCTGTGGAGACACGGGTCAGTGGGTTCTCTGTAGGACACGGGGTCAGTGGTGCTCTCTGTGGGAGACACGGGGTCAGTGGGTGTTCCTCTGTGGAGACACGGGGATCAGTGGGTGCTCTCCTCTGTGGAGACACGGGGGTCAGTGGGTGCTCTCCTCATGTGTGGAGACACGGGGGTCAGTGGATGCTTCTCTGTGGAGACACGGGTTCAGTGGGTGCTCTCTGTGGAACACGTGGGGTCAGTGGTGTTCTCTGTGGAGACACGGAGGTTCAGTGGGTGCTCTCTGTGGAGACACGGGGGTCAGTGGATGTTCTCTGTGAGACACGGGGTCAGTGGGTGCTCTCTGTGGAGACACGGGGGTCAGTGGATGCTGTGGTCTCCTCTGTGGAGACAGGGTCAGTGGGTGCTCTCTGTGGAGACACGGGGTCAGTGATGTTCTCTGTGAAGACACGGGGGTCAGTGGGTGCTCTCTGTGGAGACACGGGGGTCAGTGGATGTTCTCTGTGGGACACGGGTCAGTGGGTGCTCTTACCTAGTGTGGAGAGACACGGGGTCAGTGGGTGCTCTCTGTGGAGACACGGGGTCAGTGGGTGCTCTCTGTGGAGACACGGGGGTCAGTGGGTGCTCTCTGGAGACACGGGGGTCAGTGGGTTGGCACTCATGTCTCTGTGGAGACACGGGGGTCAGTGGGTGCTCTCCTATGTGGCGAAGACACGGGGGTCAGTGGGTGCTCTCTATGTGGAGACACGGGGGTCAGTGGGTGCTCTCTGTGGAGACACTGGGGTCAGTGGGTGCTCTCCAATGTGGACACGGATCAGGTCTCTCTGTGGAGACACGGGGGTCAGTGGGTGCTCTCTGTGGAAACACGGGGGTCAGTGGATGCTCTCTGGAGACACGGGGGTCAGTGGGTGCTCTCTGTGGAGACACGGGGTCATGGTGGGTGGGGTGCTCTCTGTGGAACACGGGGGTCAGTGGGTGCTCTCTGTGGAAACACGGGGGTCAGTGGGTGCTCTCTGTGGAAACACGGGGTCAGTGGGTGCTCTCTGTAGAGAACGGGGGTCAGTGGGTGCTCTCTGTGGAACACGGGGGTCAGTGGGTGCTCTCTGTGGAACACGGGGATCAGTGGCCTAACGGCTGTGTTCTCTGTGAAGACACGGGGGTCAGTGGGTGCTCTCTGTGGAGACAGGGGGTCAGTGGTTGTTCTCTGTGGAGACAAGGGGTCAGTGGTGCTCTCACTCTGCTGTGGAGACACGGGGGTCAGTGGAGTGTTTCTCTGTGGAGACACAGGGTCAGTGGTGCTCTCTGTGAAGACACGGGGGTCAGTGGCTGCTCTCTGTGGAGACACGGGGGTCAGTGGGCTGCTCTCTGTGGAGACACAGGGGTCAGTGGGTGTTCTTGTCCTCTGGCCCAGCCACCTTTAGAAAGACGGGATCGACCAGGGCTCATCCCAACAGAACGCCCAAACTCCTTAACCATGGGCAGAACACTACTCAGTCGACACAGGGTGAGGGAACCACAATACTAAGGCTTTATTGGATCCCCAACAGCTATAGGCATATAACACATAACCAAGCAAAATATAAATTGTAACAGGCAACAGTTTCTCACCCTTCCGCTGGCTCACCAGAGAATTGAATGTTCATACCTCAGAGCTTCCAGGACCACTTACTCCAATACCGCAGCACCCTGTTTTTGGCAGGCACCCACCGAGAGAGGAATAGCGACAAGCTTAGGAAGCTGACCAAGCACAGAAAAGTCTTTAGCCAGGTGACCGAATTGTCCCAGCCTGGGTTTCATCCTTACATAGCATCTGATATCTCAGCCAAAGTATTCGATGCTGAAGTCCATGTAATAATATAATCCAGGTTCTGACACCTCAGTCAGCGCTGAAGTGCATAGACTGGGGTTATGGCCTTCCAACCAGATCCGCAGACCCTAGATTGAAGCCATCTAGCATATGAACTCCTGATTAATGAATAGACCCCCTTACATACCCTGATCACTCATTACAGGACATTGGGGACTTCAGAATTAATGGAATAAGATGGTTTTCTTATTGGGTGAATTTCAAGCTGCAAATATAATTCTCCTTAGAGTGTATGTAGTCCAGAGAGGAGTGAGGGGGTGAGGGGGACAGGTAATTTACATTGAATTAGCAATACACATCCTCAGAACAATGGAAGACTCGCTTACTTAATTCTCTTAGAGTCATGACTTTCTCTGACAGAGGGGATGGGAGGGTCAGGTAATTTACATTGAATCAGCAATACACAGGCTTAAACCATAAAGACTGCACAGTCTGGAAATAAACAATGGCAAACATGAGATAACAAGCAAAAGTTTCAGTAACTTATCCCATGCCACACATTGAACAAGTCCATGAAGTCACATTCCTCAGCCTTTCTTAATTAGCCAGATGGGGTAGCCAGATGTGATAAGCCTCTTATCATCCTTCACCTCTCGGGTGGCATTGTCCTTTTTAATGGCGAGGTCAACAATAGAGGCTTACCTCTATACACCTCCCCCTGATTACCTTCCCCAGGATGTTCAGACATGCTGCAGGCAGACACTGAGGGTCTCATCACACTGAGCAACGCTTCAGCGATGCCGACAGTGATAACGACCTGGCCGGGATCGCTGGAGAGTTGCTACCTGGTCACTGGGGAGCTGTCAAACAGGCAGATCTCCTCAGCACCAGGGACCTGGAAGCGGGAGGAAGCTGGTAACTATGATAAACACCGGTATCTAGGCAGCCCGCGCTGCTTAGTTACCCGTGTTTATCATAGTTACCAGCGTCTCCGCTTACAGGATGCGCTAAGCAAGGAGGACGCTGGTAACTATAATAAACAGCGGGTATCTAGGCAGCGCGCGCTGTCTAGTTACCCAGTGTTTATCATAGTTACCAGCATCCTCCCTGTTTAGCGCTGGTACCATGATAAACACCAGGTATCTAAGCAGCGCGTGCTTCTTAGTTGCCCGGTGTTTATCAGGGTTACCAGCATCCTCTCTGCTTAGCGCTGGTAACCATGATAAACACCGGGTATCTAGGCAGCGTGCGCTGCCTAGTTACCCAGTGTTTATCATAGTTACCAGCATTCTCCCTGCTTAGCGCTGGTAACCATGATAAACACCAGGTATCTAAGCAGCGCGCGCTTCTTAGTTGCCCGGTGTTTATCATGGTTACCAAAATCCTCCTGCTTAGCGCTGGTAACCATGATAAACACCGGGTATCTAGGCAGCCGCGCTGCTTAGTTACATGGTGTTTCCCATGGTTACCAGCCTGGGAGGTCACTGATCGCTGGTCTCTCGCTGTCACACGCAGCGATGCGTGCTGACCAGCAGTAGACCAAGGACCAAAAAATTGTCCTGAACCATGTGCAGTGATCAGCAACCTCACAATAGGGGCCTGATTGCTGCTACATGTCACACATAGCGACATCGCTGGTGAGGTCGCTGTTACGTCACAAAACCTGTGACATATCAGTGATCTCGCTAGCGATCTCGCTATGTGTGACGGGGGCTTAAGATGGGGTTCATGAGTTGGGCTTCCATAAACGTCTTGCTATCAATTTCCCCCCAGTCAATGGCCACAGTCTGGTTAGGTTTACTCACTGTTGATGGCTCAGAGGATGATGATGGAGGCTGGGAACATGGGTTATTGTCAGAAGGAATGGCAGCAAGATCCATATCAGGGTGCTGCTTGGCTTCTTGGATGTGGGTAATGGCTATGAAAAACTGACTGTATAGTCCTTGTCCTAGGTCAGTGTTATGAACACGGGTTTAGCTTGCTTATGCTCCCACACTGCCAGACCATGGCAACGTGGGGCTGCGTCCAAGGTGGTAATAGACATGGACCCACTGGGCCACAGGTGGAGACCTGGGCCTGCCCAGACTAGAGAAGAGCAGCGACTGGGGTCTGTGGCAGCTGAGCATGTGGACAAGGTGGTAACATGCAGGACTAAAGACACCGCACATCTTCAGGTATGATGAACATAAAGTTTACTAACATAAACACAGTACAGAATAGAAGACAGCATAGACCCAGGAACACCACATGGAAGCGCAGGATATCAACTGGTCAGATCCAGGAACCCCAGGCAAAGCCATCAACAAAACACAGGGCTGGAGGCTCCCCAAGAACATGGAGGAGGAGCCAGATAAGGAACACAGCAGGAGCGACTCTGGAACATGGACTGGACCACCAGGACCACAGACTTTCCATCTGGACACAGGCATTACATCAGGAGTTGAAACATTGGACATGACTCCGGACATGACTCCAAGCAGAACGAATCGGGAACAGCAGTCATAAGGGCCATCTTGGATACCAGGCGGGACCACAGGGCCATCTCAGACACCAGGCGGGACCTCGGGGCCATCGTAGATGCCAGGCAGGACCTCGAGGGTCATCGCTGGGTTGCCAGGCGGGACGTCGGGACCATCTCGGACACCAGGTGGGACTTCGGGGCCATCTCGGATGCCAGGTGGGACCTCAGGGCCATCTTGGATGCCAAACAGGACCTCAGGGCCATCTCGGATGCCAGGCAGGACTACATGGCCATCTCAAATGCCAGGTGGGACCTCATGGCCATCTCGGATTCCAGACGGGACCTCAGGGCCATCTCGGACGCCAGGCAGGACTACAGGGACATCTCGGACGCCAGGCGAGACCCGAGGGCCATCTATGACACCAGGTGGGACCTCAGGGCAATCTCGGACACCAGGCAGGACCTCAGGGCCCTCTCGCATACAGGCAGGAATCCACATACAAAGGAAAGGACTGTGGTACCAACTCATAGGCAAGACGGGTTCAAGGGCAAAGACAGGCAAACATCATCTACCAGAACTGGTTGCAGGCAGGACAGGAGCTGAAGACAAAGGGAGACAAGAAGCAGCATGCTGGACCAACACACAGTAGGTTCTGGAACCTAATGAGAAGCTCTGGCGTCGCCCAACAAAAAAAGAACTTTAAACAAGAGCTGACCCTCAGCTATAGGCTGGGGACAGCAATTCAAGTGCACACACTTCACCTAATAAAAGCAGAGAAGTTGTGGCCGCTGTCACCCTAAGCACAGACACCAGTACAGCATTGCCAGCACAGGAATGAGGCTTAGGGTACCTGGCAGTGGCTGCAAGCCTGGACACACACGGAAAGTCATGCACCAGCTGCAGAGGACCTCCAACCCGCGGATAGCTTCCACAGCGGCAGCCAGGGACCACACATGCCATTGCTAGTGCAGCGAAGCAAAGACTCAACAACACCATACGGCTACGCAGCAGAGCAGAGAACTGAGCAGAATCCATACAGGTAATATACTACAGTATTCCAATTAGGGGGGAAGGAGCACAGAAATGCACAGTAACGCCTGGGAACCAAGGTACAAACACACTACGTTAGTCAGTTTGCAAAATAACCAATGTAGGAAGGCCATCCATGAGCCCCACTTCAACTTCCTCCAGGTTAGGCTAGGGTCACACATAAGCCCTTGGTCCGTTTTTGGCATCAGATTTTGTATTTTTTTTCTCTAAGTCCAAAAACTTATAGAAAAACGGATTGGATGTAATAAACACCCTGTCTGTTTTTTTCTGCACCTAAAAACATTGTTATGTCCGTTTTTAAAAAAAAAATTTTTTTAAAGGTACAGGAGGCTCAAAAAGCACCCAATAAAAACCGGATTGGTCATGGAAATCACTTCCAAAAACGGACTTCTATGTGTGACCCCAGCCTTAACCCCTGAAATAACAGGGGAGGCTGACCACAAGTCCCACATTGATCTCCTCCTCTTCAGTCTCTAAGACAACAGGTGTGGGGAATATGAGAAACAATGGCTAGCACTCGACCCGTTTGATTTAGACGGTGCCAGTGAAAGGAGCCCAAGGTTCTGTAGTCTATGTAAAATAGGAATCACTGCACATAAGGCAAATATGCGTAAGGTGAAAGTTTATTTATAGTGCTCATTTTTCGCGACAGGAAATGACGTTTCGGCCCATGTGGGCCTTGATCACACAATCGCTGCAAAAAATAGGAAATATATACAATTGAACTTTGTTTAGGACTTTTTACATCATATTTACAATATATGTACAACTCATATATACAAGTAAAGGTTTTGTAGGAAAACCATGTTATCTGTTTATCAGGTTATTAGTGCTGTTCAAAAGAAACTAAATATTGTGCGAATAGACAAAGGAATGGAATAAGGATGGAGGTACAGGGACTGGTTTGCGAAGGGTCAGAAGCAAAGATTTAGGATGTTGGTGTGTAACAGATAAAAAGGCTAAAAGGTGTACATAAGAGCCTAACCTGCGTTGGATGGCATCCAATGTGCAGATGTAACCCCTGGAGGATGGTCATCTCTTGGATGATATTGGAGGATAGTTTCTAGAGAGGAGTTTATGGAATATGGTGGGTGGATATGGATTATGATTAGCCAATAATATCAGTGTACCCCTTTCCAGTACTTATTGGAGTGCATAAAGTGTTACATAATTGTGTATACATTGGTGCTCCATACACTACACTTATGGCCATGTGTGGATGGATTAACATATGTTACATTTCATGCCGGGTATAAGTTTATCTTTATCATAGGGGCCCCAGAAGTGTGGGAGATTATCTATATTAGTTTATGGTCCATAATACACTAAGATGAGGAAAATTGTCTTGGGTTTCCCCAGTACAGTTAATTACCCCCTCAATCTAGGAATGCTGTCTCTGTAAGGGTCCTCAAAGTGCAGGGATGCACAGTGTTAAGGTCACTTAGTGATAGGTGCCAGGCCTGGAGCGGTCACTCTGTGGGCTGTAGAGAGTTAACAATAGTGGGGTTAAGTGGGAAAATAGAGTGGTTGCTTATCATGTGAAGGTCCCATAGGTCCATGTACGGTGGTGGCACGGCGGAGGGTGTTTCCACCTCAATGTTCCAAGGAGAAGTGACAGTGAACTGCTGGCTGGCGCTCCTATTTACAGGGTAGAGTGGCCATGTGACCGTAAGTGACGAATCGCCGCCCGCGCATGCGCAGAAGAGCACATGTCCATGGAGCATGGTATAAATAGAGAAGCTTGTTTGTGGAGTTGCTATGGTTATCGCACATGTGCCGATGCGCACCTCTACCTGTGTGAGGTATGCCAATGCTTGTGGGAGCTGTAATAATGAGCGGTATAGAATAAAGCAAAAGGGGCTGAGTATAGGTAAAGACCTGGTATTTAGGCACTGGACGGAACATGATAAAGTGTCTAATGGTGGCATTACACGCAAGGATAGCGTTAACGATATGCTTAGAACGATCACGTGACAGTGATCGTTCCAACATCGTTATTGCATTGTCACACACAAGGATATCGTTAACGATATCCCATTTGGCAACGCACCAGTTAAATAGGAGCGCAAGGACTAAATGATCTTTTAAAGCTGCAGGAATAGGAGATTTTTTAATGAGATCGTTCAAAAGCTGTCACACTGAAATGTGGCTTCTTCCAGCAGCGTTAATTAGATGACGAACAATAGATTTGAGGTCAGGATCTCAAATTTTGGATGAACGATCCAACGATTTTTTCATCCAATACATTTTGTTTACACGCAAAGATGCACAAAGATATTGTTTCAACAATCTGAAATCTATGACGTTGCAACATATCGTTAACGATATCCTAGTGTGTAATGCCACCATTAGGGATATATATTCTTATTGGGACCTGCAGAATGATAGGGGATCCCCGTAGAGTTAAGCATAGAGCGTAACTCAGTGACATTAGTGCACCAATTTGTGAGAACACCACTGTGATTGAACAGGAGAAACACATGAGCTTTGTGCTTACAAAAATACATATTTATTGCCAGGAAACATACATACATAGAGTAGGTGATATTTAAAATTGCACAGTGAAGATCACTGGTACATGATTCAATTGATATGCTCACAGAGCTTTGCAGTAAATAATACAGGCATAATATATTACAAAAGGGTCGCATACATGATTGGTTTAACACATATAATCCAGTTTCATAATCCAGATCTGATGTTTGTCTCCGAAAATTGGCTTCGGTGGAGCAGACCCGCCTCATCCTCAAAAATTGTCCAACCGGAATGCCTGGCCGTCACCTCCCCGCTGTGTGGATGTAATATCCGGGCGGAGCGCCGGAAGTGACGTATCGGGACGGGCGGCGTAGTTGCATTGATACAGGTGCATAATTATCTATATATACGCGTCGCTAAGATGGTCCCAGTGCTCCCTTTAATGAAGCACTAAAGATCATAATACGCGAAACGTGCATTGGAGTCCGGCACGAGGGGGGACCCCCATATTCTCTGCACTAGGCACTTTGAACTGGTAGGTTGCTGCAGATATGGGCAGATTCAGTATGTGTTTAATACTATAATAACTGGATTATATCTGTTAAACCAATCATGATGAAGGAGTATGTATTGTGTTGTTGCTACTCAGGACAGCAGTAGGTTATAGTAAATACTATGACAGTATAGAGAGGGATAGGATATATGAGTAGTCAAATCAACATAGAAAACTGAAATCAAATCATATAAATAAACAAGTAGGAGTCTAAACTGAAAATTGTAAAAAGGTAATAATGAAACTTATTATATGGCCAATGACTTTATACTGTCAACAATCATCTTACCCAGAAGGTTCTAGGTCTGGCGTGACCGTTTTTTCTAAGTATGTTAGGTGACCTAGGAAAAAGTTACACACATTAATTCAGCCAGTCTATCTCATGGTTTAGTCCTCTAGGTGTGAGTGTGTCTAGTGTATATATCCAATATGATTCCCGGTGTTGGAGTAGTTGGATGTGGTTGCCTCCTCGTCTTGGTCTATGGACTTTCTCAAGCACCTGGAACCTGAGTTGGGATACATTGTGTCTGGCCTCTTTGAAATGGGCCGCTTAAGGGAAGCCAGGTCTTTTAACACCTGATAGTGGACTTGTGGCTAGAGTTAAGGTGCTGTCACACCTGGCGACGTCGCTAGCGACATCGCCGAAAAAGTGACGTATCAGCGATGTCGCTAGCGACGTCGCGCTGTGTAAATGAGCGGCGCGACCGCATTTTATCGCTGGTCGCAGGTTGACAGGTCTACGGGAAGAACCGTAAACCTGTCAACCTGCGACCTGCGATAAGGCTTGATCGCGCCGTGTGACATCGCCAGAGAGATGTCGGCGGCGATCCAGCCTATACCGCAGCGTTGCTGCAGATCGCTCGCTGGGCTGAGCCCAGCCCAGCGAGCGATGTCACCGCCCGCATCGCTGCGGTGTCGCCGGCCGCAGCGATGCTGTGTGACAGCTGGCCAGCGATGTCGGAAGCGAGCAGGCACCGCGCATCGCTTCAGACATCGCTGGCCAGATCGTGCTGTGTGACAGCACCTTTAGATTCACAGATTCATGAATGGCTAGGGTTGTCTCACCTACGTATAATAGCCCACACAGACATTTTACCACATAAACCACAAAGTTAGATTCACAGGTGAAGAAGTCTTTAATGGGGTAAGATTTGCCAGAACAGGAATGAATCACTACATTGCCTTTAATGACATTTGAACATGACATACAGCCCAGACAAGGAGATGTGCCAGTGCGTTTTTGTCCAGTGAGAGTCCGTGTTTGGTTGTTTTTACTTGATCCCAAATCAGCCCTTACCACCTTGTCCCGTATGTTAGGAGGTCGTCACATGCACATGATAGGGGGTGTTTTGAACACATCTATCCTGGGATAGGATTTTGTTAGTAGGGGCCAGTGTTTACGGATCAGGTTATGAATCTTCTGTATGGAGGGGTGATGGTAATGCACAAAAGGGATTCTGGCTGGTTTGTTAATGTTGATTGGTGGGCAATCAGGTTCGGTTCTGATTTTATGTAATTCATCATCCAAAAGTTTTTTTAGGGTAATTTCGGCTACTGAATTTATCAGCCATCTCATTTAGTCTAGACTCTCTAGTCTGGGGGTCTAAAACGATTCTAGTAACCCTTTTAAATTGGGACTTAGGGAGACTGTTTTAGGTGGTTTTAGGGTGGCAGCTGTCTTGGTATAGGGTAAATGTATGTTCAGGTCTGACTTGGTTAATGGTGTTATGGAAGTCCAATAGGCTCTGTTTGTCACCCTGCCTTATGCAGAAAATATCATTAACGTACCTGAACCAAACTAAAGCGTGTTCCTGGAATGCGGGGTTGGGATAGATGTATTGTTGTTCGAATTGGTCCAGGTAGAGGTTGGCATAAGCTGGGGCTACATTCGATCCCATAGCAGTGTCACAGGTTTGTATATAGTACTCATCCTCAAAGAGGAAGAAGTTTTCACGTAGTAGTAGATTCAACAGATCTATGCAGAGTTCCTGGGTTTTCCTGTCTACGTCTACCTCTTGTAGGGTGAGTGAGACTGCCTCGATACCCTTGTTATGGTCAAGTGAAGTATTTAGACTGTTGACATCCCATGTACTCAAAATGCTGTTACTGGGGATGGTTCCCATGTCTCTTCATTTTTGTAGGAATAATTCCCGGATCCTCCCATCTGTAGACTTTGTTTGTCAGATAGTCCTCTGTATCACATTGAAATTTGGATCTCTTTCTTTCCTCAAGGGTTTTTCGGTGGGTTGCCAAAACTGATTCTACTTTATTCTTAAGTGTAGTGAATTCAGTAGAGTTGAGAGTAGAGATTAGTTGTGTTTCAATGGCTACCTAAGATCACAGGTTGAGTCCAAACATAGTGGTCAATATTTCAGATTACTCCCTCTCTCCTTTAGAACTCAAGGTGTTGAATAAAGGGTTATCCTTTTGCCCCACTCCCAGATGGGACTCCTTCCAACTGGAGAAAGATCTCCAATCCTTTTATCGCAACATCAGACTGAAGGTACACTTTGTGGACAACCCCTTACCCAGGGGTAACACACTAGGAACACATCTTAATTCTACAGCATGAAAGGGCAGAGTGTCGTATGATCTGCGCTGCTACCAAAGGAAGAACAGAACAAAAGAGTCTGGTTGAAGTTAACTCTTTAAACCTACGCGTTTCGGAGCCCCTCCTGGCTCCTTCCTCAGGGAAATATCAATATCAGATAATTCCCTGAGGAAGGAGCCAGGAGGGGCTCCGAAATGCGTAGGATTACAGTTAACTTCATCCATACAGAAGATTCATAACCTGATCCGTAAACACCGACCTCTACTAACAAAATCCAATCCTATATAATAAAAGCCGAAGGCCACTTCCGGAATATTACTTCCGTGATGGTCTCGACCCATGCTCCTGATGTGTCACCACTGCGCGGTCCCCCGGCTACAAGGAGCGGCGGAGGAACGTTCCGCTCTCGGAACTTCCGTCCGCCCTCCAGCCTCTCCCCTCCACCCACCACCGTACCTAGCGGGGGGCCGAGCGCCCCGTGCCCCAAGCCATGAGGGGCCCATTGCCCCCACCCCCTGGGGGACCCCGTGCTGCCAGCCGCCCGCCGCGCGCCCGGAGAGGAGGGAGGACGGGACTTCCTGTCCTGCACTTCTGCCCGCCCCTCCTCTCCTCCTACACCAGCCGCACGCCGGCCGGCCCGCGGTGAGTCTGCACCCACCCAGCTACGCCTCTGCCCTCCAGCCTCCCATGCCCTCCAGCCTCCCATGCCCTCCAGCCTCCCATGCCCTCCAGCCTCCCCTGCCCTCCTGCCTCTTCAGCCTCCCCTCCAGCCTCCCTTGCCCTCCAGCCTCCCCTGCCCTCCAGCCTCCCCTGCCCTCCTGCCTCTTCAGCCTCCCCTCCAGCCTCCCTTGCCCTCCAGCCTCCCCTGCCCTCCAGCCTCCCCTGCCCTCCTGCCTCTTCAGCCTCCCTTGCCCTCCAGCCTCCCCTGCCCTCCAGCCTCCCCTGCCCTCCAGCCTCCCCAGCCTCTCCACCCTTCCCTGCCCTGCAGCCTCTCCCCTCCCGCCTCCGCTCTCCCCTCCCGCCTCCGCTCTCCCCTCTAGCCTCCGCTCTCCCCTCTAGCCTCCGCTCTCCCCTCTAGCCTCCGCTCTCCCCTCTAGCCTCAGCTCTCCTCTCTAGCCTCCGCCCTCCAGCCTCCGCTCTCCCCTCCAGCCACCGCTCTTTCCTCCAGCCTCTCCCCTCCAGCCACCGCTATCCCCTCCAGCCTCTCCCCTCCCGCCTCCGCTCTCCCCTCACGCCTCCGCTCTCCCCTCACGCCTCCGCTCTCCCCTCACGCCTCCGCTCTCCCCTCCAGCCTCCGTACTCCCCTCCAGCCTCTCCTGCCTCCCCAGCCTCTCCAGCCTCCCCTGCCTCCCCAGCCTCTCCACCCTTCCCTGCCCTGCAGCCTCTCCCCTCCCGCCTCCGCTCTCCCTCCAGCCTCCGCTCTCCCCTCCAGCCTCCGCTCTCCCCTCCAGCCTCCGCCCTCCCCTCCAGCCACCGCTCTCCCCCTCCAGCCACCGCTCTCCCCTCCAGCCACCGCTCTCCCCTCCAGCCTCCGCTCTCCCCTCCAGCCTCCGCTCTCTCCCTCCAGCCTCCGCTCTCCCCTCCCGCTTCTCCCCTCCCGCCTCTGCTCTCCCCTCCCGCCTCCCCTCTCGCCTCTGCTCTCCCCTCCAGCCTCCGCCCTCCAGCCTCCCCTCTCCCCTCCAGCCTCCACTCTCCCCTCCACCCTCCGCACTCCCCTCCACCCTCCGCTCTCCCCTCCACCCTCCGCTCTCCCCTCCAGCCTCCGCCCTCCCCTACAGACTCCGCCCTCCCCTCCAGCCACCGCTCTCCCCTCCAGCCTCTGCCCTCCAGCCTCCGCTCTCCCCTCCAGCCTCTGCCCTCCAGCCTCCGCTCTCCCCTCCAGCCTCTCCCCTCCCGCCTCCCCTCCCCCCTCCAGCCACCGATCTCCCCTCCAGCATCTCCCCTCCACCCTCCCCTCCAGCCTCTCCCCTCCAGCCTCCGCTCTCCCCTCCAGCCTCCGCTCTCCCCTCCAGCCTCCGCTCTCCCCTCCAGCCTCCCCTCTGCCCTCCGCCCTCCCCTGTCCTCTGCCCTCCAGCCTCCCCTGTCATCTGCCCTCCAGCTTCCCCTGTCCTCTGCTCTCCAGCCTCCCCTGTCCTCTGCCCTCCAGCCTCCCCTCTCCTCTGCCCTCCAGCCTCCGCTCTCCCCTCCAGCCTCTGCTCTCCCCTCCAGCCTCTGCTCTCCCCTCCAGCCTCTGCTCTCCCCTCCAGCCTCTGCTCTCCCCTCCAGCCTCTGCTCTCCCCTCCAGCCTCCGTACTCCCCTCCAGCCTCTCCTGCCTCCCCTGCCTCCCCAGCCTCTCCACCCTTCCCTGCCCTGCAGCCTCTCCCCTCCCGCCTCCGCTCTCCCCTCCAGCCTCCGCTCTCCCCTCCAGCCTCCGCTCTCCCTCCAGCCTCCGCTCTCCGCTCCAGCCTCCACTCTCCCCTCCAGCCTCCGCTCTCCCCTCCAGCCTCCGCTCTCCCCTCCAGCCTCTGCCCTCCCTCCAGCCTCCGCCCTCCCCTCCAGCCACCGCTCTCCCCTCCAGCCACCGCTCTCCCCTCCAGCCTCCGCTCTCCCCTCCAGCCTCCGCTCTCCCCTCCAGCCTCCGCTCTCCCCTCCCGCCTCTCCCCTCCCCTCCCGCCTCCCCTCTCGCCTCTGCTCTCCCCTCCAGCCTCCGCCCTCCAGCCTCCCCTCTCCCCTCCAGCCTCCACTCTCCCCTCCACCCTCCGCACTCCCCTCCAGCCTCCGCCCTCCCCTACAGACTCCACCCTCCCCTCCAGCCACCGGTCTCCCCTCCAGCCTCTGCCCTCCAGCCTCCGCTCTCCCCTCCAGCCTCTGCCCTCCAGCCTCCGCTCTCCCTCCAGCCTCTCCCCTCCCCGCCTCCCCTCCCCCCTCCAGCCACCGATCTCCCCTCCAGCCTCTCCCCTCCACCCTCCCCTCCAGCCTCTCCCCTCCAGCCTCCGCTCTCCCCTCCAGCCTCTCCCCTCCACCCTCCCCTCCAGCCTCTCCCCTCCAGCCTCCGCTCTCCCCTCCAGCCTCCGCTCTCCCCTCCAGCCTCCGCTCTCCCCTCCAGCCTCCCCTCTGCCCTCCGCCCTCCCCTGTCCTCTGCCCTCCAGCCTCCCCTGTCATCTGCCCTCCAGCCTCCCCTGTCCTCTGCCCTCCAGCCTCCGCTCTACCCTCCAGCCTCCGCTCTCCCCTCCAGCCTCTGCTCTCCCCTCCAGCCTCTGCTCTCCCTCCAGCCTCTGCTCTCCCCTCCAGCCTCTGCTCTCCTTCCAGCCTCTGCTCCCCCCTCAGCCTCTGCTCTCCCCTCCAGCCTCTGCTCTCCCCTCCAGCCTCTGCTCTCCCCTCCAGCCTCTGCTCTCCCCTCCAGCCTCCACTCTCCTCTCCCCTCCAGCCTCCGCTCTCCTCTGCCCTCCAGCCTCCCCTGTCCTCTGCCCTCCAGCCTCCCCTGTCCTCTGCCCTCCAGCCTCCCCTGTCCTCTGCCCTCCAGCCTCCCCTGTCCTCTGCCCTCCAGCCTCCCCTGTCCTCTGCCCTCCAGCCTCCCCTGTCCTCTGCCCTCCAGCCTCCCTGTCCTTGCCCTCCAGCCTCCCCTGTCCTCTGCCCTCCAGCCTCCCCTGTCCTCTGCCCTCCAGCCTCCCCTGTCCTCTGCCCTCCAGCCTCCCCTGTCCTCTGCCCTCCAGCCTCCCTGTCCTCACCCCTCCTCACCCTCCAGCCTCCCCTGTCCTCACCCCTCCTCACCCCTCCAGCCTCCCCTGTCCTCACCTCTCCTCACCCCTCCAGCCTCCCCTGTCCTCACCTCTCCTCACCCCTCCAGCCTCCGCTCTCCTCGCCCCTCCTCACCCTCAGCCTCCGCTCTCCTCACCCCTCCATATGCAATGTACACTATGTGTATTATATGTGTGTATGTAGTCACTTCCCTCACTTTGTCCGCACACATACACACACACACACACACTTCGCTATACTTACCACCGGCCCTGCATCAGCCGCCTAGATCCTGAGTCGACATGTCGCCACCCCCAAACTACTGGATCCAATATACCATCCAAGAAGTCTCCCCAAACTTCCCGAACGCCATATTGGATCCAGTCGTCCGCGGGCGGCGACATGTCAACTCACGATCCAGCCGGCGGGGAAGATGCAGGGTCGGTGCTAACTATAGCGGAGTCTGTGTGTGTGTGTGTGTGTGTGTGTGTGTGGTGTGTATGTATGTATGTGTGTGCTGACCACTCTGCTCACGGCGCTGCGCTGACCACTCAGCCACGGCACTCACTGCTAACCACTGAGCCACCGCACTCACTGCTAACCACTGAGCCACCGCACTCACTGCTAACCACTGAGCCACCGCACTCACTGCTAACCACTGAGCCACCGTAACTCTGCTACCCACTGAGCCACCTGTATACACACAATTCATTTCACCGCACTCCCCTAACTATTAGTAAGTAAACTATATATGGATTCTAGACTACCCGATTCTTTAGAATCGGGCCGCCATCTAGTCCCAAGATAGATGTGTTCAAAACACCCCCTATCATGTACATGCGATGACCTCCTAACATACGGGACAAGGTGGTAAGGGCTGATTTGGGATCAAGTAAAAAACAACCAAACACGGACTCTCACTGGACAAAAACGCACTGGGACATATCATTGTCTGGGCTGTATGTCATGTTCAAACGTCATTAAAGGCAATGTAGTGATTCATCCCAGTTTTGGCAAATCTTACCCCATTAAAGACTTCTTCACCTGTGAATCTAACTCTAGCCACAAGTCCACTATCAGGTGTGAAAAGACCTGGCTTCCCTTAGCGGCCCATTTCAAAGAGGCCAGACACAACGTATCCCAACTCAGGTTCTAGGTGCTTGAGAAAGTCCATAGCCCAAGATGAGGAGGTAACCACATCCAACTAATCAAACAGCGGGAATCATATTAGATATATAACACTAGACACACTCACACCTAAGGGACTAAACCATGAGATAGACTGGCTGAATTAACGTGGGTAACTTTTTGCTAGGTCACCTAACATACTTAGAAAAATGATCACGCCAGACCTAGAACCTCCTGGGTAAGATGATTGTTGACAGTATAAAGTCATTGGCCATATAATAAGTTTCATTTTTACCTTTTTACAATTTTCAGTTTAGACTCCTACTTGTTTATTTATATGATTTGATTTCAGTTTTCTATGTTGACTTGACTACTCATATATCCTATCCCTCTCTATACTGTCATAGTATTTACTATAACCTACTGCTGTCCTGAGTAGCAACAACACAACACATACTCCTTCATCATGATCATATGGATAACCTATTCAAATTCCAACCCACTATTTATGGCTAATATGCACCTATCAGGCTCAATCACAGTGGTGTACACACAAATTCTTGCACTACTGTCACTGAGTTACGCTCTATGCTTAACACTACGGGGATCCCCCTATCCTTCTGCAGGTCTCAATGAGAATACATATCCATTAGACACTTTATCATGTTCCATCCAGTGCCTAAATACCAGGTCTTTACCTATACTCAGCCCCTTTTGCCTTAATTCTTTACCTCACCTTATTACAGCTCCCCACAGCATTGGCATACCTCACACAGGTAGAGGTGCGCATCGGCACATGTGCGATAACCATAGCAACTCCACAAACAAGCTTCTCTATTTATACCATGCTCCATGGACATGCGCTCTTCTGCGTAAGCGCGGCCGGCGATTTGTCACTTCCGGTCACATGACCACTCTACCCTGTAAATAGGAGCGCCGGCTAGCAGTACACTGTCACTTCTCCTTGGAACATTGAGGTGGAAACACCCTCCGCCATGGACCTATGGGACCTTCACATAATAAGCTAAGAAACCACTTTATTTTCCCGTTTAACCCCACTATTGTTAACTCTCTACAGCCCGAGAGCGACCGCTCCAGGCCTGGCACCTATCACTAAGTGACCTTAACACTGTGCATCCCTGTACTTTGAGAACCCTTACAGAGACAGCATTCCTAGACTGAGGGGGTAATTAACTGTACTGGGGAAACCCAAGACAATTTTCCTCAATTCTGGGGCCCCTATGATAAAGTGAACTTATACCCGGCATTAAATGTAACATATGTTAATCCATCCACACCTGGCCATAAGTGTAGTGTATGGAGCACCAATGTATACACAATTATGTAACATTTATGCACTCCAATAAGTACTGGAAAGGTGTACACTGATATTATTGGCTAACTCTAATCCATATCCACCCACCATATTCCATAAACTCCTCTCTAGGAACTATCCTCCAATATCAACCAACAGCTGACCATCCTCCAGGGGTTACATCTGCACATTGGATGCCATCCAACGCAGGTTAGGCTCTTATGTACACCATTTTAGCCATTTTAACTCTGTTACACACCAACATCCTAAATCTTTGCTTCTGACCCTTCACAAACCAGCCCTGTACCTTCCATCCTTATTCTATTCCTTTGTCTATTCGCACAATATTTTGGTTCTTTTGAACAGCACTAATAACCTAATAAACAGATAACATGGTTTCTAACAAAACCTTTACTTGTGTATATGAGTTGTAGATATATTGTAAATATGATGTAAAAAGTCCTAAACAAAGTTTAATTGTATATATTTCTTATTTTTGCAGCGACTGTGTGATTAAGGCCCACATGGGCCGAAACAACAGGTGTGGGGAAGCTGTCCATAAGCTTCACATTGACCCCTCCCTGGTTAGTCACCAAAAAAACAGGTGTGAGAGCACTGTCCTGAAGTTCCACCTCAATCTTTTCCTGCTCATTCTCCAAAATAACAGGTGTGGGGAGGTTGTCCATAGGTCCCACTTCAATCTCTTCTTACTTGGTCTTCAAAAAAAACAGGTGTGGGGACGCTTTCCATACGTTCCACCTCGCTCTCTACCTGGTCAGTCCCCCCATCCAACTGCACACATGCCAGAGGGATGCCCGAGTACTGACCCTCAGCAAGGGAGATGGATCATTGGGAACATGTTAAATGGTCTTCTTGGGAAATAATAGCTTGGCTTACCAGGGTGTATCCAGAATCAGTTTCTCATAGTCCCTGGGCCTGTACGTCACTGCCCTGGACTGGCTGGGCTGGCAGATGGGCTTTAGGCATGGGGCCATGGCTTTGGAGACAATCTGTCACGGGTGGCACGGATGACAGGGTAGAGGCCACGCGCAGACGGTCCCAGCGTTTGGCCAATCAGCCATAATGTTTGAGGACGGTCCGTCTTTCAGGGGCATTTACCTTCTGTGTAGATAAAGAGAAGGTATGATAAGATCTCCCTATCATGGGGAGACGGCTGGGAAGGTCTTGTGCTCGGTCTGGTTTCTACACCAGTATTCTGGGTCTCTAGGACCCAGCAGGTTCTTCCACCTTTATAAGGAGTTTCATTGCCTCCCTCGGTGCAGGTGATATTTCCTTGTGCACTCATTATCCTTGCTCCAGCAGAAGCTGAGGTTGTGGAGGTTGCTGTGCTCTGCTGCAAGATAAGTGTTTTCTTTCCCCATTGTCTGTTTTTCCTTGTGTTTGTCTTTAGTTGTTAGTGGAGGGGTCTAGTGAACCTCTCCATCTGATCCTTAGATAAGGTAGTGCTAGGATCAGAGAGGGACGAGGTTCGTGGTCGGCGACAGTTGAGGAAACTGTATAGGGACGTTAGGGCAGACAGGGTCAGCCCCAGTAAGACTAGGGGTCACCCTCTCCCTCTTGTGCCCATAGCTTTAGGGACTCCTTATTCCCCCCCCCCCCCGTCGTTGTCCTACGCTGAGTGCCTCTCCCGCTCCCAGCGTGACACAATCTTTATCCATATGTCCAAGGTGTCCACAAGTATAACAATGCCATGGATTGGGCAATTCATGGGTCCTGTTTGTAGACCTTTGTCCTGTTGAGGCTTTTGTTGGGTAGCAGAATAATCCGTAATTTAACTGCAATTCCCAATACTAATTGCAAAACACAAGCTCTCCCTTCTCTTGATGCTTTGGGCCCCAATTCAGCAAACATATCCTTGATTCGAGCTGCTTAGGGCCAGTTTGTTTCCTGATTGTCACTGGATCCAGGATGTAGCACACAGTTTGCATCCTCTTGTTCAATATCAACGGCCCTCATCATTCCCCACATCTTTCTGGGTACCCCAATGGACCAATTTCTGAATCAAATCTGACCGAGTGTCAGTGTTCCTGTATTCAATCTTTCGCATTTGGCACCGTTCCAGTAGAAACTTTTTACTGCTGAGGCCGAATCTCCTCTTCGGTCCTTGTCCCATGAGTGAGCTGGTAGGGTTGGACATGGCTGCCTGCGAAACCTGTATGCCTCACCTATGGCCTGCTGGATATGCTTATATGTCTCCCTGTTTGTTCGGCCCTTGAACAGTGTCCATGAACACTAGTCCCCTGCAGCTTCCCTAGATAAACCAAGCTGAGTAGTATCTCACTGCTGCCACCAATTGTTGAGACACGGGGGTCAGTGGTTGCTCTTGTCCATTGGCCCACCACCTTTAGAAAGAACGCATGGACCAGGGCTCATCCCAACTGAATGCCCGAACTCCTTAACTGTTAGCGGAACACTACTCAGGCAATACAGGGTGAGGAAACCAGAATAGCAAGGCTTTATTGGATCCCCAACAGTTAAAAGCATATAAACATAACCAAGCAAAAAATAAATTGTAACAGGCAACAAATTCTCACTATTCCGCTGGTTCACCAGGGATTGGAATGTTTGTGCCTCGGGGCATCCAGGGCCACTTACTCCAATCCAGCAGCACCCCGCTTTTGGTGGGCACCCACTGAGAGCGGAAAAGCGACAAGTGTAGGAAGCTAAATGAGCGCAGCAAATTCTGTAACCAGGTGACCAAATTGTCCCAACCTGGGATTCTTCCATATGTATTCTCTGATATATCAGCTGAATCCTTGCATTCGATGCTGAAGTCCATGTAATAATATAATCCAGGTTCTCACCCCTCAGCCGGTGCCAAAGAGCCTAGACTGGGGTCATGGCTGACAGAGGGAATGAAATAATTACTTTAGTAATACACAACCTTGAACAATTAAGTCTGTACACAGCCTGGAAATAAACAATGACTTAGCAAACATGACATAAAAAGCAAATGTTTCTGGCTATTATAAGAAACTTATCCCATGCCCCACTTCAACAAGTCCTTTTTGTCACACTCTCTATGCCCATTCTCTCTGCACCCTGAATGCTTGTTTGGGTGCCATCACTCTGAAGTGATGGCCAGACTACCACCACCCTGCAGAGCTCAATTACGGTGCACAAGACGAGGCTGCAGAAACAAGAGAAAAAGCTTGCACACAGCGAGAGCACAGTCTCTAAACGTTATGTGTGTCTAACAGTTTCGGAGAGCAGAACCCTTAGCTCCATGACAGAGCGTACACAAGAAACATTCAAGACTTGATGCCTCTCTGTAGGTTTTTGCAGCTCCTTGGCCATTGGTCAGCTCCTCCATGAGTTATGGGAGAGTTGGAAAGTAAAGTTCTGAGTCTGTGCATGTCTGGTGGTATGCCGTTGGATGACAGCTTTCCATGCCCGTCATTTTGGCTGACTATGGCAGCATCTTCCCGCCTTAAGAAACAATAAGAGTAAAAGCTCTGGAGCACAAACTTCTGCCCCAGTGATTAAAATACTCCACAAATTAATAAAATGGAAAATTAATGTAAATGCATCATTTTGGTGGAGTGGTATTTTGAAAGCGATTTCTATGCTCAGATTAATGATATCTTTGTATTTAGCTATTAAACATAACAGACGTAACAGCTGGAATGACGCGGGAGTCTATGCTGATGAAGCTCCAGAATCTTCCTTTCCTGGTGAGATAAGATGAACACGGCACATTTATATTTGTATTGTCCAAATAGTTTTCTATAAAAAATTCATTCTATTTCTTTCTAGAGTCTGAGCCCAGAAGCCATTCCACACATTATTGATGAGTATCTTGGTGACATTAATGATCCAGTGGAAATTCGGAACCGATTCCAGGATCTGTGTGGCGATATAATGTTCGTTATACCGGCTCTAAAATTTGCCAAATCCTATCGAGGTACAAGCTGGTCACATTGTAGCCTATTTGTTGCCAGCACATGCTGGGAGTTTTAGTTCTGTCACCAGGATTTTACCCATCAGACTATATATATGCACTTGTAGCCCTCTAAGACAAGTCCTGCAATAGTGTTCCATGGCCAGTCCATTCTCCTGTCCTTAGAAATCAAGGTTTGAATTGATATGCAAATGAGACTGAAGTGCTAAGGTAGATCTGAAGCCTCTGGCACTCCAGCTCTATTACCTGCCTAACTCCGCCTCCTCCTATTTGACTGACAGTCTCTGTGCTGTGTGACTTCAGGCAAAGGCGCCATCAGTCAATCAGCAGGAGGAGATGGCACTGGTCAGGGAATAGAGCTGGAGTGACAGAAGCTTCAGATCTACAAATAGATCTTCAGCCTCATTTGTATATCCATTTAAATAACAAGTTCTCAAAAATGGAGGAACAGACTGGCCATGTATTGCTAGCAGGTTTAAGATCAGCTAGGGCCACGGGTTGTAGCCCAGATTGCCCTCATTATAATCCGCCCCGATTGCTAGACTCTTCCTAGAGAGCTACATGCATTTATAGTTTGGGGGGTGAAATACTACTGACAAATTTCTTTTAGAAGACATGCTTTATTGCCCCATCGTCCACAGTGTTTAGCCACATACAGTGTTAGAGCAATAAAGAATGGTTGCTTGGCCGATTCAACTTGGTAACAATTAAATTAAGTATTATTTTGTCACACTGTGTTTTTTTTTCCTTAATCCATAAGTGAACTCCTTTTTATGAGAAAGCTTGGTTTTTATGAACTCACTGATGGATTCTCAGTAAACTAATTTTATAGCTGTGAAATACATGTACCGTATTTAATTATAGATAAAATATTGACCCCAAAGGAGTCCATATAATTTAATAATAGACAGTGTGCTGTTCCCCCACATATAATTGATATTAGTTGTTCAATTTGCACATTATATGAAATATGTTTTGCATTAATTTCTTATCTGTTAAAAGTACTACAGTGTCTTGCAACGCTGCCATCTGCTGGCCAGTATCGCTCTTTGTTTAAATTAAGTTCGTTCAAACTGGGCGTGTCATCATTACATGGTAGTTGGCAGGTCATTTGCTCCAAGCGGCCATCCTGCTACGACACCAGGACCCAGTGGCGTAACTTGAAGATCATGGGCCCTGATGCAAAAGCTCCAATGGGGACCCCAAATACTGCAAATCATTAAGAACATGTCTTTTTCTATAGGCCAAATAACTTTTAGGGGCACCCTAGGCTCCAGGGCCCTGGTGCAATTGCAACCCCTGTACCCATTGTAGTTACGCCCTGGCCAGGACCACAAATAGTGGGGTTGTAAAGGCATCAATTACTGACCAGCAGCAATGAAGTCAGCGAGAGAGTTACAGTATTACACCAACAACTATTTTACTGTATCCAGGCCAAAATAAACCAAGTCTTGATTTGTATCGACTCTATGGTTTCACATTTTGAGTCTACGGAAGCTGAATCCATGCAGGTCCTGTCTGCTCCTCATCTTGATACAGAGGTAGGAAACTCTCACAGCACCATCAAACAGCCATACCTCTATTTGCCTCATGTGGAGACAGAAGAGATAGGGGTGTATTAAAAAGCAGTACTAGTGGCCCTGCTGGCTGAGGATACCACATATCTATCTTGTTTTGCTCACTGGCCTTAAATCTCCAAGCCACCCAGGAGAAAACTGTCCCCAACATCACGTAGGACCAGCAGCAGCTATTGGCTTTGCATTTTCATTAGAGACATATCACAGATTGTACAATACCATGACGCAGACACATGACACTTTTCCTTATTTCTCATTAGATATGGGGCTCCCGTGTATTTATATGAGTTCCAGCACCCACCAAGCTTATCAGCTAATGTGAGTCCAGGATTTGAGAAGACCGATCCCAGTGACCAGCTCTTCTTTGTGTCTGGAGGACCCTTCTTGAGGGACGACTTGTTATACTCCGGTGAGTGAATAAAAATAAAAACTCTGTTACATAACACCAGTATCTGGAACATATAATAAAAATATTTCTTCCATTGCCTTAGAGCTGACACCCAAACCTGACACTATCTATAAAGGTTGAGAATGCGCAATAGGGTTTTATCTTTTTTAAGGTTGGAAAAGAAGATCCAAATCAGAATCGCTCACCTGGTAAGGTTGTGTCACACACAACCAGCTTGATCGCTCAGAAATGCAGCTGCCGCAGGGATCGCACTTCCACAGGTCACTGTGGTAAATAATCAATCATCAGGACGAAGTACCTTAGATCCGCGCTGCTGCAGGAAAGATGTAAGAAAACACCAGAAACACCGGGATGTCTGGTTAGCAGTGATGAACGTCTTTATTTTTCCTACGCGTTTCGGAGCTGCCTGCCGGGCTCCTTCCTCAGGGAAGGAGCCCGGCAGGCAGCTCCGAAACGCGTAGGAAAAATAAAGACGTTCATCACTGCTAACCAGACATCCCGGGTTTCTGGTGTTTTCTTACATCTTTCCTGCAGCAGCGCTGATCTAAGGTACTTCGTCCTGATGATTGAAACCTGACACTATAACCCTCCCATCCTGTCTTCTGTATAACAAAACCTCATTCACAGCCCCTCTCTCTGTTACTCCCCCTCCCCTTTGTAGAAAATGGCCAGGAATGCAAGAATCCAGGTTTTCTGACTCTAAAGAATGCAGCTAAAAGATAAGAATACCTGGTGTGTAAGCAAGAATGGAGAAAAGACTCAAATTTCTTTGTTCTCCCAGCTAGAAAACACTTCAACTCAGATTTCATACATTAGTATCAAAATTATGAAAGTTATATTTTCAAAATCCATATGACATGGCGAACGCAAAATACTGTTTTGCTTCGCTGAGTGATTGCTGGAATCATAGAAAATGTATTGCTGCCAGTTAGAGACTCACAGCTATGTCATGTTCCCAGTCTATCAAAATGAAAATTCATGAGGGGAAAATGATGCTAATATCAGTTGCCTGTGAGCTCCATAGCCTAAGATATGAAAGAACTTAGAAATCTATAACTTTTACAAATATGGGCACCTCCCACGGGCAGCCCATATATGAAGTCAGCAGATAGGAGTTCTTACATTTATGGTAAGATTATAAATACCAGAATGACCATTTTGCAAATTATTCAGACCTATAAAGAGACAGTCGCTACTATGCTGTGGAACCGAATCATATTTCTTCTAAGGAGACTTTTTCTTCCAATACGTGGAAGTCATATCTGTGGAGCAGGTGTAGCAACATTTCTTATTTTTATCCTTTTTATTTTCATGTGACTTTCTATACTGTATAATTTGTCCCCTTTGTAAAATCTTGTATACTTTTGTAAAGACCGCCTATACTTTCGGATCCAATCTATACAATTTAATAGCTTCGTCCTTCTTGCTATATTAAAAAGCCGCGACCCTGTGTAAGTCTCACGTTACCAGTAACGGGTGGCTAATCGGCATGATAAATGATTGATGGCGGCAGCAAATTTTGCACTTATGTGTTATTGTAGGCTTGTTAGTGACAGAACTAAATATATAAATATCCTAGCTGGTACCGATGATATACAATACTAGATGGTGGCCCGATTCTAACGCATCAGGTATTCTAGAATATGCATGTGGTTGACATACTGTGACTGACAGAACTTGTTCAGTCAACATGAGTGAACTATATATTATATAGCAGCGCTATGGTATATGGTGGTACATTACAGTACATGTATAGCAGCACTATAGTATATGGTGGTACATTACAGCACATGTATAGCAGTGCTATGGTATATACTGGTACATTACAGTACATGTATAGCAGCGCTCTAGTATATAGCGGTACATTACAGTACATGTATAGCTGCACTATAGTATATGGCCGTACATTACAGTACATGTAGAGCAGCGCTATGGTACATGGCGGTACATTACAGTACATGTATAGCAACACTGTGGTATATGGCGTTACTCCGCTCCTCCTGGCCCCCGATCCTCCACAGTAAAAGTAAAAATAAAAAAATCCTCAATGAGGATACTCACCTGTCCACCGGCTCGCTCCACCTCCGTCTTCTAGGTCCTACAGGCCTTTAGGACCTGTCGTTGCCTGGGAAACTGATCAGCTGTGGGGGGGAGGGGGGCAGGATTGTGTCGGGGGGGCAGGATGGAGCGAGCAGGGCAGGATGGAGCCGAAGGGGCAGGATGGAGCCGGAGGAGCAGGATGGAGCGAGCAGGGCAGGATGGAGCGAGCGGGGCAGGATTGAGGCAGGGGAGTAAGAACAGCGGGGGGCAGGATGGAGTGAGCGGGGCAGGATGGAGCGAGCGGGGAAGGATGGAGCCGGAGGAGCAGGATAGTGGCGGGGGGCAGGATGGTGGGAGGGCAGGGCAGGATGATGGGGGGCAGGGTAGGATGGAGCCAGCGGGTCAGGATGGAGCCGGCGGGGCAGGATGGAGCTGGAGGGGCAGGATGGAGGCGGAGGAGCAGGATGGGGGGGCAGGATGGTGGCGAGTGGGGCAGGATGGTAGTGGGGGGCAGGATGGTGGCGAGCGAAGCAGGATGGAGCGAGCGGGGCAGGATGGAGCTGGAGGAGCAGGATGGAGCCTGGGGAGCAGGATGGAGCCGGGGGAGCAGGATGGAGCCAGGGAAGCAGGATGGAGCCAGGGGAGCAGGATAGAGCCGGGGGAGCAGGATGGTGGCGGGGAAGGGGGTGTGGATGATCGGCTTCCCAGGCAACGACAGGTCCTCAAACCCTGTAGAAGCTAGAAGACAGAGTGCGCTGGCGGAGGGTAAGTATCCTCACTGAGGTTTTTTTTTTTATTATCACCGTGGAGGAGCGGGGTGGGGTGCAGGGGGAGCGGAGGGGCAGAGGGAGGGGGCCGCGGGAAGCGGAGGGGCAGAGGGAGGGAGGGGGTACGGCAGGGGCAGCGGAGGGGGCAGGAAGAGCGGGGAGCGGGGGCAGGGGGAGCAGTTGTGGGCAGAGCCACAGCTGCGGCCACCGCTAACGCGCCGCTCTCGCCGGGCTGCAAATAGGCGCGAAATTTGATCTTTGAATTCTCGCGCCTATTTGCATAGTCTGCGCTCATTGGCGCCAATGAGCGGCCTGTGTCTGGCGCGCGATTTCGGCGACAGACGCAAAAAACCCTTAGACATTTATATAGTAGATATGCATTCTGTCATGTCAAGCACTTCAATATTCTACATAACATATGAGCAGCGCCGCTCATTTCCTTATCCGCTGTCAATCCTCTGACTGGCCTAGCGGATAAGGGGACACCAGTGGGCTGCTCTTCCTAACAGCAGGATAAGAGCTCGGTACGTTTCCTACACAGAGGGACACTGAAAAAATTAAGTCTACTGTATGGTCAACTTTTTTTTTCAACATGGCCTTATGGTCAACAAATGCCACAGCGTTCACCAAGTCAGTACCGCTATCACATGTCTCCGTGCTGAGCCTACAATCATCTTGTCAGGGCTTATGTGTAAATTAATATTTTATCTTCTCATGAACCCCACCTCCATCACTGATGTTGTTTTCTTTCTCAGGACCTGCAACCCCAGAAGAGAAAGTCCTGGCTAGAACCATGATGAAATACTGGGCCAATTTTGCTCGTACCGGGTAAGATCCTACTCTAAACCAGAATGACTGCATATTTGCTGCACCTGCGTCCCATTATTATCCAGCTTAATATTAATAATGATAATAATGCCATGTTGTTTACTGCAGAGACCCCAATAGTCCCGGTCTGACAACATGGCCGGAGTACGGCGCAGACGAGCACTACCTAGAGATCAATGTGAAGCAGAAATTGTCTTCAAAACTGAAGGAAGAAAAGTTCAGTTTCTGGAACGCGATCCTTTCAAAGTAAACTCTTCCAAGACTATGGATGGCGTTGATCGCACCGAGCTGTAGAGTTTAATAATAAAGTTTCTACACATGAGAGAAGAAACACAATGAGAGGAGGTCGAGGCGTGGTATACCCGAAATCAGAACCGCGAAGTAGTTTTTAACCTTTTTAATAAATTTTACTTTTATCACACTTTAAATCTTTTTTGTATACATTGATTCTCTGTCCTCTATAACATAACTGTGTGAGTCAGCAGATCACTGACCCCCCTGCACGTCCATTAATAAAGTAGAAGTTGTGAGTACACCATACAAGTCTGTGCTGTATTGATTTCCCAAGCACACGTAAAACAAATGTCATTAGGTTGAGTTCAAAAGGCATAGAAGAGAGTCGATTTCGCTTACCGAATTGGTGCCTGAACATGGGATAGACACGCATTATACCATCCAGATCTTGAGGTTGAATAGATTCTCCAGAAAACATAAAGCTAAAAAGTTGCAACTAGGGATGAGCGAGTACAATAATATTCATACTCGCTATACTCGCAACAAGTAGGTACCGGTACTCGGTTCTCATTGCGAGTATAGCAAGTACGAATACTTTTGCAGTGCATCTATAGATACACTGAGAAAGTAGCCTAAAAGTGTTTAAAAGTTGTTAAAAATATTAAAATTACATACTCACCTGTCCGACGCCTACACCGGGACAGCAAAGAAGACATCCGATCACTGGACAAGGACCTGTGACTACCAGCCAGTCAGATGGCCGGTAGTGATCTGGCCAATCAGATGGCGGTACGTCACAACCACGTGATCGCTAGCGGCCACCTGATTGGCCAGATTGCAAGGTCCTAGGTGTCAGGACCTTGCAATCTGGCCAATTTTATTATTTTTAACAACTTTTAATCACTTTTAGGCTACTTTCGCAGTGTATCTACTGATACACTACGAAAGTATTAGGACTACTCGCTACTCCCGAGTACACATAAGAAACTCGGAGAGTAGCGAGTAGCCGAATACCGCTACTATTCAGCGAGTTCCGAATAGTAGCGAGTATACTCGCTCATCCCTAGTTGCAACATAAGGTGAAAAGCTTAAGCTTTTATTCTTGCTTTAATTTTTTGTGAGCTTGGACCTTCCCCATTCCTGGTGAGTTATTTTACACTAAATAGTCTAAACCAAAGAGTTACTTATGGCTTTGTGAACTGTGTGCTTGTGATGGGATTAGTCTATAAGTGTGAAATCTAGTGGTATCCATACTTGGAGGATTATTAGTGTTGCTGTGTCTTGCTTGGCTGTTAAGAAGCATTAACTCAAAAGGAGGGGTGTCTTGTAGTCTGTTTTGTAGGGGTTTTGAGTTTCTGTAAGGTGTTAAGCGGCTTGTGTCCCAAATCTATGCATGAGATAAGTGTGTTGGCAATTTTAATGCAGCTTGTGTGTTTTTGTAGATAGATACATACAGATATCAATATACTGGTTGATTCTACACTGCATAAAAGCTAAACCACTCCTTCCTCATGAGTTGTCACAGGAGGCAGAGATGAAGGCACTCACTGAGACCTGTAGAGCAGCAAAGTGCCAATGTGTATATAGACAGTAGCTGTTTCCTAATGTCACATGAGAAACTTACAAAATATGGAAGAGAGCATAAGGGCCCTTATGGAGGCTCTCCTGTTACTATCTTAGCTTGGCATAGTGAAGATATAGCTCACACCTGAGCTGATAGAGATGAAGCAAGATGATAAGCTCATACAGAAGCTAATGAAAAGCAAAGAGGTCAAGAATCTAGCACCAATACAGATCAAAACTCAGTAGCACCTGTCACTCCTGATATTCTTGAATCACAGGGAGCCCAGCTGACTAAAGAAAGTATGTGAAAAAGGGGCAGTAAGCTTTGTCTGCCATGATGATGGACCAGGTAACCCATGGATTAACACATTTTTCAAAAACAACTATTTGTCCTTTGGTGGACAAGGTATGGGTGGTGCCAAGGTTCAGTACCTATTCAGCCAGGTACACCCTATCTTGTGTGAAATTTACCTGACACAACACAAGAAAAATTGTAATACATACATCAATCGCGAGCAGGTGTATACAACCAAATACAACACGAACAAAGATTGACGATGGAAGAAAAACATTTCTTTGTCCTGATCTCGTATTTTCTATGGATTGGGGGTCCAATCAATACTGTTTCATGAATACAGGACCCCAATTTTTAGATAAAATTTTTAAACTTTATTAAACAATTAAAAAATTGTCTTCAAGCATATCATAAAACCCCGGGTGCTGTCCTGCGTTACACCGCGTGTTCCTTAGATACTGAGTGTTTCCTCTGTGTTTCTAGATTCTCTATTGTGGATTTGTAAAGCCCTCATAATGAGGAAGGGGTGCTTTTCGTTCCCTGATATCAAACCCCATACAGCATCCGCAGCAGAGAATGATCACAGATTCAGGTCTCAAGAATAACAGTTGCTTTACTTCAGAAGGAACGGGGAAATGTAACATGGAGTAAATACTTGACAGTTTCATGTGGGTAGTCCACAGCAAATACAGTTCAGAGTTATATTATGACATCGAATTGAGGTTCTGGAGCTTTAAGAATCTGTTGTATTTGTAGTCAAGTTCAAAGTCTTTTGTGTTTTAAAGCAGAAGAGTAGATAGTTATATATAGAAAGAGAGGTTTAAAGATCTGTGATCCTGTATTACTTTCACAGCTGGTCACGGCACATACAGAAATATATGAAGCAAATAACAGACAATTGCAGTGAGACGGTAGACCCTCAAATTCCTCAACACGCAGGCAATAGGTTCTCCTGTACAATTAGGGCGCACACCTCTTTTAAGTGGGTGCAAGCATGAAAAAATATATATATAAACACTTACCAATAGATCAGCTGCACACCACATTATGTCCTTAAAGGGAATGCCAAAATGGCTGTATGATATGATGCAATAAATTCACACAGCCATTTTGGCATTCCCTTTAAGGACATAATGTGGTGTGCAGCTGATCTATTGGTAAGTGTTTATATATATATTTTTTCATGCTTGCACCCACTTAAAAGAGGTGTGCGCCCATATTGATATACATTTAGTTATTATATTTGGAGCTGCACCCCGCCCAGTGACTAATGTGAGAACATTCACACATGTGTTACACACTCCCTTTAAAGACAGGGTTTCACACATAGTCTTGAGACTTTCCCTTTAAGACCATGTTTTTAACTGCACAGGGCATTTTCCCATCCACATTTCCAGGTTGCAGACATTGAGGGTGAGAATAGGACCCAGTATTAGTGAAAGAACTCTGTAAACAGTTACTGGGCTTATGATTTCATGGCTATGATATCAACTAATGCTTTCACATTGATTCTTTAGAACTAGGGCCAGCTTTAATTAGCTGTATAAATATTTCCTTTATTCATGATATGATGCAATAAATTCACACAGCCATTTTGGCATTCCCTTTAAGGACATAATGTGGTGTGCAGCTGATCTATTGGTAAGTGCTCCTGTACAATTAGTGCGCTCTACTGCAAAAGGAGCATGAATAAATCCAGACAGCGAGGATCCAGGGTTAAAAGTTTTCTTAGCTATAGAAAGATAGGCATTAGAAACCTAGGCATTAGGCCTGGCTGGAAATTTTGAGGTGAAGGGAAGGATGAACTTCCAGGCATGGAGCCTGGAAGTGGTGAGGAGAACCTTCACTGCAGCTCTGCTCTGTGTCACATCTTGGACCAGACTGGGGAATTTCCAGCTCTACCTAGACAGACTGGAGAAGCTCCTCCTACTGAGCATTGTGTCTGTGTTACCGGCCAATAGGAACAACACTCAATTCACATGTCAAATCTTTACAATGCAAAGTAACTTTCACCAGCAGATGGTGCTGGAACACAACAAGTGAGAAAACACCTGAACAAATATATGGATTTAAATGAAAGCACATATCTGACACTCACTAATAACACTAAAGGGGCAGCTAGGGAGTTAACTGCAGTGTAAAGGGTTACTCACAGTCCAGGGATACTTAAAGGGACAGACATAATCTGGACTGTGTCACTACAGGTTCATCCTACTCTGCATATTGGACAGCACCCCAGAATTAGTAGGACCATACAGAACTATAGATGTCCAGAATGGACATCATTATGAGGGTGATAACAGTTGAGCTTGGCATATCAGTGCAGCAGGATGATACACCCGGATGTTGAAATATCTAATTATTAAGATCTGAGTCCTTTGGAGTAACCATACTGAACGAGCCTCTGACATCTTTGAACCTTGAAACCTCTTGATGACTCCAATCACAAGGGTAAAACGCGTCAAGGTGAAGTGAAGACCTGAAGGGGAGTGAACCTATAAGGTTAAGTCATTAATATGAGAGGATAAAATCAGATATTACTCTGATAAAGGGGAGCTATCCTACAGAGCTAATTAGGGCCAAATAGGGTAAGTCACCCGGAGCTGGGACACCAAGCTACCTTAGGGTGTTGAAATTCTCTGCTGACAGGCAGGGCTTTGGAGCATTTTAAGATAGGGATAATATATTGTGATCATTATAGTGTCTAATCATTGGTACCTGTCTTTACATGTGTGGGAGAGTTTTATGATATGTGTAAAGGCCTTTTTTAAAATTGTTCAATAAAGCTTAAAAAAAAGTTTATCTAAATATCGGGGTCTTGTATTCATAAACCAGTTTTTCCGGAACTCACCAATAGTTTTAAGGGTGTAAGCGGGTGACTCTCCAGGATCACACAAACCATTATGCAGCTAGTATTGTTTTCTTTCTTTGTATATGTAGCATTAAAAGCGCTGATCTATGTTATACCCAAGGTAATTAGGTTCATGTGTGAGGATTACCATCATTATTAATATTTGTCTAATGCCAAAATAATGGGAGTGAGAGAATGTCTTAAGGCATTTTTATTACTTCCTGCAAAGTCATACATTTCCATACATTTCATTAGTTTTTGGTACCATTGTCCTTACACTGTATGACTTGGGTGAAATGTTTTGGATCCTTCCACAAGCATCTCACAATAGTTGGTAGGAATTTGGGCCCATTCCTCCTGACAGAACTGGAGTAACTGAGCCATGTTTAGAGGTCATCTAGCTCGCAGCCTTTTCAGCCTTGCCCATACATTTTCAATAGGATTGAGATCAGGGCTATGTGATGGACACTCATAAACATTGACTTTGTTATCCTGAAGCCACTTGATAACAGTTTGGCAGTAGCTTCAGGTCATTGTCCATTTGGAGATCCATTTCCGACCTTCCTGGCTGATAACTTGAGATGTTACGTCAGTATTGCCACATCAGGATTCCGGGTTTTCCATTGAACGTTCAGTGTCTCTCTGCCTCATCCAATTATTTTCCTCTTATTAATTTTCTTTTAGTTCACCTGATATTATTGACATATATGTGAATTTTAACATTATATGATTCTTAGCCATTCAGCTTCAGTATGATTTACCATTATATTTTTTGTCATTTATTTCATTTAGTTGTATCTGAAGAAGGCTATGCACCATAATAGCCAAAACATCATATGATATAACTTTTTTTGTGATGGATGACTGTTGAAACAAATAAATAAGAGCATAATTGGGCACTTTCTTCTTGAGCTTTATTTCTGGGTGTGCCAGATTCCCATATTCTAGTAGTCCTGGAGTCTGACTGTAGCCGTGGATATTCATGTATATCTTTATTGTCATTTACCTGTCTGTCCTTTCCATAGTGTGTTTTTAGTGCAGTGGTGGGACTAGTGCTCGCTAATGAGGGTGAGCTAAGGGCTAGCGAGGGACTAGGAATCCTGCTCAGAGATAGGGTGAAAGAACCCTTATAGAGATGATAGGGAGCTTAGGGTTCAGCCTCAGGTGAGTGATTGAGGTGTCCCATCCTCCGCTCCTTACCATCAGGGCCCACCATTGTTATTATGTCCCAGGTGTTCCCTTGTTTGTGATGGTGCAAGTCGTGGGTTCTCCAGTATCTGGAGGAACCCAGGTAGTCGCAGTGTGACAAGTGTGACCCTACAATCACACAGAGCATGTAGTCAATATACATCAGGTATGACTCTTGAATTACCGAGAGCTGGTGGTCAATATACACCATGTATGACTCTACAACCACACAGAGCCGGTTGTCAGTATACATCATGTGTGACTCTACAATGACACAGAGCGGGTGATCAGTATACATCATGTATGACCCCACAATCACACAGAGCCGGCGGTCAGTATACACAATGTATGACCCTGCTATCACGCGGAGTCGGCAGCCAGTATACACCATGTATGACCCTACAATAACGCAGAGTGGGCGGTCAGTATACACCATGTGTGACCCTACAGTCACATAGAGCGGGCGGTCCATGTAAACCATGCGTGACACTACAATCACACAGTGTGAGTGGTCAATATATACCATGCGCGACCCTATAATCACACAGAGCGGGTGATCAGTATACATCATGTATGACCCCACAATCACACAGAGTCGGCGGTCAGTATACACAATGTATGACCCCGCTATCACAAAGAGTCAGCGGCCAGTATACACCATGTATGACCCTACAATAACACAGAATGGGTGGTCAGTATACACCATGTGTGACCCTACAGGCACATAGAGCGGGCCGGTTCCTATACACCATGTGTGACACTACCATCACACAGACCGAGTGGTCAATATATACCATGTGGGACCCTATAATCACACAGAGCGGGTGGTCAGGGTATACCATGTGCAATCCTGACTGCCTCTCAGCTTCACACATCAAACAGACTCCGACTTAACTTATGAGGCACACCCATGGGTGGAGACATGTGTAAAACTCAGACACCCATGTCTTTTCTCATGACATAAACATGAGCTTAATTGCGTTAACTCTTTGTGTGACTACTAGTCCCATATTTACAACACAGAGGACAACCATCTCAGTGATGTATACTGGCCATTAGCAATGCAACTGGTCCCCCACTTTACATAATATATAACTTCTCAGACATGGATGTGATTTCTATCTGGATAAATGGGCGGTAGGTTATAATTGCATTTTGGTAGTAGATGAGTTCTTCAGATGTGGTGACCACCAAGGCTTGAAAGGCTACGGTTCAGCTGTCTGACATGGGCCGGGGGAACAGGCCTTTTGCTAAAGGACACAACACCTAGAAGAGGAGACAATACGGAAGAATCATTGTGGTCCTTATTCCCTGGATAGGACACATTTATCAATTACTATCATGGAAAAAACTGCTCTATAACTATTTTCTCATGCATTTGCAACGATAAAGAGGAAGATTACTTTATAAAGTCAATTAGCAGATATAGAAGAATTTCCCACAGAACTTACACGAGTGGAAACACTGACTCCTCCAGTAGATTCCCGAATATAGTGACAGATGAGGGATCACCCCCAAAATCTGCAATATTTTTGTGTTCCCAACTTGGTTCATAAACCCATAATTGCCACATGATTGATTGTCTCTGGTACTGAAAAAAAAAAGACAACATAAATGCAATGAATCGTACCTTGCAGCTCTGACATTTCTAATACGTCAAGGTCCCGCAATACAGTCTTGTTACTTCTGCCAAAACATGACTTTCCGCACCCCATAGGGACACGTAAGGTCAGCTTGGCATGTTTTACACAGACACCCCCATCACCAAAGGCACAGGGATACATGAGAAGGAAAAGAGGGTGATCCACAAATTGTTTGGCATGGCACCACGTTCGCTCACAACCATGACAGGCTGGGGGGCCCCTTTTACGAGCGTTATTGAAACAGAGCCCTGTGAGCCTGGTAAAGCTGCCACCAGCTCCTCGTTAGATGTAAACCCAGTCTGCTAAGAGGATTATATCTGGCCAGAAACCAGCACAGGTAGCATGTAATGTTTAACCAATCTGTGGACTGCTGTTGTAAGGGCGGGAGTCTTTCATGTTTTTAGGGCCAGATGCTAGTTTTGTAAGGGGACTATACCCAACACATGGATGGCACCTGGTTCTTGGACCCATTATTTTTATTCCACCACCGCTGACTCTTGATCGCTGATGAAATTGAAGGCTGATCGCTGGTGAGCTGTTACACAGGCAGACTCACCAGAGATCAGTACCAGAAAGCGCGCTGGTATCCATGTAAACAAGCGGGTAACTAAGCACCGCTGTTTACCATGGATATCAGCTCCCAGCGCTTGCTGAGAGGCGCTGGGTGCTGGCTTCTCGCTCGGCTTCCGGTGTCACATGCAACTATGCTGTGTGTCCACCGGGCGACCATCGCCTGGTTTTAGAGCAGTTTTATCGCTGGTTCATACGCCGTGTCACATGCGTCAATATCGCTGCACGCGATATTGACGCGTGTGACATCCCCGTAAAGGTGCTGTCACATCTGGCGACGTCGCTAGCGACATCGCCGAAAGAGTGACGTATCAGCGATGTAGCTAGCGACGTCGCGCTGTGTAAACGAGCGGCGCGACCGTGTTTTATCGCTGGTC
This sequence comes from Allobates femoralis, assembly GCA_033576535.1. NCBI lineage: Eukaryota > Metazoa > Chordata > Amphibia > Anura > Aromobatidae > Allobates > Allobates femoralis. The sequence continues at coordinate 126,889,724 of JARQOC010000010.1, read as the reverse complement.
GCAGGTTTACGGGAAGAACCGTAAACCTGTCACCCGGCGACCTGCGATAAGGCTGGATCGCGCCGTGTGACATCGCCAGAGCGATGTCGACGGCGATCCAGCCTATACCGCAGCGTTGCTGCGGATTGCTCGCTGGGCTGAGCCCAGCCCAGCGAGCGATGTCACCGCTCGCATCGCTGCGGCATCGCCGGCCGCAGTGATGCTGTGTGACAGCTGGCCTGCGATGTCGGAAGCGAGTGGGCACCCGCGCATCGCTTCCGACATCGCTGGCCACATCGTGCTGTGTGACAGCACCTTTAGAGCTGGTTGTTAAAAATATGTAGATCCGGTGTCTGTTATTTTCATGTATACCCAATATGTTCTCTTTAGTTTAATAGGTCTATCAATTTGGATGCTTTTACTTATTATTTCCTACTTTTTGACAGTTGCTGGAAATACCTCATCTACAGTTCAGACCATCTTGGATGAGGCAAAGAGGCACAGTGGAAAACCTGGAATCCTGACGTGGCAATACTGAAGCAACATCTCAAGATGTCATCTAGGAAGGTAAAGCATGGGCGGAAATGGATCTCCAAATGGACAATGACCTGAAGCTACTGCCAAACTGTTATAAAGTGGCTTCAGGATTACAAAGTCAATATTTTGGAGCGGCTGTCACATAGCCCTGATCTCAATCCTATTGAAAGTTTATATGCATAGCTGAAAAGGCTGCGAGCAAGGCGACCTCCAAACATGGCTCAGTTACACCAGTTCTGTCAGGAGGAATGGGCCCAAATTCCTACCAACTATTGTGAGAAGCTTGTGGAAGGATCCAAAATATTTCACCCAAGTCATACAGTGTAAGGTCAATGGTACCAAAAACTAATGAAATATATGTAAACTTGTGACTTTGCAGGAAGTAATAAAAATGTCTTAAAACATTCTCTCTCTCTCATTATTTTGGCATTAGGCAAATATTAATAACTAGCTGTGAGCCCGATGCAAATGCATCGGGATTCTAGAACGTGCGTTAATTTGATTATAGTAGTTATAGCTGTTAGCCTGATACAAATGCATCGGGGTCTAGAATATGTTTATTGTTTTTTTAAAGATTTTTAAATAATAATCCAATTATTCCAATGACATCTTTACAGCAACTACATATATTTGTATTGTTGATATCATATAAGGAAAATTGAACAATTATGTTGTAAGGGTCTTAGAACACAAAGTAGCAATACTTATTAATGCGTCAATCATTAGAATTGATGAATTAATAATAGTAATATGTGTATCAGCCAGTTTGTGTCAGCCCACCAATCGCGTCAAGATGCCCTTACGCCTGGTGAGTCCTAATCTAACTAATTCCGAATTGATATTATTTAAATATGTTTTATGGCTGGATTTGTCTTAGATGTTTTGAGGATCATGTGGTAAATAAATAAATGTTATAAATTGATACAAAAGGAGTTACCAACTACAAACTTGCAGCAATGTCCACGCAATAACTAAAAAACTTGTAGTTAACCTGCGGTAAATGAAGTGAACGTGGCTTTGGCAGGTGCATAACATGCATCCACTAAGTAAGCACAGATGACTGTAGTTGATGTGGATGACACTGCCGCAACTATGTTCTCTGCACAAACCGCAAGTGAAGTACAAATTGCATACATGCAGTCATGAAAATTACAGCAAGTATGTTGTCGGTGAGTCCTTCATGATCAATTATTATCATTTAGTATATTCCTCAATAATGTGAAAAAAATCTAAGAAAAATGGCATGATAGAATCTAATGAATAATTTATTTTTGTCCCTATCTATCTAAACATGTGTAACACACCTTGCTAATGAGATGTGTGTGAACAGCCATCCCACCCGTCTCTTAGCTGTTCACAAAAACCTCTCCCTGTAAAGAATGAGAATGAAATCTCTCAGCACATATAGTGCTGGAGCTTGAAATAGTGGTTTCTATCACCCACTGTAGAAATGTGGATGATACACATCTCTTATATTATTTTAAATGTGTGTTCACAAAAATATAGTAGACATCAGTATATAAAAGAATAAAATGTGAAACAGTAAAATTTTTTTTTTTTTCAAAAGATAAATAAACGGAAGAATAGTCATAGGGAAGAGTTCAGTGCAAAATATTCTTGTAGACAATATTTTTGGTAAATACTTTGTCACTGTTAGGCAGCAATTTTCCTTGGATTGGAGTGTCCACCACTTTCACTTTTACATTAGATCGTCTTCTCACTCTTGAAAAAGCCACATACAATTGTCCATGTCCAAAAACAGGTTCTGGCAAAAAAATCCCTACTTTCTCAAGTGTTTGTCCTTGGGATTTGTTTATTGTCATGGCAAAAGCTGGCTTCAGAGGAAATTAGCGACGTCTTAACTTAAAAGGCAAGCCGGTTTCTGATGGGCACAAATCAATCCTGGGAATGAAAACCACATTTCCTCCAGCAGACCCAGTAATGACTTTTGCTTGAATCATGTTGGCAAACAAACCGGTGACAATTAAGCGAGTCCCATTGCAAAGACCTTTTCTGCTGTTGAAGTTCCTCAAAAGCATTACAATAGTGCCAATTTTTAATTTCAGACGATGAGATGGCAACCCCGTGGGTGTAAGTGAATTTAAAAACTCAACAGGGTATTGCTCTGGGTCCTCTGTCTCGTCCGGATCAATGGAATCATCACTAATGTATTCTGTATACTCTCCAGCAATGCAATCCATGATCTTAGAGTTGACCTGATCCACATCATCATTTTTGGGGCAAAGAATGGCATGTGATGCTGCTGTATTAATGCTTTCATTGTCATTGACATCAATTACAATGTTTTCACCAAAAATGTCAAATATTAGTGAGCCTGTGCAAATCATATCTTCAGGGATTTCTATAACATCATCTCCAAGGTTATAAGAATTGGTCAATTGTCCATTTCCCTGCTGAAGTATCCAATTGCTGTATTCTGGATCAACAGAGCGCATGTTGTCAAGTAGTGGCAATTGAGTGAAAATCTGCCATTGTCTGGAATATTTAATGCAGCTCTCTATGATATCAGTTCGTGTTCCATGAGGAATAATAGGAAGACACTGACGAAAGTCTCCTCCCAGAACAATGACTTTCCCTCCAAAGGGTGTTTTATTTTTCTTCGAGATATCTTTGGTCATAACATCCTTTAATAGTTGGTCAATGACATGCAGTGCGTATTTGGATAGCATAGTGGATTCATCAATAATGAAAAGTTTAGTATTCTTCAAATGGTGTGCAGCATCAGTATCATTTTTGATTCTTGACACAGACGTTTCATTGATTGGAATAGGTATCCCGTAAAGTGAATGGATGGTTCTTCCTCCTTCCAATAAGTTGGCTGCAATCCCAGTACTGGCAGCAGGTGACACAGTTTCTCGTTCTCCTCTTATTTGACGAATTAACAAATCATACAAATATGTTTTCCCACTGCCACCTGGGCCATCAATGAAAAAACACTTAGCTTGCTGACTTGTATCCTGTAATGCTTCATTTATGGCATTATAGGCCAAAAGTTGTTGTTCATTTAAAGTTTCTTTCATTTCTTGGGCTCTTCTAAACTCCTCCTCTTTGTTGTATTGTGGTTGTAGTTGTTGTTTTCTTTTGGGGCGTGGTAGATTAAAATCCGTAAAGCTTTTGCCATGAAATTTTAACACATTTTGAACATCTGCCATTGCATAACCTTCACAATGCTCACAGTCCTCATTGTTAGGGTGATATGCACGGCAGTAGTCTTCAATAAAATCTTTCTTAAATGCTTGCCACAACTCCAATGGATGAGCAGGAGGACCAAAGATACATATGTAAGCAAACATATCCCGAAGCTGTGCAGGCATGTTTAGAACACAGCCATCCAGTAAGGTATTTCGCCAAACACTGTCATCCAAAAGTAATCCAAGGGCTATTGCTGCCTGTTTAAAAGTTGGGTACTCGACTTCATTAACGGTCTTAATGTGCTCAAAACTTGTTGCTCCTTTTACATGTAGTAACAACAACCGTAAATAGTAGCGTTCTTCATCTTTCATACTGACCGTATACATTCTTCCAATGACTGTTGTTCCACGTTTCTGCCTAATTTCCCATGCACCATCTTTCCAGACATAGTGCTCAGGAATTTGGCGGTAGAAGTATTCATGAGCACGTGGGTCATTCTCATTCAGTTCAAAGTAGGCCATAAGAGTTGATTTTCTATGTGTCATGGCAGCAATGTTCTCTACAGAAGCATCTTCATGAAAATAAAGTGGTTGTGACTGTGGCAGATGTACGGCAAGGCGAACAATGCTGTGTGATTGTTTATGCATTGGATAGGCAAAAATTCTCCAAGCTGCCTCCGGTGCACTGACGTATCTGGAATCCATAAATTGGTGAGGTTCATCATGTTGTATGTTTGTTTGACAAATTTCCAGATTGGCTTTATCATGCCCTTTGTAAACATATTTGAATAGATACTTGACACTTTGAATGGATGCACAAATTTCCACATTTATATGACACTTATACTTTAATAGTAAGAAAGGGTTATAGGGAACAACCCAAGAATTATCAACCATGTGAGAACGTTGTGTAAATGAAGGTCCTGCATTGCGTTGATAAGTTGGGTAGGCATCGTGTGCTATTAGAGTTTTTGGTTGGAAATCTTTTGGGAATCCTTTTTTACACTTTCCAATATCCATACATGGAGAATTGGGGTTCAATTGTCCACAGGGTCCATGAATCATATGTTGCATCACAATTTGATGGAGCACAGGATACTCGGATGGGTCAGGAATTTCTGCCCAAACAGTACGATCGACATCTACCTCAGTGCGTAATTTGGAATTGCTATCCAGAATAACCAAAATGTGAGCATGTGGTAGTCCTCGCTTTTGGAATTCTATTACATGAACCATTGCACAAATCTTGCCAAATAATCCACTGTTTATATCTTTTAATAGGGCTTCTAATTTTATTTTGAAGACACGGGCGACTAAATCCGGTCTGTGTTCCACCCTCTGCCATGGTTCTAAATTGTGGATAATCTCGCTCCATTTGGGATTACAGGTCATTGTTATAAAAAGATCTGGCCGTCCAAATTTTGTAACAATAGCCATGGCATCTTGATACCTCTGCTGCATGTTTCTGGGACTGCCTTCAAACGACGATGGTAAAATGACCGTCTTGCCAATAGGAATTCCTTTTTCAAAAGATTTTCTTTGCAGATGTTCCTGTAGTACGCAATAGTCCTCCACTTTTAAGTCTTTTTGATGCTGACGTATAAAATTTAAGCGATTAGCCTCAATTTTTATATACGCATCTACTAAATACTGTTGCGTTAGTTTTCCACCATTTAAAATAGGATTGAACCCAGGACGTACAGATAGCAAATAACAGTAATACTGCAATTGTGTAATTCTCCGTGGATTTTCACCTTGATGCTTCAGTCCCTCATGCCAGCCTTGTTCTCCATGCGGAAAAAATAACGGATACAATAAAGCATCTAAATTACTGTGGAGAATACTGACTTGCTGTGTTTTTGGAGCTAAAGGATTGTTTGGGTCAGGTTTCAGATGAATTAAAATGTCTCTATTGAAAGGTGGCTCTCCATCAGCATTTTCAAAGACCACAGCAACTTCATTAACAATTGGCTTATTATAACGTCTTGGGTCTTGTTCTCGATCCTGTTTAAGAGCCATGATGATATTAGGCATGACAGTACCATTTTCAATTGCCTTCTCCTGTTCCTCTTGTTCAACAAAACGTAACATTTTGTATGCGGAAACAAAAGGATTAATGCGATCTAATAAGTTAGCAATGAGCCGCATCAATTTAGGATGACATTTCTTATTTTCATCACACTGTAAACGTTGGTCATTAGCAGTGGCAGTATCTAAAATGTAGAGTTGGGCATAAGCAGGAGCTTGATCTGGAGCAGGATGTAGTGTTCCAGTATGGTGATAAATTTGGCCATGAATCCGGAAGCAATAAGGGCCATGTCCAGGTGGGGGAGCAATACTTGCACCCATAGAAGCAAAACCAAAGGAACTATTAATACTTCTGATGTTATCCATCATATTCCGACTGTATGGACTCTGACCTTTAAGAATACATTCCAACATCTCTGGATACTGAGGAAACGGAACCTTGACCTTCCCCTTGTGACAACAGAGAGTATACTGTTTATCCGATGGCATCTCATCCATGAAATGTCGAGCTTCACAATGGTTACATATGAATATCATACAGCCACAGGTATGTTCCACAATGCCAAAATCACTATCTGTAAATCCAGGTGGATATGAAGAGGGAGGTATAGGTAGGTAAATACGATTTTCTTTCTGCAAACCGACATAGATGAGACGTTGAAGTAATAAAGCAGAAAAAGAGTCAGGATCCACTTGTGTAACAGTAGAAGACGTCTTTTTGCGGTGTTGACGACGGGAGGCACCACTTTTATGTAAGCGGCTCTGTTTGGATAGTGAAGACTCCTGAGCAATTTGTGCCTCCAAAGGAGTTTGTTGTTGTTCAAGGCGAAAACGTTTTGTGCGTGACGTCTCCTGAGCACAATGTTTACGCTTTGCTGTTGCTTTGCGCGGTGATGAAACTTGAGGAATTGTGCTCCTTTCATCCGGTGAACTGCTAGAAAGAGCTAGAGCAAACTGTAGTACTGGTGAGCTTACAGTTGGATCAGCAGACTGTAGTACTGATGAGGTTACTGTCTGATCAGCACACTGAGTTAGATCAGCAGAGTATTGTACAGGTGAGCTTGTAGTTTGATCAGCAGACTGTTGTACTGAGGAGGTTACTGTCTGATCAGCAGAGTGATGTACTGGTGGTGTCACTTTTTTTTTTTGACGGCGTTGATGTAGCTTCTGAGCATTTTTGGCCAACCGTAGTTGTTTTTGTTCCAGCGACTCCGTTGCAATGCGTTGCTTATACTCAGCTTTAGACTTATCCAAACGACATTGTCGCTCTTCTTCAGTTTCTTTAGCACGTGTCTTACGCATCCATGCGGCTTTGTACCCGCCAACATCCTTGCTAGTATCCTTTGAAGTCATGTTAGAACATACAAAGGTAATACTATGCTTGGAGATGTATAGGTACGCAAGAGCTTTTACAAAAGCTTTTTGGGAGAAAAGAATTCTTGAAAAGTATAGAATAATTATTAAGGAAAATAATAAGTTCCAGATAGACAATGAACATATTTAAATATCATGTTTTGTATGTCCTTATAATGTACCCTACAACGTATTACAAATATATAAACATGTTTCTCATTCATATCAATAATAGTAAGAGGTCACTGAATACTTAAGGACATTGAATGTGCATACATAATACCAATACCATAAATACCAAAACCATCATCAAAACTATCTTTAAAACCATCTTCAAAACCATCATCAATAGCATCATCAATAGCATCATCAATAACAATAATATTAGCAATAGCATTATTATTAGCATTAATAGCATAATTATTAGCATTAATAGCATAATTATTAGCATTAATAGCATAAATATTACCATTAATAGCATAAATATTACCATTAATAGCATAATTATTAGCATTAATAGCATAATTATTAGCATTAATAGCATAATTATTACCATTAATAGCATAATTATTTGCATTAATACCATTATGATTACCATTAATAGCATAATTATTAGCATTAATAGCATAATTATTAGCATTAATAGCATAAATATTAGCATAACTAGCATAATTATTACCATTAATAGCATAATTATTAGCATTAATACCATAATTATTAGCATTAATAGCATAATTATTAGCATTAATAGCATAATTATTGGCATTAATAGCATAAATATTACCATTAATAGCATAATTATTAGCATTAATAGCATACATATTAGCATAAATAGCATAATTATTACCATTAATAGCATAAATATTAGCATTAATAGCATAATTATTAGCATTAATACCATAATTATTAGCATTAATAGCATAATTATTGGCATTAATAGCATAAATATTACCATTAATAGCATAATTATTAGCATTAATAGCATAAATATTACCATTAATAGCATAATTATTAGCATTAATAGCATAAATATTAGCATTAATAGCATAATTATTACCATTAATAGCATAATTATTACCATTAATAGCATAATTATTTGCATTAATACCATAATTATTAGCATTAATACCATAATTATTGGCATTAATAGCATAATTATTGGCATTAATAGCATAAATATTACCATTAATAGCATAATTAATACCATTAATAGCATAAATATTAGCATTAATAGCATAATTATTACCATTAATAGCATAATTATTACCATTAATAGCATAATTATTTGCATTAATACCATAATTATTAGCATTAATAGCATAATTATTGGCATTAATAGCATAAATATTACCATTAATAGCATAATTAATACCATTAATAGCATAATTATTACCATTAATAACATAAATATTAGCATTAATAGCATAATTATTACCATTAATAGCATAATTATAAGCATTAATAGCATAATTAGCATTAATACCATTATGATTACCATTAATAGCATAATTATTACCATTAATAGCATTAATTTATATACCATTAATAGCATAATTATAGCATTAATAGCATAAATATAAGCATTAATAGCATAATTATTTGCATTAATAGCATAATATTACCATTAATAGCATAATTAATACCATTAATAGCATAATTATTACCATTAATAACATAAATATTAGCATTAATAGCATAATTATTACCATTAATAGCATATAATTATTAGCATTAATAGCATCTAATTAGCATTAATACCATTTATGATTACCATTAATAGCATAATTATTACCATTAATAGCATAATTATTACCATTAATAGCATAATTATTAGCATTAATAGCATAAATATTAGCATTAATAGCATAATTATTTGCATTAATAGCATAATTATTACCATTAATACCATAATATTAGCATTATAGCATTTATTACCATTAATAGCATAATATTAGCATTAATAGCATAATTATTAGCATTATTAAATGCATATAGCATAATTATTACCATTAATAGCATAATTATTAGCATTAATACCATAATATATTACATTAATAGCATAATTATTAGGCATTAATAGCATAAATTATACATTAATAGCATAATAAATTATTAGCATTAATAGCCATAATTATTACATTAATAGCATAATTATACATTAATAGCATAATTATACATTAATACAATAATACATTAATACAAATTTATAATACTAATATACATTAATAGCATAATATTATTATAGCAAATATTACCATTAATAGCATAATTTTAATTATAGCATAATTACCATTATGCATATTATTTGCATATTAATACCATTATGATTACCATTAATAGCATAATTTATTAGATTAATAGCATAATATTACCATTAATAGCATAATTATTACATTAATAGCATAATTATTACCATTAATAGCATAATTATTAGCATTAATAGCATAATTATTACCATTAATAGCATAATTTATTGCATTAATACCATTATGATTACCATTAATAGCATAATTATTACATTAATAGCATAATATTACCATTAATAGCATAATTATTAGCATTAATAGCATAATTATTGCATTAATAGCATAATTATTAGCATTAATACCATAATTATTAGCATTAATAGCATATTATTGCATTAATAGCATAATTATTACCATTATAGCATAATTATTAGCATTAATACCATTATGATTACCATTAATAGCATAATTATTAGCATTAATACCATTATGATTACCATTAATAGCATAAAATTTTTAGATTAAAAGCATTAAAATAGCATTATTAGCATATATTGCATTAATACATTATGATTACCCATTAATAGCATAATTATTAGCATTAATAGCATAATTATTAGCATTAATAGCATAATTATTAAATTAATAGCATTAATAAATAGCATTATTAAGCAATATTATTTGCATTAATACCATTATGATTACCATTAATAGCATAATTATTATTAATAGCATAATTATTACCATTAATAGCATAATTATTACCATTAATAGCATAAATATTAGCATTAATAGCATACATATTAGGATTAATAGCATTATTATTAACAGTAATATCATTAGTATTAGATTTTTTTTTTTAATTATTTTTTTAATATTTTATTTTGTTTTTAATTATTTTTTAATTTTTTTTTTATTATTAAATTATTTTTTTTATTTTAAAATTAATTATTTTTTTTTTTTAATTATTATTTTTATTTAATTATTAATTATTTTTTATTTATTTTTTTATTATTTTTTAATTCTTTTTTAATTCTTTTTTTTATTATTAAATTTATTTATTTTTTTAAGTGAGAGTGAGACACAGTTCTCATTCTGGTCCGCATTTTTTTTCCCATTGACATACATTAGCGGTGTGTCGGCGATTTTATGGCCGGCCATCTGGTTCTATATGTCGGCCCTAAAATCGCGGACACACCGGTAATGCATGTCTATGGGCAGTCAGCTCGAATTCTGATTGGTCGGCGTCCAATCCGAAATCGGGCTGACTGCCCATAGACATGCATTAGCGGTGTGTCCGCGATTTTAGGGCCGACAAATAGAACCAGGTGGCCGCCCATAAAATCGCCGACACACCGCTAATGTATGTGAATGGGGAAAAAAAAAGGCGGACCTGAATGAGAACTGTGTCTCACTCGCAAGTAAAAAAATAAATAAATTTAATAATAAAAAAAAGAATTTAAAACTAATTAAAAAATAATAAAAAAACAATTAAAAAATAATAAATAATTAAATAAAAATAATAATAAAAAAAAAAAAATGCGGACCTGAATGAGAACTGTGTCTCAGTCTCACTAAAAAAAATAAATAAATTTAATAATAAAAAAAATAATTAAAAAATAATTTAAAAATACTAAAAAAATGAGGGGCTCTTCTGATTGGCTGAGGGCAGTATACAGCGACCAATCAGAAGAGGGCCTCAGATCTCATTGAGATAGAATGGCGGATTTCTCGTCCATTCTATCTTAATGAGAAGGAAGAGGACGTCGGAGGTGGAAGTTTGCGAAAAGAAGACAGAAGATCTCCGGGGCCGGACGAAGAAGCGGAGATGGCGGAAAGAAGAGAGAAGACCCCCGGGGCCGGAAGAAGAGGACGCCTGGCCGGACGGAGGACTTGTGGATCGGACGATCAGATGATTTGAAGGCATGTAAGTGATCGACGGGGACGTTAGGTTAGGGGACAGCGGGGGCTTAGGGTGTAGGGCCTTAGGTGACAGCGGCGTTAGGTTAGGGTACGGCGTGGGCTTCGGGTGTAGGGCCTTAGGTGACAGCGGCGTTAGGTTAGGGAACGGTGGGGGCTTAGGGTGTAGGGCTTTAGCGAGAGGGGCAGGGGACAGCGGCGGGAGCTTAGGGGCGGCGGTGCCTTAGGGGATAGGCGGCGGGGCTTAGGGGTATCGGCGGGGGCCTAGGATGCTACGGGGCTTAGGGGGTAGGGGCTTAGGGGCGGCGGTGCCTTAGGGGGTAGGCGGCATGGCTTAGGGGGTATCGGCGGGGGCCTAGGGGGTAGGGGCTTAGGTGCGGCGATGGCTTAGGGGGTAGACAGCGGGGCTTAGGGGTAGGGGCTTAGGGGCTGCTGCGGGGCTTAGGGGGTAGGGGCTTAGGGGCGGCGGTGGCTTAGGGGGTAGACGGCGGGGCTTAGGGGGTATCGGCGGGGGCTTAGGATGCTGCGGGTCGGGGGTTAGGTGGTCGGGGCTGCTGCGGGGCTTAGGGGGTAGGGGCTTAGGGGCGGCGGTGGCTTAGGGGGTAGACGGCGGGGCTTAGGAGGTATCGGCGGGGGCTTAGGATGCTGCGGGTCGGGGTTAGGTGGTCGGGGCTTAGCGTGTAGGGGTGCGGCGGACTTAGGGGGTATCGGCGGGGCCTAGGATGCTACGGGGCTTAGGGGGTAGGGGCTTAGGGGCGGCGGTGCCTTAGGGGGTAGGCGGCATGGCTTAGGGGGTATCGGCGGGGGCCTAGGATGCTACGGGGCTTAGGGGGTAGGGGCTTAAGGGCTGCTGCGGGGCTTAGGGGTAGGGACTTAGGGGCGGCGGTGGCTTAGGGGGTAGACGGCGGGGCTTAGGGGGTATCGGCGGGGGCTTAGGATGCTGCGGGTCGGGGGTTAGGTGGTCGGGGCTGCTGCGGGGCTTAGGGGGTAGGGGCTTAGGGGCGGCGGTGGCTTAGGGGGTAGACGGCGGGGCTTAGGGGGTATCGGCGGGGGCTTAGGATGCTGCGGGTCGGGGGTTAGGTGGTCGGGGCTTAGCGTGTAGGGGTGCGGCGGACTTAGGAGGTAGGGCCTTAGGTGCGGTGTGGTGGTTTTGTTGCGGGGTGGGTATGCGGACATGGGTGGGTCTGTGCGGACATGGGGGTGGGTGTGCGGACATGGGGGAGCGAGTTGCGGCTCAGGCAGCGACTCGCTCCATGGTCCCGGGGTAGCGATTGGCGGGGGGGGGGCTGTGCGGACATAATCGGGGCTGGGGAGCGGTGGCGGTGGTGGTGTGTGGGCTGGGGAGCAGCGGCGACGGGAGCGGTGGTGTGTAGGCTGGGGAGCGGCGGCGGTGGTGGTAGTGTGTGGGCTGGGGAGCGGTAGAAAAGGTAAAAGAAAAGAAAGGTTTTAGCTCAGAAAGGATATCTTAGCTGTAGGGTAGTAGCGGTCGTCTTGAAGCTTGCTTCGGTAAATCCAGGAGCGAGTCTTCTTGCGGCCTCGGAATCCAGCAGTCCGTCTTCGAGGTAGGGGTAGGCGAAATGATTTGTGATTTCAAATTTCGCGCCTTATAAACTGGGCTGTGAAATTTGAAACCACAAAATGGCGGGGGGGCGTAAAGTGAGTGCTGATTGGGCGTTGAATGGACACTATTTCCAAAGAGTCTCCATTCAGGTCCGCTAAAAGGTGATTACAAAGGGGATAATTTTGGACGCCGATTGGTTGTTTTTTCCCATAGAGAAACATGGGTATGTTTGTCTATGGGAAAACGCGACTAATTAGCGTCCAGGATTATCGGCTATGTAAGTGAATGAGGCCTTTGAGCGGACCTGAATGGAGAGTGTCTTTCCAAACAGTGTCTATTCCGGTCTGCTGAAAAGCGTCATTGACTTACATAGGGTATAATGTTTTTTTTTTTTTATTAGTATATTTGATAATTTTTTTTTTTTTTGTATTATTATTTGTATGTAATTTTTTATTTTTTTTTTTTTTTTTTATTTTTATTTTTTTTAATTTTTTTTATTTTTTTTTTTTATTAATGAATGTATTTATTTTTTTAAGTGAGAGTGAGACACAGTTCTCATTCAGGTGTGGTTATTGTTTTTTTTTTTTATTATTATTTTTATTTAATTATTTATTATTTTTTATTTATTTTTTGATTAGTTTTAAATTATTTTTTAATTTTTTTTTTATTATAAAATTTCTTTATTTTTAAAGTGAGAGTCAGACACAGTTCTCATTCAAATCCGTTTTTTTTTTTTTTTTTATTATTATTTTTATTTAATTATTTATTATTTTTTTATTATTTTTTAATTTATTTTTTTACTATTATTTTCATTATTAAATTTATTTATTTTTTTACTTGCGAGTGAGACACAGTTCTCATTCAGGTCCGCCTTTTTTTTTTTTTTATTATTATTTTTATTTAATTATTTATTATTTTTTAATTATTTTTTTTATTATTTTTTAATTATTTTTTAATTCTTTTTTTTATTATTAAATTTATTTATTTTTTTTACTTGCGAGTGAGACACAGTTCTCATTCAGGTCCGCCTTTTTTTTTTTATTATTATTATTTTTATTTAATTATTTATTATTTTTTAATTATTTTTTTTATTATTTTTTAATTATTTTTTAATTCTTTTTTTTATTATTAAATTTATTTATTTTTTTACTTGCGAGTGAGACACAGTTCTCATTCAGGTCCGCCTTTTTTTTTTTATTATTATTATTTTTATTTAATTATTTATTATTTTTTAATTATTTTTTTTATTATTTTTTAATTATTTTTTAATTCTTTTTTTTATTATTAAATTTATTTATTTTTTTACTTGCGAGTGAGACACAGTTCTCATTCAGGTCCGCATTTTTTTTTTTTTTTTATTATTATTTTTATTTAATTATTTATTATTTTTTAATTATTTTTTTATTATTTTTTAATTCTTTTTTTTATTATTAAATTTATTTATTTTTTTACTTGCGAGTGAGACACAGTTCTCATTCAGGTCCGCCTTTTTTTTTCCCCATTGACATACATTAGCGGTGTGTCGGCGATTTTATGGCCGGCCACCTGGTTCTATTTGTCGGCCCTAAAATCGCGGACACACCGCTAATGCATGTCTATGGGCAGTCAGCTCGAATTCTGATTGGTCGGCGTCCAATCCGAAATCGGGCTGACTGCCCATAGACATGCATTAGCGGTGTGTCCGCGATTTTAGGGCCGACAAATAGAACCAGGTGGCCGGCCATAAAATCGCAGACACACCGCTAATGTATGTGAATGGGGAAAAAAAAAGGCGGACCTGAATGAGAACTGTGTCTCACTCGCAAGTAAAAAAATAAATAAATTTAATAATAAAAAAAAGAATTTAAAACTAATTACAAAATAATAAAAAAATAATTAAAAAATAATAAATAATTAAATAAAAATAATAATAATAAAAAAAAAAATGCGGACCTGAATGAGAACTGTGTCTCAGTGTCACTTAAAAAAATAAATAAATTTAATAATAAAAAAAATAATTAAAAAATAATTTAAAAATACTAAAAAAATGAGGGGCTCTTCTGATTGGCTGAGGGCAGTATACAGCGACCAATCAGAAGAGGGCCTCAGATCTCATTGAGATAGAATGGCGGATTTCTCGTCCATTCTATCTTAATGAGAAGGAAGAGGACGTCGGAGGTGGAAGTTTGCGAAAAGAAGACAGAAGATCCCCGGGGCCGGACGAAGAGGCGGAGATGGCGGAAAGAAGAGAGAAGACCCCCGGGGCCGGAGGAAGAGGACGCCTGGCCGGACGGAGGACTTGTGGATCGGACGGACGATCAGATGACTTGAAGGCATGTAAGTGATCGACGGGGACGTTAGGTTAGGGGACGGCGAGGGCTTCGGGTGTAGGGCCTTAGGTGACAGCGGCGTTAGGTTAGGGGACTGCGGGGGCTTAGGGTGTAGGGCTTTAGCGAGAGGGGCAGGGGGTAGACGGCGGGGCTTAGGGGGTATCGGCGGGGGCTTAGGATGCTGCGGGTCGGGGTTAGGTGGTCGGGGCTTAGCGTGTAGGGGTGGGGCGGACTTAGGGGGTAGGGCCTTAGGTGCGGCGGGGTGAATTTGTTGCGGGGTGGGTGTGCGGACATGGGGGTGGGTGTGCGGACATGGGGGGGCTGTGCGGACATGGGGGTGGCTGTGCGGACATGGGGGTGGGTGTGCGGACATGGGGGGGGCTGTGCGGACATGGGGTGGCTGTGCGGACATGGGGGGGGGCTGTGCGGACATGGCGGTGGGTGTGCGGACATGGGGGTGGCTGTGCGGAGATGGGGGGGCGGCTATGCGGACATGGGGGGCCTGTTTGGACCTGGGTGAGGCTGTGCGGACATTGGGGGGGCGAGTTGTGGGTAGAGGGGAGCGGAGGCGGCTGTGCCGCCTCCGCTCCATGATCCCCGGGGAGCGAGTTGCGGCTCAGGCAGCGACTCGCAATGGCCTCGCGGCCATTGCTCGCGCTACCTGAGCGGTAAATCGGTAAGGTTGTAGCCGAGGCTGTGGATCGATTTTGGGGCAGCGGCTCGCAATGGCCGCTTCGCGGCCATTGCTCGCCCTGGGCCAGCGACTCGCAATGGCCTCGCGGCCATTGCTCGCACAGCATTGGGCGCTTCGCGCCCAATGTTAAATTCGTATCCACATGACGACATCGGAAAGTGCGCGCGGAGGGGCGCTTTTCCGATTCGCGATTATATAATAGATATCCTATACCTTATAATAATGATGATGCTGCTCCATGCAAACTATATGTGCTACAGAAAAACTATATACATTTTTTAAATCAGGACAAAAAAAGATTCAGAAAAGTACAAAGTCACCTGCGATGATTATAAAAAATATTTGATGTAGACCTGTGTTATATTCAGGGGACCATCATTTCTGTCCAGGCCGATTTCATGAATTTAATTATTTTTAATACATTCTGTGTCAGCAGAAAAGCAATGTCTGACCTTCATTTCTTCATTTTCATACATTTTTTATTTATTATTACTTTGGTCAGATTCAAGTTATTTCTGTGACTATTGAGGGTTTTTCTTTCATTAAAAGAGGGGGATCAACAATGTTGACCACGTGACCACCAGCCGGTTATTAGCACTGCATTCATAATGACACCATCCATAAACTCATTGCTCGGGGTGAATTGTAGATATTATGGTACCTTTACACCCCGCCACAGGAAGGTACAAACCGCCAGGCATCGGATACAATTGTGCCTGTTGCCATGAAAAGACCACGATGTGGCTGCGTGTAATTCAGGAATTTCCTTCCTGTGTCTTCGGATACCTGTGTTTCAGCCGTGCTCAAAAACAAGAAGGCATAATCCTTATGGTGGCGGCATGTAATCGGGGCACAGTCAAGGTATTTACGTTGCCTAGTGAATTCCCTGGGGCGTGCCACGGCGTCATGTATACCACGCCCCATCAGCTATCATTGGAGGGGGCTACTGTGTACCCATTGGCTGTCCCTGCACAGGGCGCCATATTTAACGAGCTGACCAGTCACACTACACATTTGCTATAGCGTCTTGTATTAGCCAGCCTCCCTGCGCTGGCTGGCCAATCATGATGTTATTGCATTGTCCAATCACCGTACGAGCGTCACGTAATACACAACTCTGTCACGCCTATGTACTTGTGGCGCGTAAGATGTTCGCCCATATTCCCTTGTGGTAGCGGCGTGTAAATCAGAGAAGGTGCTCCACAGAAGGTAACCCGCAGCACCCGTCGGCACTGCCGGGGAACAAAAATACCTTCTGTGGAGCACTTTGTGGCGGCGTGTATATGCAGCATCAGGAACCGTTAGCAACAGGTAAAAACGCGCACACGTGCGATGCCTACCTGCTGCTACCCTCTGTGACGGCGTGTAAAGGTACCATTACTGGGCTGTGGTATAGGCATCCTACTTATGACGTCCATTCAGACCAACCTAGTCTGAGAGACTTTTGGATCCTCGAGCATTGTGATCAGGCCGCAGTAGCACCCTCTATAGTTCTGGTAAATCTATTTACATGGGGCTGCTCCTTTAATAATAGTCTTATGTCATGGAATTAGTTCTCTGCACTTTGCATATGAGATTTTTTAATGGAAGGACACATTCTATCACACAACTTGTAGAGATGCTACTTGACCGTATCTATAGTTGACAATCTCCAAATGACTTTTGTTTCCGCAAACAGCTACGAATTGTATATCCCCCGGTAAAGTGAAATATTCTCTGTGACTGCGAACCCGGTTCAAGGATGTCTTCATCGCTTTGCGGATGAAAGGCTCTTATCCTCTGACTATGAGTTGCACACGGATGACAAACACCGTGTGAATGCAAGGACGGTGATGGCACAAAACTCTGCAGAAGTCATGAGTCAGAGATGCAGCAGAACTTCTAGATGCATTTCTCTCCATTCCCGTCAAGGCTTTTATACGTTTTGTGCACAATACAAGAGCGTTACTTTTTTCAAGTTAGGTAAGTTCTCCTAAAGCGGTAGAATTGTGTAGCAACACTTCCCATATATATTATATGACACCACCAGGGCTACTTTTATAGCATTTATAAAGTGATTATACTGACTAGATATCTCAAATCCTCGGCTTTGTCTACACACCACAATATCGTTGCGATATGTCCCGCAATTATACGTGAGCGTGCACATGTTTGCCACTCTCCCCAGATGTCACACGTAGCGATGTCACGTGCAACCTCCGGCGATCAGGCGTTCCGGAAATTGCCTGACCAAGACCGGAAGCGATCTTGCCTTTTCACATCGCCGCATCACATACCACAACCACATCACCGATGTGGGCATAGTGTTTGACCGCGGCAAGGAGATAGGCGTGCCAGAGTGTGTTTCACCACGCCCCTACCACTCCAATTGGCTGACCCAACTGCGTTACCACCAAGCCACCAATCGCCACAGATGGGGCGCGGAAAACAGCATGCTCAGGCACGCCTACGGGATTGATTTCAGGATCTCTGAAATCGCTTTCTACGTCGCTATCACCATGTCACACAGCATGACCCACTGAAATCGCGAGGTGGACATCTCCTGATTTACTGGAGTGCAGGGCAATCATGCGACACGCCACCAGTGATTTCTCGCCGTAGGATCGCCCTGTCACACGCCACAACGCACTTGCGATGTGGTTTCAATATCGCAGAATTTGCAAACTGACAGCGATATTGCGGACGATAATATCGTGGCGTGTGACGATACCTTAAGATTGGCAATCATGAATGACTCTGGGTGGGCTCCAATTCATCATGCAGCCTTCACAAACCATCTCATGGTCGCAGAGAGTCTCATAGACTCTTCTGGATATGAACACCTCGAGGAGAAGACTGACGATCATCTTCAGAACACTCCTTTGCTTTTGGCCATCATATGTGAAAGTCGTTATATGGTCCAACTATTGGTCAGTCATGGAGTTGTTGTCTTCTATGTGAACCCATGCGGGCAGGGAGTGATAGAAATATCTGCTTTTTTCATTATGCCGATCTTATCAAATACTTTTTGTCTTCATAATAAGATTTTAAAAGCGTATCAAAAACTGGCAGCTCTCCTTGACGACTCGGACACTGCAGTCAGAGGGGCTTGTTTGATCTGACCCACCAATTGGAGGAGCAGATGTCAAAGTGCCATTTGAACGATCTCGTAGATGAGGGGTTGGTATCCAAGGTGGCCGTTGTTCTTAAGAAGAATATTGCTGCGGATGTGAAGATGCAAACCATAAATCTATTGAAGTCTACCTTGCAGAATAAGAATGTGAGAAGAAAGATGGTGGAGGAGGATGGCTTCCAGGTTCTGGTGTCTGTAATCTTCAACACCTTTAAACTGAGCTGGCAGCAGATAAAGGCTTTGAAGAAGGACTAATGAAAACTGTCATTGGCCATGTTCACACACAATTTGCGTTTTTTTTAGCACTCCTAAAAGCACATGCGTTTTTTTAGGAGTGCTAAAAAATGTCTCTTGTGTGTCTGAAAGGAAATACAACCTTTTTGGACTTTGTCATTTTTTCCTCAAAAACGCAGGCAAAAACGCAAGCATTAACGCAGGGTGCATAAATGTGCCTTTTAAAAACGCATGCGTTTCCCATAGGGCCCCATGTTATAGAAACGCATGCGTTTTTTTAACATGGGGCCCTATGGGAACATATAGGCATTTGCGTTAACGCATGCGTTTCCCATAGGGGCCCATGTTAAAAAAACCACCCCTGCGTTTTTTTCCAGCACCCAAAAACGCTGCATGCAGCGTTTTTTGGAATGGAGGAAAAAAACGCAAATGGAGCTGAAAAACGCATGTACACTCAAATGTACCCTGCGTTAACGCACCTGCGTTTTTTTTAACACACCAAAAAACGCAGAGATGGTCAAAAAATGCATGTGTGTGAACATGGCCATACCTGTGCTCATCAAGCTGCTTTCTAATTTAGAGCAGGACAACCAAGACCATGGCTAGGGTCACATTGGAAACCTAAATTGCATTCACCGCATCCGGATCCGGATGCGGTGAACGCAATGGCGGTCGCACACAGTTTTTTTCAAAACTGTGTGCTGAATACCGCACTGCGGTCACCGGATGGCTCAGGATGTGTAATCCTGAGCCATCCGGTAACCGCATAGCTTGCGGGTCCCGATCTGGCAAGTTAATAAAGAGTTAAAATAGCTGACCTAAAGGACTTTTTGAGGTCTGTAGGGGGGCTTAGACCCCCCTACAGACCGGCCGGCGACTTCTATAGTGTTCTTCTACAATTTCGCAATGGTCACAGGCTCTTCGGAGCCCGTGCATGTAAACCAAAGGGGCCCCCCCCGTATCACTATACTGGGGTGCATAGACCCCTCTATTACAAATAAGCTGTATTGATGTGTAGTAATGGTTAAATATGAACATTTGCATTGTAAGTATATACTTACAATCTTTCGTAGGCAGAGGGAAGGAAATCCATGGGCGGGGCTGTGTGCAGCAGCCTCCGCCCACTCCTTCTTGATGCCCGCCCCCTCTGGCCGTAATCCAGTGTTTTGAGGGCGGGGACGTCGTTAAAGGGGCGTGGCTAACCGCGGCACATAGTTAGCCACGCCCCTTTAACGACGTCCCCGCCCTCACAAGACTGGATTACGGCCAGAGGGGCGGGCATCAAAAAGGAGCGGGCGGAGGCTGCTGCACACAGCCCCGCCCATGGATTTCCTTCCCTCTGCCTACGAAAGATTGTAAGTATATACTTACAATGCAAATGTTCATATTTAACCATTACTACACATCAATACAGCTTATTTGTAATAGAGGGGTCTATGCACCCCAGTATAGTGATACGGGGGGGGCCCCTTTGGTTTACATGCACGGGCTCCGAAGAGCCTGTGACCATTGCGAAATTGTAGAAGAACACTATAGAAGTCGCCGGCCGGTCTGTAGGGGGGTCTAAGCCCCCCTACAGACCTCAAAAAGTCCTTTAGGTCAGCTATTTTAACTCTTTATTAACTTGCCAGATCGGGACCCGCAAGCTATGCGGTTACCGGATGGCTCAGGATTACACATCCTGAGCCATCCGGTGACCGCAGTGCGGTCCCGGTAAACGCTGCGAAAACTGCTGCCTGCATGATTTTAAACGCAGGCAGCAGTGCCGGATCCGGCCACCGGATGGCTTGTGAAGCCATCCGGTGTTTTGCATAGGCTTCTATCAGGAGCCTTTCCTGGTCCGGTTTTGAGCTTTTTTGGGTAGGGTCACATTGGCGTTTTGTGTTTAAAATCCTGATCCGGTTTTGAGCTTTAAAAAAGCTCAAAACCGGACCAGGAAAGGCTCCTGATGGAAGCCTATGCAAAACACCGGATGGCTTCACAAGCCATCCGGTGGCCGGATCCGGCACTGCTGCCTGCGTTTAAAATCATGCAGGCAGCAGTTTTCGCAGCGTTTCTGGGAACCGCACTGCGGTCACCGGATGGCTCAGGATGTGTAATCCTGAGCCATCCGGTAACTGCAGAGTTTGCGGTTCCCGGCTCTGCAAACCTAGGAAAGAGTTAAATTGATTAGTACAGTACTGTTTGAGGTCTGTAGGGGGGCTTAGACCCCCTACAGACCGGCCGCCCACTTCGGTGGGCTCCTAATACAATATTCCCGATGCCACGGGCTCCTCCGAGCCCGTGCAAGACCCCACACACCCAGCCCCCCGAATTACTATACAGGGGTGCGTGCCTGCACCCCTCTGGTATCCTTAATCCTGTATGGGGGGAAAATGATATATTAAAGACATGGTTAAAGGACATATTTACGTGTCTTCTCCTCCAATGTTGTGACGAATCCATGGGCGGGGCTGTATGCGGCAGCCTCCGCCCCTCAGTTGTTATGGCCGCCCCCTCTGTGCCTCAGCCATTGATAAGAGGCCGGCCGCGTCATGAAGGGGCGGGGCGCACGGTGTGACGTGTTCGCCCCGCCCCTTCATGACGCGGCCGGCCTCTTATCAATGGCTGAGGCACAGAGGGGGCGGCCATAACAACTGAGGGGGCGGAGGCTGCCGCATACAGCCCCGCCCATGGATTCGTCACAACATTGGAGGAGAAGACACGTAAATATGTCCTTTAACCATGTCTTTAATATATCATTTTCCCCCCATACAGGATTAAGGATACCAGAGGGGTGCAGGCACGCACCCCTGTATAGTAATTCGGGGGGCTGGGTGTGTGGGGTCTTGCACGGGCTCGGAGGAGCCCGTGGCATCGGGAATATTGTATTAGGAGCCCACCGAAGTGGGCGGCCGGTCTGTAGGGGGTCTAAGCCCCCCTACAGACCTCAAACAGTACTGTACTAATCAATTTAACTCTTTCCTAGGTTTGCAGAGCCGGGAACCGCAAACTCTGCAGTTACCGGATGGCTCAGGATTACACATCCTGAGCCATCCGGTGACCGCAGTGCGGTATTCTGCACACAGTTTTGACAAAAACTGTGTGTGCCCGGCATTGCGTTCACCGCATCCGAATCCGGATGCGGTGAATGCAATTTAGCTTGCCAATGTGACCCTACCCTTTAAAGCTCAAAACCGGATCAGGATTTTAAACAAAAAACGCCGATGTGACCCTGGCCCATGTTCTTCAGTCAACATTAAAGGTCTGTTCTGGATGTTCTGGCAGCTGGGTCAGCAATATGTAAGGACAGTATTGGTAAAGAAGCTGGTTAACCTCTTTAAGGCTTGTCAAACACACTCCTTACTGACGGTTTGGAGCAGCACTATTGGCAGCATCGCTGAAGGAAACAGAAGCAATCAAGATATTTTTGTTAATATAAACATTGGTTTATATGGTTAGGGTCACACTTGGAAATGCAATTGCGGTTACCGCATCCACATCCGGATGCGGTAATCACAATTGCATTCACACACAATTTGGACACATTTTGTGTCCTTAAGCCGGAAACCGGCAACCGGATTGCTCTGAATGTGCAATCCGATTGCTGGATACTTTCCTCATCCCTGCTGCTGCAGGGATGAACAAAGGGTTAAATCTAATAATCCATGTGGGCAACATGTCTCTAGGGGGTGCCCACCCTCCCTAGAGACATACTGTCCACACAGGACGGCATGTCAGGGGTTAATGTTAACCCCATCGCCACAATTGTCGGCTTTTACTATTCATTTCTATTAACAGCCGCCAGCTCCAGCATCAGGACCACTACTCTACACAATTTGCGTAAGCATTTTACAGAACATCATCCTCAATGAGGAGCTGTCTGTGTTGCTTACGCCATTTGCGTAGTGTAGTGGCTGCTGTCTAGGGTCCTGATATGATGTACAGTAGTTCTATGGGCATCGCACAACTCCTATTTCAGGGCATTGTGTCCCATAACATTGAGGGGAGATAACTATGGCTGTTTTCTCATTGTACACCAGTTGAATTTGACTGCATAATTGTCCTACAAATACTGCAGTCTAATGGTGCTGTCACACCAGGCGACGTTGCTAGCAACATCGCCGGAAAAGTGAAGTACCAGCGATGGTGCTAGCGACGTCGCGCTGTGTGACAGCGCGACGCGACCGCGTTTTATCGCTAGTCGCAGGTTGTCAGGTTTACGGGAAGAACTGTAAACCTGACAACCTGCGACCTGCGATTAGGCTGGATCGCGTCGTGTGACATCGCCAGAGCGATGTCGGCGGCGATCCAGCCTATACCGCAGCGTTGCTGCGGATCGCTCGCTGGGCTAAGCCCAGCCCAGCGAGCGATGTCACCGCCCGCATCGCTGCGGCATCGCGCCGGCCGCAGCCGTGCTGTGTGACAGCTGGCCAGCGATGTCGGAACCGAGCGGGCACCCGCGCATCGCTTCCGACATCGCTGGCCAGGTTGTGCTGTGTGACGGCACCTTTATACACTGCAGGGGGCTGATAGAATCAGCAGGCATTCCACAAATTAGCAGACAAAAGGGGGCACTAGACAGTCACATATGATACAATGGCTCATATCTTGACTACGAGAACAAAGGAATTAAGTACATCCTGTATAATTAAGTTCACCTCTGCACAAGTGTCTGATTCTCCTTAACACACAGTGCACCACCATCAGACTATATAATGTGGACTGTATAATGCATGGATCTCAAACTCCAGGCTTCGAGGGCCACAAACAGTGCATGTTTTTAGGATTTCTTTAGTATTGCATAAGTTATAATTAAATCACTTACACAGATGATGATCCTCTATGCAATGCTAGGTAAATCATGTAAACCTGCTCTGTTGCCAGCCCTCAAGGCCTGGAGTTTGAGATCCCTGGTTTAACATCTGGTCAACATTGCAATTGTCATGCCTCAATCAGGGACTTCCATATGGATCCCCAACAACATGATTCAGGTATGTCTTCGGCAGGGTCATTGAGTCTGTGAGCGAAATCCACTCCTTCTATGCCATGTGAACTGCAAATTAATATTTGTTTAACAAGCCCTTGGGGAAATGATAGCACACAAGCTTAATGGTGAACTGACAGATTCCTGCATTTTAAATAGAGTAAGGCTGGGGTCACACTTGGCTATCAGTTTTTTCCCTTGTTCTCAATACATGATCCGGTATTTTTAAGGTGCCCATAGTGCCTCCTGTGCATCTGGACGTTTTTTGGACTTTGTCATTTTTTCCCTAAACAATGCTCCGGATCCGTTTTACCATAGAACCCCATGTTAACAAACCGGATCCGTTTTTTTGCTGCACCCAAAAACGTTGCTAGCAGCGTTTTTTGGGTACAGTAAAAAAACTGACACCATTTCAGTCACACTTGAGTGCACCATCAGGTTTTAGCATCAGGTTTTGCACTTAGAGCAAAAAAGTGAAAAACCTGATGCCAATAACGGATCCAAGGCCAATAACTGATCAAGTGTGACCCCAGTCTAACAGACAAAGAAAGATTAGCTATAACTTATGTGTCAGTAGGAACAATAGCGACATGAACAGTAATGTGACCTCCCCTGCCCCTCCAGTGTTATTTGATCACTATTGTCATGAAAATGGTAAAGCGGATGAGGGAATGGAAGCTGGATGATAGTAACGGGCAAGGTTAACTGGGTAACTGGTCTTAACCTATCAACTGAGGTCTCTAGTCTGACCCTGTACCCAAAGGTACCTCTGATGGTGAGGAGTTCTGGGCCACCACCCTTGCCCTCTGCTCCTCAACCAGCCCTGTGCTAATTTCGCCTCACCTACTCACAGACTAGGACAACAACAGCAAGTTCCCCAGGATAGGAATCTTCAAGGAACCTCACTTTCTATACCTGGATATCCATAATTGTATCTCAGCAATCCAGGACCATAGAGCACCATGTTATGGGGCGCCGGATTGCACCGGACCGATACAATCCGGGAGAATCCGGTTTTCAAAACCGGTTTGAAAACCGGATTGTACCGGTCCGGTGCAATCCGGTGACCCATAACATGGGGCTCTATGGTCCCAGATTGCTCCAGAACGGGGCAATCCGGTTTTCAAACCGGTTTTCTATTTTTGACCTTCCCGCCTGGATTTTCAAATGAACAGCTGACTCAGATCAGCTGTTCATTTGAAGCATTAGTGCTGGCAGAGTTTATGTGAGTTCATGCTTGCCTGCATGAACTCACATACACTTTCCCAGGGTGCACAGCTTTGCTATATCTCTGGTGGAGGTTCTCTACCACAGATGTAGCAGAGCTAAAGAAGAACCCTGGATTGGACTACGTCGGACAGAAGAGGATTTTTTTTAAATAAAGATGGAGTCTTGAAGTGTCTTTTTGTTTTGTTTTTCAAATAAAAATATTTTTTCTCTGTGTTGTGTTTTTTTAAAAAATTCACTAGAAATTCAAGGCGGTAATGTCTACTATTGACGTGACCGCCATGTATTTCGGGCTTAGGGCCAGCTGATAATACAAAGCTGGCCCTAACCCCTTTATTACCCAGTGAGCCACCGCACCAGGGCCCTGGAAGAGTTGTGTGGAGCCCCACGCATTTTTTTTTTTATTATTTAATGAATTTCAGAGTCAGAGGCTCAGAGTCAGAGTCTCGGAGTCGGAGTCTCCTCAGAGTCGGAGTCTCAGAGTCGGAGTCTCAGAGTCGGAGTCGCCTCAGAGTCGGAGTCGCCTCGGAGTCGGAGTCGTCTCGGAGTCGAGTCGGAGTCGGAGTCGTCTCGGAGTCGAGTCGGAGTCGGAGTCGTCGTCGTCTCGGAGTCGTCTCGGAGTCGTCTCGGAGTCGGAGTCGTCTCGGAGTCGAGTCGGAGTCGTCTCGGAGTCGGAGTCGGAGTCGTCTCGGAGTCGAGTCGGAGTCGGAGTCGTCTCGGAGTCGGAGTCGTCTCGGAGTCGGAGTCGTCTCTGAGTCAGAGTCGTCTCGGAGTCGGAGTCGTCTCGGAGTCGGAGTCTTCTCGGAGTCGAGTCGGAGTCGGAGTCGTCTTGGAGTCGAGTCGGAGTCGGAGTCGTCGTCGTCTCGGAGTCGGAGTCGTCTCGGAGTCGAGTCGGAGTCGTCTCGGAGTCGGAGTCGTCTCGGAGTCGAAGTCGTTTTGGAGTCGGAGTCATTCGGAGTCAGAGGCTCAGAGTCAGAGTCTCGGAGTCGGAGTCTCCTTAGAGTCGGAGTCTCAGAGTCGGAGTCTCAGAGTCGGAGTCGCCTCAGAGTCGGAGTCGCCTCAGAGTCGGAGTCGTCTCGGAGTCGGAGTCGGAGTCGGAGTCGTCTCGGAGTCGGAGTCGTCTCGGAGTCGGAGTCGTCTCGGAGTCGTCTCGGAGTCGGAGTCGTCTCGGAGTCGGAGTCGTCTTGGAGTCGGAGTCATCTCGGAGTCGGAGTCGGAGTCGTCTCGGAGTCGGAGTCGTCTCGGAGTCGGAGTCGGAGTCGTCTCGGAGTCGGAGTCGTCTCGGAGTCGAGTCGGAGTCGGAGTCGTCTCGGAGTCGGAGTCGTCTCGGAGTCGGAGTCAAAAAAATGCGTGGGGCTCCGCGCAATTTCTATGTCTAGCCAGGTACAGCTAAGCAGCTGGGGGCTGCAATCCAAGCTTTCTGGGCACCCCCCGCTGCAAATTGCAGCCCGCAGCCGCCCCAGAAGATGGCGCGTTCATTGAAGCGCCATCCTCTGGCGCTGAACCCCGCTCTTCCAGCGGCCCTGGTGGCGGTGGCACGCTGGGTAATAGAGGTTAGGGCCAGCTTTGTATTATCAGCTGGCCCTAAGCCCGAAATTTATGGTGGTCACGCCAATATTAGACATGACCGCCATGAATTTCTATTAAATTGTTTTAAAAAAAACACAACACAGAGAAATTTTTTTATTAGAAATAAAAAAAAAAGCCATTAAGGACTCCATCGTTAATTAAAAAAATCCTCTTTCGTCCGACGCAGTCCAAAACGCGATGTCCTCTCTGCTACATCCCCTGTGTATAGATATAGATGTCTATGCACAGGGAATGAGCAGACTGAGAACAATCTCAGCTCTGCTACATCATCTCTGTGCGCAGACATTCATGTCTGTACACAGGGAATGAGCAGACTGAGAACAATCTCAGCACTGCTACATCAGGCAGCAGGCGGGCTCTAGGACCCTGGAGCTGCACAGAGCAGACAGGACTCTTCTCTTATCTGTGCGAGTTTCCCAGCGATTACTTACAAAGTAAACGAGTCCAATGCAAATAAGTGACAAAACTCGGATTGCTTCAGGCTGAAGCTTCCGAGACACATCTGCGATTTGTAAATCTCACACTACTCGCTATTACTCGCTTCCCCATTCATTAACATTGGACTCGCTAGACTCGCAACGAGTAGCGAGTCCTGGGCTCGGACTCGCTAGAGTCAAGCGATTCCGAGTAATTTAGGATTCGCCCATCACTACTCCTGAGTCCTGACTTAAAACCATGTGCTCCTGACACTAATTTAGAAACTGGAATTAAAAAACACATCCATTATCACACTATTTAGCCAATTATATAAGGCTTGTACATCACTGGTCAGGAGTTTATGCTGTATCTGAAGTATCTGTGGGAAATAAATTACGAGTTCTGTTGAATATTGATTTTAATTCTCTTATTTGGAGATACACCACAATGCTAAGGGTAAACACCCTTTTCTAACAAGTTACTTGTATCACTGATACAGAGACTGCAGCAGCTATCTAGTGACCTGAAGCTCTTATGGTGGTTGTATCCTCCATAACCTCACCAGGTGAGAGGCTCACTGTCTCCTCCATAACCTCACCAGGTGAGAGGCTCACTGTCTCCTCCACATCCTCACCAGGTGAGAGGCTCACTATCTCCTCCACAACCTCACCAGGTGAGAGGCTCACTGTCTCCTCCACAACCTCACCAGGTGAGAGGCTCACTGCCTCCTCACCAACCTCTCCAGGTGAGAGGCTCACTGTCTCCTCCACAACCTCACCAGGTGAGAGGCTCACTGTCTCCTCCACAACCTCACCAGGTGAGAGGCTCACTGTCTCCTCCACATCCTCACCAGGTGAGAGGCTCACTGTCTCCTCCACAACCTCACCAGGTGAGAGGCTCACTGTCTCCTCCACAACCTCACCAGGTGAGAGGCTCACTGTCTCCTCCACAACCTCACCAGGTGAGAGGCTCACTGTCTCCTCCACAACCTCACCAGGTAAGAGGCTCACTGTCTCCTCCACAACCTCACCAGGTGAGAAAGTCACTCTGTCCATCACCTCCCCAGGTGAGAGGCTCACTGTCTCCTCCACAATTCCACCAGGTAAGAGGCTCACTGTCTCCTCCACAATTCCACCAGGTAAGAGGCTCACTGCCTCCTCACCAACCTCTCCAGGTGAGAGGCTCACTGTCTCCTCCACAATTCCACCTGGTGAGAGGCTCACTGTCTCCTCCACAACCTCACCAGGTGAGAGGCTCACTGCCTCCTCACCAACCTCTCCAGGTGAGAGGCTCACTGTCTCCTCCACAACCTCACCAGGTGAGAGGCTCACTGTCTCCTCCACAACCTCACCAGGTGAGAGGCTCACTGTCTACTCCCCAACCTCACCAGGAGAGAGAGGTTCACTGTCTCCTCCACAACCTCACCAGGTAAGAGGTTCACTGTCTCCTCACCCACCTCACCAGGTGAGAGGCTCACTGCCTCCTGCACAACCACACCAGGTGAGAGACTCACTGTCTCCTCCACAAGCTCACCAGGAGAGAGGCTCACAGTCTCCTCCACAATTCCACCAGGTAAGAGGTTCACTGTCTCCTCACCAACCCCACCAGGAGAGAGAGGCTCATTGTTGTCTCCTCCACAACTTCACCAGGTAAGAGGTTCACTGTCTCCTCCACAACCTCACCAGGTGAGAGGCTCACTGTCTCCTCACCAAACTCACCAGGAAAGAGGCTCACTGTCTCCTCACCAACTTCAACAGGTGAGAGGCTTACTGTCTCCTCCACAACCTCACCAGGAGAGAGAGGCTCACTGTCTCCTCCACAACCTCACCAGGTGAGAGGCTCACTGTCTCCACAACCTCACCAGGAGAGAGAGGCTCACTGTCTACTCCACAACCTAACCAGGTGAGAGGCTTACTGTCTCCTCACCAACCTCACCAGGAGAGAGAGGCTCACTGTCTCCTCCACAACCTCGCCAGGTGAGAGGCTCACTGTCTCCTCCCAATCCTCACCAGGTGAGAGGCTCACTGTCTCCTCCACAACCTCACCAGGTGAGAGGCTCACTGTCTCCTCCACAACCTCACCAGGTGAGAGGCTCACTGTCTCCTCCACAACCTCACCAGGTGAGAGGCTCACTGTCTCCTCCACAACCTCACCAGGTGAGAGGCTCACTGTCTCCTCCACAACCTCACCAGGTAAGAGGCTCACTGTCTCCTCCACAACCTCACCAGGTGAGAAAGTCACTCTGTCCATCACCTCCCCAGGTGAGAGGCTCACTGTCTCCTCCACAATTCCACCAGGTAAGAGGCTCACTGTCTCCTCCACAATTCCACCAGGTAAGAGGCTCACTGCCTCCTCACCAACCTCTCCAGGTGAGAGGCTCACTGTCTCCTCCACAATTCCACCTGGTGAGAGGCTCACTGTCTCCTCCACAACCTCACCAGGTGAGAGGCTCACTGCCTCCTCACCAACCTCTCCAGGTGAGAGGCTCACTGTCTCCTCCACAACCTCACCAGGTGAGAGGCTCACTGTCTCCTCCACAACCTCACCAGGTGAGAGGCTCACTGTCTACCCCCCAACCTCACCAGGAGAGAGAGGTTCACTGTCTCCTCCACAACCTCACCAGGTAAGAGGTTCACTGTCTCCTCACCCACCTCACCAGGTGAGAGGCTCACTGCCTCCTGCACAACCACACCAGGTGAGAGACTCACTGTCTCCTCCACAAGCTCACCAGGAGAGAGGCTCACAGTCTCCTCCACAATTCCACCAGGTAAGAGGTTCACTGTCTCCTCACCAACCCCACCAGGAGAGAGAGGCTCATTGTTGTCTCCTCCACAACCTCACCAGGTAAGAGGTTCACTGTCTCCTCCACAACCTCACCAGGTGAGAGGCTCACTGTCTTCTCACCAAACTCACCAGGAAAGAGGCTCACTGTCTCCTCACCAACTTCAACAGGTGAGAGGCTTACTGTCTCCTCCACAACCTCACCAGGAGAGAGAGGCTCACTGTCTCCTCCACAACCTCACCAGGTGAGAGGCTCACTGTCTCCACAACCTCACCAGGAGAGAGAGGCTCACTGTCTACTCCACAACCTAACCAGGTGAGAGGCTTACTGTCTCCTCACCAACCTCACCAGGAGAGAGAGGCTCACTGTCTCCTCCACAACCTCACCAGGTGAGAGGCTCACTGTCTCCTCCACAACCTAACCAGGTAAAAGGTTCACTGTCTCCTCACCAACCTCACCAGGAGAGAGAGGCTCATTGTCTCCTCCACAACCTCGCCAGGTGAGAGGCTCACTGTCTTCCAGTGGCGTAACCAGAGTCTGGCGGGCCCGGTGCAAAATTTAGACCTGGCCCCCCCCCTCCCCCCCATGTTTATGAAATGTATGGGCCTCATGTAATGTTTTAAATTCTTTAAAGACTCACAAATTGACCCCTCTCCCCCTGCATTATGTATTAGTGTCCCTCATCCTGCTATATATGGGTCTCCTCCTGAAATATGGCCCTAATCGTGATATATATGTCCCCCATCCTGGTTTATATGGACTGCTTCCTCCAGTCACCATAGTTGTCCAATTATTATAATGCATCCCCATATTCCTCCATGTATTACAATGTACCCCCATAGTCCTCTATGTAGTATAATGTATCCCATAGTACTCCATTCATAAGGTAGGTCCCATAGTCATTCAATTATTATAATGAACCCCCATTTTCCTCCATATAATATAATGCAACCTCACATCCCTCAATATATCACAATGCAGCCTCATAGCCCTACTTATAGCATAATACAGCCTCATATCCTCTCCATATAGTATAATGCAGCCTCATAGACCCTCCATATAGTAAAATGCAGTCTCACATCCTCTCCTTACAGAATAATTCAGTCTCATATCCTCTCCATATAGTATAATGCAGCCTTATAGCCTCTCCATATAGTATAATGCAACCTCATAGACCCTCCATATAGTATAATGCAGTTTCATATCCTATCCATATAGTATAATGCAGCCTCATAGCCTCTCCATATAGTATAATGCAGCCTCACAGCCTCATAGACCTTCCAAATAGCATAATACAGCCTCCTAGCACTCCATATAGTGCAGTCTCAAAATTTTCCATATAGTGCAGCCTCAAAACTCTCCATGTAGTGCAATATCAAAATCTCCATATAGTGCAGCCTTAAAACTCTCCATATGGTGAAGACGTATAAATGCAGCCTCATATCTCTCCATTTAGTGAAGTATTATATAATGCAGCCTCATATCATTTCCATATAGTGCAGTATTATATATGCAGCCTTCTCCCATATAGTGCAGTATTATATATGCAGCCTCATATCATTTCCATATAGTGCAGTAATATATATGCAGCCTTCTCCCATATAGGGCAGTATTATGTGCAGCCTTTTATCCCATGTAGGGCAGTATTATGTGCAGCCTTTTATCCCATGTAGGGCAGTATTATGTGCAGCCTTTTATCCCTTATAGGGCAGTATTATGTGCAGCCTTTTATCCCATGTAGGGAAGTATTATATGCAGCCTTTTATCCCATATAGGGCTATATTATGTGCAATCTTTTATCCCATATAGGGCAGTATTATGTGCAGCCTTTTATCCCATATAGGGCAGTATTATGTGCAGCCTTTTATCCCATATAGGGCAGTATTATGTGCAGCCTTTTATACCATATAGGGCAGTATTATGTGCAGCCTTTTATCCCATGAAGGGCAGTATTATGTGCTGCCTTATGACCCCTCCCCTCAATCCTCTGACCATATACTGCACTAATTATTAAAAATAAAAAAAACGTTACTTACCTCTCCTGGTTCCCTCGTTGCTCCGGCGGTCTCCTCTTGCAGAATCTGAGGATTCAAGCCTCAGGAGAAGGAGGAAGGAGTGCCGCCCAGCCTGCGTTCCACTGTGCATCAAGCAGGAAGTGGGAGGAGGCGGCACAATGGAACGCAAGCTAGGAAGCCGGCAGGTCAGAGGAGGAGAGGGGCTGGAGAAGCAGCAGGAAGCAGTAGGCTCCCCTCTCCCCTCCTCTCCTCTCTCCCTGATACACCGGCCCGATCTTACGCGCTGTCACATTGATGTGTGTCCTCCAGGACGCACATTCGTGTGAAGCGGCCACCCCGTGCTGCGATCAGTGGGCGCAGGGAGTGGCTGGATGCACGGGCCCCCTTATAGCTCCGGGCCCCGGCGCACCCGCAACACCTGTGACCGCGATCTTTACGCCACTGCTGTCTTCTCCACAACCTCACCAGGCGAGAGGCTCGCTGTCTCCACCCCAACCTCACCAGGTAAGAGGCTCACTGTTTCCTCCACAATTCCACCAGGTGAGAGGCTCACTGTCTCCTCCACAATCTCACCAGGTGAGATACTCACTGTCTCCTCCACAACCTCACCAGGGGAGAGGCTCACTGTTTTCTCCACAACCTCACCAAGTGAGAGGCTCAGTGTCTCCTCCACAATTCCACCTGGTGATAGGCTCACTGTCTTCTCAACAATTCCACCAGGTGAGAGGCTCACTGTCTCTTCACCAACCTCGTCAGGAGAGAGAGGCTTACTGTCTCCTCCACAACCTCTCCAGGAGAGAGAGGCTTACTGTCTCCTCACCAACCTCATCAGGAGAGAGAGGCTCACTGTCTCCTTCACAACCTCACCAGGTGAGAGGCTCACTGTCTCCTCCACAATTCCACCAGGTAAGAGGCTCACTGTCTCCTCCACAACCTCACAAGGTCAGAGGCTCACTGTCTCCTCCACAACCTCACAAGGTCAGAGGCTCACTGTCTCCTCCACAACCTCACCAGGTGAGAGGCTCACTGTCTCCTCCACAGGCTCACCAGGTGAGAGGTTCACTGTCTCCTCCACAACCTCACCAGGTGAGAGGCTCACTGTCTCCTCCACAACCTCACCAGGTGAGAGGCTCACTGTCTCCTCCACAACCTCACCAGGTGAGGGGCTCACTGTCTCCTCCACAACCTCACCAGGTGAGAGGCTCAGTGTCTCCTCCGCAACCTCACGAGGTGAGAGGCTCACTGTCTCCTCCACAACCTCAGCAGGTGAGAGGCTCGCTGTCTCCTCCACAACCTGACCAGGTGAGAGGCTCACTGTCTCCTCCACAACCTCAGCAGGTGAGAGGCTCACTGTCTCCTCCACAACCTCACCAGGTGAGAGGCTCACTGTCTCCTCCACAACCTCACAAGGTGAGAGGCTCACTGTCTCCTCCACAACCTCAGCAGGTGAGAGGCTCACTGTCTCCTCCACAACCTCAGCAGGTAATAGGCTCACTGTCTCCTCCACAACCTCAGCAGGTAATAGGCTCACTGTCTCCTCCACAACCTCACCAGGTGAGAGGCTCACTGTCTCCTCCACAACCTCACCAGGTGAGAGGCTCACTGTCTCCTCCACAACCTCAGCAGGTAATAGGCTCACTGTCTCCTCCACAACCTCAGCAGGTAATAGGCTCACTGTGTCCTCCACAACCTCACCCGGTGAGAGGCTCACTGTCTCCTCCACAACCTCACCCGGTGAGAGGCTCACTGTCTCCTGCACAACCTCACCATGTGAGAGGCTCACTGTCTCCTCCACAACTTCAGGTGAGAGGCTCACTGTCTCCTCCACAACTTCACCAGGTGAGAGGCTCACTGTCTCCTCCACAACCTCACCCGGTGAGAGGCTCACTGTCTCCTCCACAACCTCACCCGGTGAGAGGCTCACTGTCTCCTCCACAACCTCACCAGGTGAGAGGCTCACTGTCTCCTCCACAACCTCACCAGGTGAGAGGCTCACTGTCTCCTCCACAACCTCAGCAGGTAATAGGCTCACTGTCTCCTCCACAACCTCAGCAGGTAATAGGCTCACTGTGTCCTCCACAACCTCACCCGGTGAGAGGCTCACTGTCTCCTCCACAACCTCACCCGGTGAGAGGCTCACTGTCTCCTGCACAACCTCACCATGTGAGAGGCTCACTGTCTCCTCCACAACTTCAGGTGAGAGGCTCACTGTCTCCTCCACAACTTCACCAGGTGAGAGGCTCACTGTCTCCTCCACAACCTCACCCGGTGAGAGGCTCACTGTCTCCTCCACAACCTCACCAGGTGAGAGGCTCACTGTCTCCTCCACAACCTCACAAGGTCAGAGGCTCACTGTCTCCTCCACAACCTCACCAGGTGAGAGGCTCACTGTCTCCTCCACAACCTCACCAGGTGAGAGGCTCACTGTCTCCTCCACAACCTCACCAGGTGAGAGGCTCACTGTCTCCTCCACATCCTCACCAGGTGAGAGGCTCATGTCTCCTCCACAACCTTACCAGGTGAGAGGCTCACTGTCTCCTCCACAACCTCACCAGGTGAGAGGCTCAGTGTCTCCTCCACAACTTCACCAGGTGAGAGGCTCACTGTCTCCTCCACAACCTCACCAGGTGAGAGGCTCACTGTCTCCTCCACATCCTCACCAGGTGAGAGGCTCACTGTCTCCTCCACAACCTCACCAGGTGGGAGGCTCGCTGTCTCCTCCACAACTTCACCAGGTGAGAGGCTCACTGTCTCCTCCACAATTCCACCTGGTGAGAGGCTCACTGTCTCCTCCACAACCTCACCAGGTGAGAGGTTCACTGTGTTTATTCATTTAATCGGTGTACTTCCTTTTTATAGAAAATACAATCCTGTTCTAGCATTGAGTCAAACATGATCTTATATAGAGATCTATGTATTAAGGAGGGAAAACAACAGAACAGGTTAAGAGAGGTTCTCAGCTCACCACAATGAATCTGGCATTCCTGGACCGGTGTCCTGAATCCACCTGAGTGTGATGCAATGAAGATAATGGAGGTCCAGCTTCCAGGGTGAATGCAGTTGTGGTTAATCAAATTACAGCAATGTTCCCATATAAACAGTACAAATCATGCACGATAAGCAGGCAGAGGTGATTAAGGCAGAGGGCCCTGCGCCAGGCGACACGTTTCGGATGATAAAGTCCTTAATCAAGCTTGAGATTTTATGTTGTAATAGGAGCTTATATATATTGAATCTGATCATGAGCAGCTGCAGTAATGAAGCGCAGCATGCTCATTGATCAGTGAATCATGAACAGTTGTCATGATACAATGCCATAACAACATAACCTCAAAGAATAAAGAATCGCACAAAACCTGTACATTCAGTGCAGGAGAAAAAGTATGAGAAAAAAGTAAAGAAAAGAAGAAACGTTATACCTTCTTTTAAAAGAAATACAATTCAAAGAGTAATAAATAACCATAAATCAAATAGAGAAAAATGTAAATATAAAAGATCACAAAGTAACAAAATAATAGTTTAATAATTTAACCATAAACAGGATATGATAACTGAAAAAAAGCATGCAAAAAAAAACAAAAAAAAGTGTGTTTTTCTACTAATGTGACTAGTGACTATAAGCCCCATAAATGTATCTGTTTAAAGGGAAATGGTTATTCTATGATGTTATAAAATATTTTAATTTTTTTGGTTTTAATCTTTTCCTAAAGTCATCATTAAAGGAAGTCAGGTCAAAAATTCATATATACCTGCTATCATTTTTTAATTCCTGGCTCTAAGCTCTCCCTATTTATGTATTTATATTATTCAGATATCCCTCCTACCTTCTGTAAACTTCAAATAAAGATATTCATTCCATCTGTCAATCACAGTGAATGATCCACTTAGTTGTCTCCTGTCCACTCCCTATAGGATGAATATTCATGTCACATTCACATCACTGCACAGGAGATCAGTAGGGGGGCTGTATCCTCCTCTCTGCTCTCTTTACAGCAAAATAAATACAAATAAAACATAGAATCTCTCACAGCACCGCAGGGATTCAGTGAAACAAATGGAGTCTAGATCAGGTAAGGTAGACCTGCAATAGCTCTTTTCTTCTATGTCCTCAACAGTACAGAAGCTCTTAATGGAAACTGAAACCTGACACTGCACTGAGAGCAAAGGGATGAGAGAGGAGAGAGCTGCTGAGAAGGAGGAGGGTGGAGAGAACTGCTGAGAAGGAGGAGGAAGGGGGCAGGAGAGAGCTGCTGAGAAGGAGGAGGAAGGGGGGAAGAGAGAGCTGCTGAGAAGGAGGAGGGAGGAGAGGAGAAAGCTGCTGAGAAGGAGGAGGGAGGAGAGGAGAAAGCTGCTGAGAAGGAGTGCATAATTAAATGACAGTTTTAACACAGCCAGACTATTCCTTTGTGAATATAATGGAGCGGACTAATGTACCAACTATCTGCAGGGTATGAAAATACTGATAACATGGAAATTACAAAGGGTAGAATAATGATTTTACATGTTTTTAAAAGATCTGCCCTGGCACTATTCAAGGGTATTATTAGTATCATACTTAATAATCACCTGACAGTATCCCTTTAAGTAAAATTAGTAATGAAACATAACGTCCCAACGTAAATTAATTCCAAATGGAAATCTCATGTACCAAGTAAAAAGATCCAGAGAGTTTCTCTGGTAAGCAAGAGTCATTTATGTTGGCAGCGGATTATTCAGGATACTCTCAAAGCGTGTTGACAACAGAGCTTTAATTAGCAATAAACAGGTACAGATATGATAGGCTTTGTGGAATCAGGAATATATATATTTTAAGTGTCTCTGTGTAGCATCAGCAGGCTGCTTCTCCTCTCATGCACAAACACAGAAAACTGGGTACAGTCATATATAGCTTCCTGTGTGTGGGCCTCTGGGAGTTTTTTTTTTTTCCATCTAACTTTATAGACAATGCACAAACCTAGAAATAGAACACTTACATATACAGGAATAGAGTCGTTGCACTAAATATATTCCAACACCCCAACTCTACAACTGCTTATCCTGTTAGTCCCATTGCGGTTCTGAAGTCCTCAAACTTGGCTCTTGGCAATGGTTTTGTCATGCCATCAGCTAACATCTTGTCAGACTCGCAATAAACAAACTCTAGTACACCACGTTCCACTAAGTCACGGAAGTGGTGATGTTTAAATTAAATGTGCTTAGTCCTTGCACTAATCTTCTCACTGCTGGCAAGTTTACTACATCCTTGGTTGTCCTCACATACAGACGTGCCCCCACTGCTGTTCTGTAACTTTCATAGCTGGAGTTTTGATGAACCTTTGGCTTCTGAGAGCTCTTTTTCTTTGTGGTAGCTCCATAAGCTCCCATGTCCGGAGTTGGTGATGGGACTCCATCTCTTCATCAGTGGCATTTATGGACTTTTTTTTCTCATGGACAGGCAGTTTTTGGATCTCTTGCCATGACTGTGGCTTTGGTTCAGGAAGTGTTCTGACCATATTAGAAAGGCATCTAGCTGGGATACCTTTGTTTGGTCTTTCTGATCTCCTGACTGGAGGTTGACTTGGTTCTTCAGATTTTTCCTTGCTGGTTTCAGAGCTTATCCAGACTTCAGTGTTTTCTTTTTCAGTGTCTGGGTTTGGTGATTGCAATTCTTGGTCTTGTTTCTTGGCTTGAATGGCTGGTGTAACTTCATGGAATTTGAGCGAAACAGAGTTCTCATCAATCACTACATCTCTGCTAATTGTTATTTTGTTGCTCTCTGGGTGCAAGGTTCTGTATCCCTTTTGAGTTTAGCTATAACCCACCAGGACTCCTTGCTTTGCACGTGATTCCCATTTGGAACGTTTTTCTTTGGGAACATACACA
The DNA here is from genome assembly GCA_033576535.1 of Allobates femoralis. Lineage (NCBI taxonomy): Eukaryota > Metazoa > Chordata > Amphibia > Anura > Aromobatidae > Allobates > Allobates femoralis. The sequence goes on along the minus strand of JARQOC010000010.1, from coordinate 126,851,740 downwards.
AACGTTTTGCTTCCAAATATCCTGCAGTGCTTCAGGTTAGGCGTCTCGCAGTTCCATAGCTCATATGCAGTTTTTTTGTGGCTTTACCTGGAAGTCTGTTTTGAAGACAGCAAGCTGTCATGGTGGCTTCTCCCCAATACGTTGTACGTAGATTTGCATCAAACAACATACTTCTCCCACTTTCACAGAGAGTGAAGTTCTTACTCTCTGCAATGCCATTCCATTCTGGGTTGTATGGAATGGTAGTCTGGAACATGATTCCATTCTTTTTCAAAATGGTTTGCACCTTACCACTTGTATACTCAGTCCCATTATCTGCACGCAGGGCTTTTGGCATTCTTCCAAACTTGTTAAACATTACGGTAAGATATTCTTCAAGTTTCTGTGGAACTTCATTCTTACTGTGAAGCAGGTAGGCAACTGTATGTCTGGAGTAGTCATCAATAAATATGAGGAAATCTCTCTTCTTGCTTGGAGTTTGAACACTCATTGGACCGCAAACTTCTGTGTGTATCAAATCCAGTGGCTGTGCAGATCTAGTGGTGCTTACTTTAGGAAAGGATTTTCTGACATTTTCCGTTTAACCCCTCCCCGACCCATGACGTTATAGAGACGTCGGTGCACTTTTGGACAGCGCACAGGAAAACACTGCAGACCGCGTTTTCTCTGCGCTGTCCAAAAGTGCATTTCCGGGAGCTTTGAATGGAGTCGGTTGCTGAGGTAAACATCGGGTTGTCATTGGGCGCAATAGCCTCGCAGCGCATAGCGCTACCTGCAGTTAACGCTATGCGCTGAGGCAAACATTTCTACGTTTTTAGCGCTTCCATCAGGCTAGGGTCATGACGCAAGTGTGACCCTCGCCAAACATACTCTTTACTGATGGTTTGGAGCAGCACTATTGGCAGCATTGCTAAAGGAAACAGAAGCAATCAAGATATTTTTCTTAATGTAAACATTGGTTTATATCTCCATAAGATGCTAAAATCCCATGAAAGAGATGTTCTGCGGTCTGCAGTAAAAACTCTGTACAGGTAATGCAACTTATGACAACACGCCTTTCTCAATGCATGTTGTGGGTTAATATTTTTAATTTGGCCAGATGTGTTGGTCATTTGTTTGTTAAGTGATTTTTCTTGCCAGACTATTCGGAGCCTTCATTATCTGAGTTTGTGTATTCCTAATTTAATGTAAATTACCTCACCCATCTGTCTACATCACTCAGAGGAGAATTAAGCATTCGGATTGAAATGCCAATCAATAAGAGAACAGTAGTGATGGGCGAATCCTAAATTACTCGGAATCGCTTGACTCTAGCGAGTCCGAACACAGGACTCGCTACTCGTTGCGAGTCTAGCGAGTCCAATGTTAATGAATGGGGAAGCGAGTAATAGCGAGTAGTGTGAGATTTACAAATTGCAGATGTGTCTCGGAAGCTTCAGCCTGAAGCAATCCTAGTTTTGTCATTTATTTGCATTGGACTCGTTTACTTTGTAAGTAATCGCTGGGAAACTCGCACAGATAAGAGTCCTGTCTGCTCTGTGTGCTGGCTGCCAGCTCCAGGGTTCTAGAGCCCGCCTGCTGCCTGATGTAGCAGAGCTGAGATTGTTCTCAGTCTGCTCATTCCCTGTGTACAGACATGAATGTCTGTGCACAGAGATGATGTAGCAGAGCTGAGATTGTTCTCAGTCTGCTCATTCCCTGTGCATAGACATCTATATCTATGCACAGGGGATGTAGCAGAGAGGACATCGCGTTTTGGACTGCGTCGGACGGAAGAGGATTTTTTTAATTAAAGATGGAGTCCCTAATGGCTTTTTTTTTTATTTCTAATAAAAAATTTTCTTTGTGTTGTGTTTTTTTTAAAACAATTTATTAGAAATTCATGGCGGTCATGTCTAATATTGGCGTGACCGCCATAAATTTCGGGCTTAGGGCCAGCTGATAATACAAAGCTGGCCCTAACCTTTTTATTACCCAGCGTGCCACCGCTACCAGGGCCGCTGGAAGAGCGGGGTTCAACGCCAGAGGATGGCGCTTCAATGAACGCGCCATCTTCTGGGGCGGCTGCGGGCTGCAATTTGCAGCAGGGGGTGCCCAGAAAGCTTGGGCATCCCTGCGCTGCGGATTCCAGCCCCCAGCTGCTTAGCTGTACCTGGCTAGACATAGAAATTGCACGGAGCCCCACGCATTTTTTTTAAATTATTTCATGAAATTCTGAGATTCTGACTCTGACTCTGAGACTCTGACTCTGAGACTCTGACTCTGAGACTCTGAGACTCTGACTCTGAAATTCATGAAATAATTAAAAAAAAATGCGTGGGGCTCCGCGCAATTTCTATGTCTAGCCAGGTACAGCTAAGCAGCTGGGGCTGGAATCCGCAGCGCAGGGATGCCCAAGCTTTCTGGGCACCCCCCGCTGCAAATTGCAGCCCGCAGCCGCCCCAGAAGATGGCGCGTTCATTGAAGCGCCATCCTCTGGTGCTGAACCCCGCTCTTCCAGCGGCCCTGGTGGCGGTAGCACGCTGGGTAATAAAGGGGTTAATACCAGCTTTGTTATACAAGCTGGTATAAAGCCCGAGATTCTTAAGGTCAGGCCACGTTTGACCCAGCCACTAAGAATCTCCAATAAAGGGTTAAAAAAACACAACACAGAGAAAAAATTTTATTTGAAATAAAAAAAAAAAGCCATTAGGGACTCCATCTTTAACTAAAAAAATCCTCTTCTGTCCGACGCAGTCCAAAACGCGATGTCCTCTCTGCTACATCCCCTGTGCATAGATATAGATGTCTATGCACAGGGATGAGCAGACTGAGAACAATCTCAGCTCTGCTACATCATCTCTGTGAGCAGGCGGGCTCTAGGACCCTGGAGCTGCACAGAGAAGACAGCTGGACTCGGCTCGCAAAGAAACAGCAGTTACTTTGCGAGTTTCCCTGCTATCACTGGCACAGTAGCCGAGTCTAATGCAAACAATGGCAATCCTAGTTTTGTCAGCGTTTCTGACAAAACTAGGATTGATATTGATTTGCATTGGACTCGTGCGAGTAATCACTGGGAAACTCGCAGAGTACCGAGTCCTGCGAGTCCCTTACTACTCGCCGAGTAACGAGTCCTAGCGAGTAGATTCGCCCATCCCTAGAGAACAGCCTTATCCCACTAATCCTGGAAGAGCACAATATACTCTGAGTTGTAGGCTTGGGTTATAAAAAGGACTTTCTTCAGTCACCAGCAGTTCAAATGCTATGTGTCCCTGTCTAGGGACTTTGGTCTCGACTAGAGGATCACATCGAGTCTTCATGACTTCTGCCTAGTAATTTTGGTTCTGGCTGCCAAGAGATTTTTGCTACAGGACTTCAGTCTAGAAGTTTCAGTTCTGACTAGAGGAGCACCAAATCTGGATTATATTCTGGAGGAGTTCAGTTTAGGATTCGGCTGGAAGAATCCCAGGTTGGGAGAATTCGGTCACCTGGATACACACTTTGCTGTACTCGGTCAGCTTCATGAGTATGCCGCTATTCCTCTCCGCCTAAAGTGAGCTGCTGCTGGATTGGTGCAGTTGGAACTGGCAGCCCTGAAGGCATGAATATTTTAATCCCTGGTGAGCCAGTTGAAGGGTGAGACTCTGTTGACGAGAGCACCCACTGACCCCCGTCTCTCCACACAAATAACATGGAAATGTATGAGATCCGACTTGGTAATGAGCAAAATGTGTTATAGGGCGGGGGGGGGGGAGGATTGTAATCTCTTAATTTAGTGAACTAGTGTGATACCGGGTGTGTAGATATGAATGTCAATGGGTGCTCTCATCCGCTGGCCTGGCTGCCTTTAGAAAAATTGCCCAAGGCTTATCCCACTGAATACCCGCATTGCTTTCCCATGGGCAGAACACTACTCAGACAATGCAAGGTGAGGTTGGCATGCACCATTAAGATTTTATTGGGTCACCAGCAGTATAAAGTACATTCCCACAAGAACACAATATGGTACACGTGATAGATTTCACACTTCTGCTGGCTTGTCTGGGATTAAAGCATTTGTCATTTTGTAAGATCCAGGTCTAATTCCCCAGCCAGCAGCACCACTCCTTTGGGGGCACCCACTGAGAGGAGGTAGTGACAAGCTTAGGAAATTGACCGGGCACAGCAAGTTATATGGCCAGGTGACTGGATTCTCCCAATCTGGGTTCCCCAAACAAATTTGTCATCTCAGTGTTCGGCAGTAGAGCAGTTCTGTAATCCAACAGTTGGAACCATGATCCATAGGTTGAGGTCCTGTAGACTCACTGTTGAGAAAAGAGCAGGTTCCTTTTATATCCTTCATCTCCTGTTTCAGGGCATTGTGTCCCATAACATTGGGGGAGATAACTATGGCTGTTTCCTCATTGTACACTAGTTAAATTGCATAATTGTCCTGCAAATAGTGCAGTCTAATACACTGCAGGGGGCTGTTGGAATCAGCAGGCATTCCACAAATTAGCAGACAAAAGGGTCACCAGACAGTCACATATGATACAGTGGCTCATGTCTTGACTTGCAGAACAAAGGAATAGAACATCCTGCATAATTAATAGTTCACCTCTGCACAAGTGTCTGATTCTCCTTATTAATGTGGCACCCTTGCGGGGGATTAGCACAGGATCCACAGGTGCAAGGAGGGATATGCGCTTTGGCACACACAACATTCAACACCTTTCACCCCAGACCTGAAGCAGGAGCTCTAATGGCTGTCCTTGAGCCAGCCCCCCTATATAAGATCCAGGTCTGAGGGGAGATAGTCAGTTAGTTCCAATCAGGAGAGCGAGGAAAGAGCAGCTTCTAACAGAGCTGGTTGCTGGGATACAGACAGGACCAGGAGAGCGGACACCGTTGTGAAGCGCCCTAGAGGGAGCAACGGAGATTAGTAGAAGAATTAGGAGAAAGAAGAAAGGAACAGATTTATTATCCCTTTAGCCCACCCGGACACCGGAGTCCGAAGAAGCTATTTATTAGTAGCAAAGAAAACCGGAGAGATCGGAGGATTTATTCCCCTGAGGTAAACTGAAACGAGTTGTCTAAACCTGACCAAGCATTGGACCAGGGGCGCAGGAAGAGAATAGGAACCCCCACAAAAGGTCCTTATTATCGGTTATGGACTAAGATCATAATGAGCGGCAGGTTCAGCTAGAGGCAGGACTTACCCCGAAAACTCCAGACCGTGATAAAGGAGGCCTCACAAATCTGTAAAGCAAATATCCTAACTTGCACCGAAAAACCTGGTTACCTTCCCAGACTGTATCTGTTACCGGTCATCAGTAAGAAGGTACCGAAACAAAGACTTTGTGCGTGTGCCTGCTTCATCGTTGCTGTCTACAGCATCACAAAGGTGAGGACTACTACCCCCCACATCAACCCCGCTGCCCTGAGGTAAAGCTCCGCCTGTGGGGAGCTGTACTACCCAAAGCTGCATTCCCATCACCTCAGCGGCCGGCCGCTCTTACCCGGTACCACAGGTGGCGTCTTGTTAAACAACTTCCCCACCGTCATCATCACCCCCATCCCCTGCTATTGAGGGTCCAGGGCACAGAACCTTGAACTGACCAGCCATAATCCTTTATCGAAGTAACAACCTGTCCCGGTATACGAGTACCCCCTTCCCTGTCGACCGGCTCATTACCACACAGTGCACCACCATCAACAGACTATATAATGTGGACTGTATAATGCAGAGATCTCAAACTCCAGGCTTCGAGGGCCACAAACAGTGCATGTTTTTAGGATTTCTTTAGTATTGCATAAGTTATAATTAAATCACCTGCGCAGATGATGATCCCCTATGCAATGCTAGGTAAATCCTGTAACCCTGCACTGTTGCCAGCCCTCAAGGCTTGGAGTTTGAGATCCCTGGTTTAAGATCTGGTCAACATTGCAATTTTCATGCCTCAATCAGGGACTTCCATATGGATCCCCAACAACACGATTCAAGTATGTCTTCGGCAGGGTCATTGAGTCTGTGAGTGAAATCCACTCCTTCTATGCCATGTGAACTGCAAATTAATATTTGTTTAACAAGCCCTTGGGGAAATGATAGCACACAAGCTTAATGGTGAACTGACAGATTCCTGCATTTTAAATAGAGTAACAGGCAAAGAAAGATTAGCTACAACTTATGTCAGTAGGAACAATAGGGGCATGAACAGTAATGTCACCTTCCCTGACCCTCCAGTGTTATTTGATTACTAATGTCATGAAAATGGTAAAGCGGATGAGGGAATGGAAGCAGGATGATAATAATAGGCAAGGTTAACTGGATAACTGGTCTGAACCTTTCAGCTGGGGTCTCTAGTCTGACTCTGTACCCAGAGGTACCTCTGATGGTGAGGAGTTCTGGGCCACCACTCTTGCCCTCATCTCCACAACCAGCCCTGTGCTAATTTCCCCTCACCTACCCACAGACTAGGACAGCAACAGCAAGTTCCCCAGGATAGGAATCCTCAAGGGTAACAATGGCAGGAAAGCTTCAGCAGACCAAAGGAACGTCTTACTGCACACACGTTCACAACAGAGTACAACTTGCATCTGCGACTCCCAGTGAAAGGAAGTGGAACTACTTAAAGGCTGAGGGAGTGAAGAACAGAATTCTCTGACACCCCCCCACCTACACCTCCATCTCCAATTGCACAGCCGCATAGCAACACAGCAGTATCTGCAGATTAACACTCAATGTGCCAAAGGAAATGAACTCAGATATAAACCACAGCAGCAACACACATGGACTGCAAAGCAGTGAACACGTAACAACTATGACGACGTCAGAGGCTTCATGTCAATATGGATGTTATACACCACAAAATGGAGTCTATTTTCTCATAGTGCCCCCTTTTGTGAGCAATTCTGGGTATATTAGGAGGTATATAGGAGCGTGCTACCCCCATCCTCGGGACGTTCCTACCTGCTACACCTCACGTCCCTACCTGGATATCCATAATTGTATCTCAACACTAAGGGTACCTTTACACGCGGCTACATTTCTAGGGTGGCTACAGGTAACTTACTGGTTGCAGTGAAATCATGGAGAGATTATTCCATTTGTACACAGCAACAAGATAGAACCTTGTCTCCATGATTTCACTGCAACCAGTAAGTTACCTGTAGCCACCCTAGAAATGTAGCCGCGTGTAAAGGTACCCTAATGGATCGGATCCATAGGCTATCACCAGGGATTCTTTGACAACATTTTCCTTAACACATGAACCTGATTACCTTGAAAATAACGTAAAATAGCGCTTTTACGGCTACATGTTCAAGTTAACAGAACAATATCAGTTGTACACCGCTATATCTGTTATCCACCCTTGGACTAATTGATTGTTCAGGAAAGTGAATGTTTCTCCCACCAGAAGTCCTCGTTTGCTTCATGTTCCAGTAACCATTTCTCCATTATTTTGCATATTTCTTGTATATCAGTCCCAATCTATCACTATGGTGTGTAGTCAGTGACTACAGTTATCAGGGACCATTATTCTGCTGGTTGTGACTCTCCAGCAGCTGCCATATCCAGATAGGTTTTTTCTTAATCTCCACTGAAATTGCTGTAATTCGGAGAAGCTGGATCGGCCAATCTAATCTTGATTTGTGGCTCTTTCTTGCATCTTTTCAGGATCTCCTGAGTCCTGACTTGAAACCATGTGCTCCTGATAATTTAGAAACTGGAATTAAAAAACACATCCATTATCACACTATTTAGCCAATTATATAAGGCTTGTGTGGAGCCCACTGGGAAGGGATACTCGGTGCCGGACCGGGGAACTGCGGGGGGATGTCACAGCAGTCCTGGTCCGGACCGTGTCCCGGGTTCACACAATAAAATGGGGTTTATTTACAAGGGATATGGTTTGTCGTGACGCCACCCACGGGTTGTGGTCAGGGTGACCACCGTTGCTGCAGAACCTCCGGGGATGATGTTTTGGCAGCTTTAGAAGGGATGGCTCTCCGCAGGTAGAGCCTGGTTTCCCGGGGCAGTGGTAATTAAAGTCTGTGATGGTTGCTACAGATGTTACAGGAAAGTAGAGGTAGTAGTAGAAATGATGAGAGTGGAGGCAATGGCAGTCTATGAGGAAAAGTAGGGTTTCAACACAAGGATGACACACACTCACGTTTGTTGTCGTTTTCCAAGTCTTTACTGTGCAGATGGTAAAGCAGAGTATTGTCCACGGAGTCTGTACCGGGGCCGGGTTGCTCCCACCCTGACCGGGTCCTTGGCTTCCTACTTCTGCGCTTTGTGTGTGGCCCTGCTGCCGCTTTTAGCTGACCTGCTGGCCCTGTCTCCCCTCACGGGTACCAATCTGCTAGGCAACTTGAGTCCTCTGTGTCACTGACCCCTCCGTGTTGCTTTGCTATGGTACAGTGAAGATGCTGGACCTTCACTATCCCGGTATTCACTGTCCTGTCTGTCTCAGGCACAGCATCGGATCCGGTATCCGTCCTAACCGCCTCTCTGGGGTGAGTTCAGGGTAACTCCTTCTCCCGGGTATGTTCCTCTGTTCCTCTGTCTCCTTCCCTCAGACCTCTCAGGATCTCCACTCCAACTCGACTCTCCTCCAGACTCCCACTAAACTCCAACTCGACTCAAACTCAAACTCAAACTAGACTCAAACTGACTGTCACTCCTGCTCTGAGGTAAACAACTTTAGCTCCTCCCACTCTTGAAGGTGCCACCTAAGCTCCTCCCACTCTTGAAGGTACCACCTAAGGTCCTCCCACTTTCTAGTGTAGTGTTGTGTGGGGAGCAAACCTGTGTTGCTGTTTCTGTGGCATATTAACCCTTGGGGTGCCACATTTGCACATCGCTGGTCAGGATTTTATGCTGTATCTGAAGTATCTGTGGGAAATAAATTACAAGTTCTGATGAATATTGATTTTAATTCTCTTATTTGGAGATAGCTGCGTGGTGTTTTACCCTTTTTTAACAAGTTACTTGTATCAATGATACTAAGACTGCAGCAACTATCTAGTGACCTGAAGCTCTTATGGTGGTTGTGTCCTTCACAATCTCACCAGTTAATAGGCTCCCTGTCTCCTCCACAACCTCACCAGGTGAGAGGCTCCCTGTCTCCTCCACAACGTCACCAGGTGAGAGGCTCACTGTCTCCTCCACAACCTCACCAGGTGAGAGGCTCCCTGTCTCCTCCACAACGTCACCAGGTGAGAGGCTCACTGGTTTCTCCACAACCTCACCAGGTGAGAGGCTCACTGTCTCCTCCACAACCTCACCAGGTGAGAGGCTCACTGTCTCCTCCACAACCTCACCAGGTGAGAGGCTCACTGTCTCCTCCACAACCTCACCAGGTGAGAGGCTCACTGTCTCCTCCACAACCTCACAAGGTGAGAGGCTCACTGGTTTCTCCTCAACCTTACCAGGTGAGAGGTTCACTATCTTTATTCACTTAATCTGTGTAATGTCAGATTAAACCCTATTCCACTTGTGTCCGCACTTCCTTTTTTTAGAAAATGCAATCCTGTTCTACGCATTGAGTCAACAATGATCTTATATAGGGATCTATGTATTAAGGGGGGAAAACAACAGAAGAGGTTATCAGCTCACCACAATGAATCTGGCATGCCTGGACTGATGTTATGAAACCACCTGAGTGTGATGCAATGAAGATAATGGAGCTCCAGCTTCCAGGGTGAATGCAGTTGTCTTTATTAAAATTACAGCAATGTTCCTATATAAACAGTACAAGTCATGCAGGATAAGCAGGCAGAGATGATTAAGGCAGAGAGTCCTGTGCCAGGCGAAGTGTATCGGACGATAAAGTCCTCTATCGAACCTGAGATTTTATGTTGCAATAGGAGCTTATATATCTAGAACCTGATCATGAGGAGCTGCAGTAATGAAGCGTAGCATGCTCATTGATCAGTGAATTACGATTAGTTGTTGTCTCGCCCCAGGCTGGGACCTTACGGTACTCGGAACCGAGCCCACTCATCGTCTGCAGGCTGCGGGGTGTCACGGTGACTTGACACGGTCTGTAATCCTCTCTTCAGGTGAGCAGTAAAAAGGGAGTTGTAAAAAGGGATTAAGAAAAAAAAAGAAAAAAATAAAAGATGTCGTGACGCCACCCGTGTTCTGTGGCCAATAAGGGCCACCGCTGCTGTCCAGGCCACTGGGAATGATAATGATATGAGGCAGCAGGGTTGGTAAGTCCTCCACGGGCAGGGCTATTGATAGGCTCCCAGTCCCCTCAGGCACTTTCCACTGCCGGTTTGCAAAAGTCAGTGTGCGACTCTGCAAGCACAGGATGAGCAGTCTATCTGGGGGTGCAGGATTCAGCGTGTAGAAGAACAGACAGACAGAGGGAACGGTTCTCTTTTACCTTTTACTGTGCAGTAGGATTGTCCAGGTACTGTTCGCAGGTATCAGGGATACGGGCTTGGAAGCAAGTTGGAGCGACCCACTTCAGGCAAGTTCTGAGGTCTACCTACTGCTCTAGTGTCTGTGGGCCCTGGCTGTGACCCACCCCAAGGCCGTGGGTTACCCGGTCCCGGGCAGTTGCAGTGGGGGGATGTCACCAGTGGCTTGCCCGATCCCGTGGCCCTGATGGTCGCTGAAAAATGGCAAAACAAAAAGGGGAAAATATAAAATAAAACAAAGTCTCGTGATGCAACCTACGGTGTCCGATGATGACATCGGCACTGCTGCAGACCTCTGGGGATGATGGATGGGCAGCCACATGATAACACTCCCTGTAGGTGGAGCGGTGTTCCCGGAGCTGTGTGGTAGAATGTACACAGGGAGATGGCTCTGCAGGCAGGATGCTGGGGCAATCTACGTGTTGGACAGGGTCAGAGGCTGGAATAACTGACACACACATGCTGGGATCTGTTTCCGTACCTTTTACTGATGTTATAGCAGGCACTGTCCAGTGTGCACTCCAGGTGGTCGGGAGGCACTTCAGGATTTCCACACCTGATGAGTTGTGAGGCCTCCTCATCTCTATTTGTGTGTCTAGGTCCTGATCTGTCTGAAACCTGGCCTGACATACCCTGTGTCTCCTCACTTGTATTGCAGGCAGTGAGAACCTTCTGTTAGATGCCGCTATTTCTCTTGCAGTTCCTGGCTCTTCAGGTTGCTTTTCTACAAGTGTCCCCAGAAGGCTGAAGTCTTCTGGGTTTTCCGGTGCTTTCTCTGCTGGCTAACTAGACCTTTGCAGACTCAGACTCAGGTGTCCGGGTTGCTTCCTGGGGTGAACTGGTATGGCTCCTCTGCCCTCAATTTGTTCCTCGCCTTGCCTCCGACACTCACTCTTGGGCCCTGCACTGGCTAGGCTTTCCTCTGGCACGGGCCTAGCTAGGCTCCATTCACCAGGTGTCTTCCTCAGTATTGCTCCGCACTGAACTGCCTAACTCCTCCCCGGGCCTGAATTTATACGGGACCTTGCCTGAAGGTGGCAAGTAGAGATACCCTTTCAGGTCTGAGGTGGAAGGTGTTGTATGTGTAGGGTACCTGATGTGGAAATCCCTCTGTGCACCAGGTGGTTCTGTGGCTACTGCAAGATGCCACATTCACCCCTAGTTAAATTCAGTACTCCCAGACTGAGAAACATTTTTAAACATTTACAACAACTATAACGGAATTATAACAGTCTTAAAAATAAAAATGACAAAAAACAAGAAAAATGGTGAAAAATTGTGTAAAGGTGCAGTCAATACGGCGCTAGTCCATCCACCGCAGGCTGTTAAGGAAGGTTTGTTGCCACTACTAGTCCTGTGGCTATGGTCCATTTTTTTTAAATTGTCCAAGCAAATTTGAAAGTTCGTACAGTAAAGTCTCTGTAGGCTCAATATTTTTAACGGTTATGGTTTAAAATTATTATTGCTAGCAAACCAGAAGACACCGGGCACTAACCGTATATACTGAAAACGAGGCTGTCACTCCCGTAAAATTATTATGTTGCAATAAATTTTTCAACACATTTACATTCCCTATCCTTCCTATGGGCGTCTCGGCTTAGGAGTCCTGGTTTCTACCTCCCAATCCCAGTAACTTTCTCTTCCTAACTCAATATTCATGTGGCTAGGCCCAGTTCCTCCACCCTTCTGTACACTAATATTTACTGTTATTTACATACCAGACACATATTTTACATCTCTTTACTCTCTGTACCTAAGGGGTGGTTGCCCAATGTTACTATGGGTTGATCTGCGTAGTACTGGTGTTTCACTAGTGTCTACGTCTAGAGTTGTGCGTGCACTTTCCACTAGTCTACAGTTAGACCTACGTGATTCTGGAATGTTGTAGTATTGCCTTAGGGTACCTTTACACACCGCAATTTTTGGTGGCGATATGAGGTAATCTAACGTGTGCGAGCACGTTTGTCATGGTCGCCTCAGATCGCCGATGGCGCTTTTACTCGCTGCAATTTCGCCCTAAACCTAAGGCGATGTGTCGCCTCACCAACAGCGGAACCAATCTGGTCGACTTCCCTCTCCGCTTCACACGCCGCAATCCCCAAAGGAATATGGGGGTACATGGTCTGCGCTGTGAGGAGATAGGTGTGCCACAGTGGTTTACACAGTGCTTCATACGCGCTCATTGGACAACACAACAGCGTTACGATTGGTCAGCCTGCTATGGAAGGCTGGCTAATACATGACGCCATTGTAGATGTGTGTATTGCTGAATGGACAGCTCTTCAAATATGACACCCTGTGAACTGACAGCCAATGGGAACACAGTAGCCACCACCAATCATCGCAGACGGGGCGCGGACTACAGCACGCTGTGGCACGCCTACGGGAAATCAATAGGAGCGCAGATTCCATCACTGTCGCCCGTTCACACGCCAAAAGCCTGGAATCTCGCCTTCATGATTGCCTCTGATTTTGGAGCAGTGCTCTGAAATCGGAACCAGGCGACAGGTGTTTTATCGCCGCCAAATTCCCCAATTACATGCCGCAACTGGGAGGCACTTTGACGGCAATAGTTTCAGGGCGACATATCGCCGTCAGGATTCCCACCAAAAATTGCGGCGTGTAAATGTACCCTTAGTCTTTCTATGAGACTGGCAGGTTCGCTCATTGCAGGTTCCTCTAGCTCTGCTACAATGGGTGCTTCTTCTGGAACTGGAACAGGTTCTTCTGGAACTCTTAGGGTACCTTTACACGCCGCTACTGGCGGGTGGATACAACCAGCTACTTCACGTGCACGAGCACGCACAAACGGTTACAAACGGTAAACGCACCATCTTTACACGCCGCCCCAAGGTGCGCTACGCTACGTTACATCTATCTCTGGATACACCGCCGGGTGCCTCAAGTCACCTTCTGTAGCTCATCTTACCTCATTTACACACCGCTACAACCAGCTAATATGGGCGGACCTGGTGCAGCAGGGACAGCACATAGGCGTGCCACAATTGTGGATTACGAGACGTCCGTACGCTGATAGGACAAAGCAAGAAACCCATGATTGGCCCGGCATCGCAGGAGGCTGTTTAATACATGACGCTCGAGCAATTGTGTAGTGTGACTGGTCAGCTCCTTAAATATGCCGCCCTATGCAGCGACTACCAATCGTAACGCAGGAGCTTCCACCAATGATCGCTGAAGGGGGGCGGAATCCCGGAGCCTGTGTCACGCCCAGCTACATACCAGGTACATTGCCTGGTGTCGACACATCCCTTCTGTTGCTTCTTTACACGCCGATACAGCTCGCTACAATCGCCTGTGTAGCCACCTGTTTCTGGGCAGTGCTCAGAAACAGATGTATCTGTTGCCGGGTGCCTCCTACCGTCTTTACACGCCGCTACTACGGGGTATTTTGCCGCTACAAGCTACATTTGTAGCCTGTAGCGGGTTGTATCCATCCTCCAGTAGCGGCGTGTAAAGGGCCCCTTAAGGTACCATCACACACGGCAATATTACTAGGCAATTTCACTGGCAATATGCTGGTTGTAGTGAAATCATGGACACATTGTTCTATTTTGTTGCTGTGTACAAATGGAACAATGTGTCCATGATTTCACTGCAACCAGCAAATTGCCAGTGAAATTGCCTAGCAATATTGCCGCGTGTGACGGTACCTTTACAGATTCTTCCAGTCTTCCTTGTTCTTCCACTGGTTGCAAAAAGGTGATTACAGGTTCTATTGTGGCTCCTTCACATTGAGGCCAGTCTTCAGGAAAATCTCCAAGTACTGTATGAATCACTTTTTTTTTGTTCTGGTTGGTGTGTCTTCTTCTTGTGGTTTTAATTGTTCTGGACTTTTCTTGAGGTGATCTCTAGAAACTGTTGCAGTTGTTCTTCCTCTATCTCTACTGATTACGCAAGTCTTCCTATTGTCAAAGTTGGAATTTAGCACTGTGTAGGGTTCTGATTCCCATTGGTCATCAAGTTTATGGACCCTTATTTTTCTCTTGAGTTCCAATTCTCCAGGTGTTAAGGGAACAGCTTGTGCATTCTTGTTATAACTTTTCTCTTGCTTGTTTATGATCTGGTTCAGACTTTTCTCCATGAATGCTTGTACTCTCCAGTACTGTTCTTTGCGGTTGGAGTCCCAATCAGCATCAGGTGAATCAGTTTCAGGTACTACAATTCCCATTTCGAGATCAACTGGTAATTTTCTGGGTCTTGCTCGCATTAAGTATGCTGGTGTGCAATTGATGGAACTTATGTGTATGTTGTTATACATGTCCATTAAGTCAGGTAACTTCTCCAGCCACTGATTTCTTCCTTCCAAAGGCACAGTTTTTAACAAGTCTATGACTATATTGCTCATTTTCTCACACATGCCGTTGGTTTGTAGATAAGGTGTGGTTCGGATCTTCTTGCACCCATATAAATGACAAAACTCTTGGAAGATTTCAGCTTCAAATGCAGAACCTTGATCAGTCAATACCTGCTCCGGATACCCGTGTGGTCTACAGAAGCAGGCTTGAAATTTTTTTGCTGCAGTTTCTGCTTTTAAGTCTTTTACTGGGGCTACCACTAGGAATCTTGAATAGTGGTCCACCATTGTTAAGGCATAAGTGTAGCCAGATCTGCCGGGTGTTAGCGTCACGTGATCCAGGGCTACTATCTCGAGTGGTTGTTTGGTTACAATTGGCTGTAGTGGTGCTCTTTGGGTGTCACGGTCTTTTCTTCTTAAGTTGCATGGCCCACAGTATCTACACGATCTCTCTGTGACGCTTCTCATGCCAACCCAGTAAAATCTTTCACGTAACAGCGTCTCAAGCTTTTTCCATCCAAAGTGTCCTGCTTCATCATGGTATGCTTCCAACACCATTTGAGTATCACTGTTTGGTACCACTATCTGCCACACTATCTCGTGGGTTCTACGATTTATGAAATGTCAGCACAGCTTTACCTGGTAGATGAACAACTTGCTTCTCTCTTTCCACAGGTGTTGCACCTCTGGTACAGCATCTGGGCTAAGACGTCAGTTCTCTTGGGTTATCAGCTGTTTCACTAAGCTGACAGCCAGGTCAGAGTCTTGTGTCTCTTTCCATGGTGAGGTAACGGGTTTAGTGTTGACTCACAACGTTTTTTGGCAAGTTTGCTGACAATGGGATGCACCGTGGCGGTGGAAGGCGGGTAGCTCTACTTCTTCTAGCTCATCCACATCTTCTCCAACATCTGGGAAGTGGGAAATACTTAAAAAGGCATCAGCATTTAAAAAGGGGGGCGAAACAATGTGCAATAGGGTCTTATCTCCTTAAAAGCTTAAGGTGTAGCATAATAAAGCTGCTCACCTGGAGAAGTTGTGTGACCCACAACAAGTATGCACACCTGTAATCAGCTGCTGCAGGACCCACACTTCCACGATTAACGTGGCAGAGACAGGTATATTTGGACGACGTGCCACAGGATCCGCTCTGCTGGGTGAAAAACCAGACACTGGAAACCTGGTTACACAGATGTTTTTTAATCCGACGTGTTTCGGAGCAAGCCTTGGTTTTGTCCCTGAAGAAGGAGCAAGGCTTGCTCCGAAATGCGTCGGATTAATGAACATCTGTGTAACCAGGTTTCCAGTGTCTGGTTTTTCACCCAGCAAAGGGATCCTGTGGCACTTCATCCAAATATACAAGGCATCAGCATTGGCATTCTTATGACCTGCCCGGTACTTGATGGTAAAGCTGTAGTTTGACAACTGAGCCATCCAGAGTTGCTCCATTGCACCTAACTTAGCAGTATCCAGGTGTGCAAGAGCATTATTGTCTGTGAAAGCAGTGAACTTCG
Organism: Allobates femoralis; assembly: GCA_033576535.1. NCBI lineage: Eukaryota > Metazoa > Chordata > Amphibia > Anura > Aromobatidae > Allobates > Allobates femoralis. The sequence continues at coordinate 126,835,522 of JARQOC010000010.1, read as the reverse complement.
CAGCCGCTAGGTAATGCTTGAACCATTCTGTGATAGCCCAGACCAAGGCCAGGAATTCCAGCTTGGACAAGCTGTAGTTATTGGGGTTTCTTTCCGTAGGACGGAGCTTCCTGCTGGTGTAGGCAATCACACGCTTATTGCCATTCTGATAGCTCCTAACCCCACGTTGCTGGCATCGGTGTACAGCAAGAACAGTAAGTTGTAGTCAGGATAGGCCAGGATCTCGTCTCCAGTCAGGGCCTCTTTCATCTGTTTGAAGGATTCTTTCTGTTTCTCACCCCATTCAAATGGAGGACCTCTGGTCTTGTCCTTCTTGGTCTGGCCCCCCAGGAGATCTTGAAAGGGCACGGCTATCTTCGTATAGCCATTTATGAATCTCCGGTAGTATACTACCGGCCGCAAGTACTGACGCACTTCTCTGACGGTAGTTGGTTCTTGCCATTACTTTATGATGGTGATCTTGTCAGGGTCTGGTGCCACTCCTTCTACGCTGACCACATGCCTGAGATACTGAACTTTTGGTTTCAGCAAATGGCATTTAGATGGTTTCAGCTTCATCCTGAACTTGGACAATGCTTCAAATACCTCTGACAGATGTTGTAGATGTTCTTCATAGGTTTTCGAGTACACTATGATGTCATCCAGTTAGAGTAGCACAGTCTCAAAGTTTTGGTGCCACAGGCAACACTCCATCAATCGTTGGAACGTTCCGGGTGCATTGCAGAGTCAAATTGGCATGCTGTTAAACTCACACAGGCCCATGGGTGTTGTAAACATGGTATTCTCCCAGTCTTCTTCTGCAACGGAGACCTGCCAATACCCACTAGAAAGATCGAGGGTTGAAAAGTAATTAGCAGTCTTTAATGCAGCAAGTGACTCTTCTATGTGTAATGCGATTTATTTGTCTGTAATCTACACACATTCTCATACTGCAGGGGACCTTGCCTGAAGGTGGCAAGTAGAGCTCCCCCTTTAGGTCTGGGGTGGAAGGTGTTGTATGTGTAGAGTACCTGATGTGGAAATCCCTCTGTGCACCAGGTGGTTCTGTGGCTACCTATATCGCAGGGTGCAACAGCTGCATATAGCTGTGCTGAGGCCTCATCTGGTCTGCTCTGGCTGAGTGACAGGCGGCGCGAGCTCTCTTGTGATACCCTTTTCTTTGAGTCTACTGAGCTCTGTAGTGCGGCTGTGTCTCCTAGCCTCAGGTTGGACAGGCAACTTAGAATCACCCACCCTCCGGGTTTGTTTGCTTGGTATAGAATACCTGGTGACCTCGACCTCCGTTGACCGTACTGCACTAGGTACAGGGGCGAATCGGCACTGGCTCCACTCCCCGGACCTAGTCCTCCACTTCCCCAGACCCTCACCGCGGGTCTCACACACAGGCTGGTCAGTCACCTAGGACGGAGAGTAGGATTTTAGTCCCCAACCTGTATCAAGGTAGTAAGTACACCAGTCTGGTGACTGTAATAGTCACAGAAGAGTAGGATTTTAGTCCCTAACCTGTATTAAGGTAGTAAGTACACCAGTCTGGTGACTGTAATGGTCACAGATTATTAGGATTTTAGTCCCTAACCTGTATCAAGGTAGTAAGTACACCAGTCTGGTGGCTGTAATGGTCACAGGAGAGTAGGATTTTAGTCTCTAACCTGTATCAATGTAGTAAGTACACCGGTCTGGTGACTGTAATGGTCACAGAAGAGTAGGATTTTAGTCCCTAACCTGTATCAAGGTAGTAAGTACACCAGTCTGGTGACTGTAATGGTCACAGGAGATTAGGATTTTAGTCCTTAACCTGTATTAAGGTAGTAAGTACACCAGTCTGGTGACTGTAATGGTCACAGATTATTAGGATTTTAGTCCCTAACCTGTATCAAGGTAGTAAGTACACCAGTCTGGTGACTGTAATGGTCACAGGAGAGTAGGATTTTAGTCCCTAACCTGTATCAATGTAGTAAGTACACCGGTCTGGTGACTGTAATGGTCACAGAAGAGTAGGATTTTAGTCCCTAACCTGCATCAAGGTAGTAAGTACACCAGTCTGGTGAATGTAATGGTCACAGGAGATTAGGATTTTAGTCCCTAACCTGTATCAAGGTAGTAAGTACACCAGTCTGGTGACTGTAATGGTCACAGGAGATTAGGATTTTAGTCCTTAACCTGTATTAAGGTAGTAAGTACACCAGTCTGGTGACTGTAATGGTCACAGAGATTAGGATTTTAGTCCCTAACCTGTATCAAGGTAGTAAGTACACCAGTCTGGTGAATGTAATGGTCACAGAGATTAGGATTTTAGTCCCTAACCTGTATCAAGGTAGTAAGTACACCAGTCTGGTGACTGTAATGGTCACAGGAGATAGGATTTTAGTCCTAACCTGTATCAAGGTAGTAAGTACACCATCTGGTGACTGTAATGGTCACAGGAGATTAGGATTTTAGTCCCTAACCTGTATCAAGGTAGTAAGTACACCAGTCTGGTGACTGTAATGGTCACAGAATTAGGATTTTAGTCCCTAACCTGTATCAAGGTAGTAAGTACACCAGTCTGGTGACTGTAATGGTCACAGAGATTAGGATTTTAGTCCCTAACCTGTATCAAGGTAGTAAGTACACCAGTCTGGTGACTGTAATGGTCACAGAGAGTAGGATTTTAGTCCCTAACCTGTATCAAGGTAGTAAGTACACCAGTCTGGTGACTGTAATGGTCACAGAATTAGGATTTTAGTCCCTAACCTGTATCAAGGTAGTAAGTACACCAGTCTGGTGACTGTAATGGTCACAGGAGATTAGGATTTTAGTCCTAACCTGTATCAAGTAGTAAGTACACCAGTCTGGTGACTGTAATGGTCACAGGAGATTAGGATTTTAGTCCCTAACCTGTATCAAGGTAGTAAGTACACCAGTCTGGTGAACTGTAATGGTCACAGGAGATTAGGATTTTAGTCCCTAACCTGTATCAAGGTAGTAAGTACACCAGTCTGGTGACTGTAATGGTCACAGGATTAGGATTTTAGTCCTAACCTGTATCAAGGTAGTAAGTACACCAGTCTGGTGACTGTAATGGTCACAGGAGATTAGGATTTTAGTCCCTAACCTGTATCAAGTAGTAAGTACACCAGTCTGGTGACTGTAATGGTCACAGAAATTAGGATTTTAGTCCCTAACCTGTATCAAGGTAGTAAGTACACCAGTCTGGTGACTGTAATGGTCACAGGAGATTAGGATTTTAGTCCCTAACCTGTATCAAGGTAGTAAGTACACCAGTCTGGTGACTGTAATGGTCACAGAGATTAGGATTTTAGTCCTAACCTGTATTAAGGTAGTAAGTACACCAGTCTGGTGACTGTAATGGTCACAGGAGATTAGGATTTTAGTCCCTAACCTGTATCAAGGTAGTAAGTACACCAGTCTGGTGATGTAATGGTCACAGGAGATTAGGATTTAGTCCCTAACCTGTATCAAGTAGTAAGTACACCAGTCTGGTGACTGTAATGGTCACAGAGATAGGATTTTAGTCCCTAACCTGTATCAAGGTAGTAAGTACACCAGTCTGGTGACTGTAATGGTCACAGGAGATTAGGATTTTAGTCCCTAACCTGTATCAAGGTAGTAAGTACACCAGTCTGGTGACTGTAATGGTCACAGATTATTAGGATTTTAGTCCCTAACCTGTATCAAGGTAGTAAGTACACCAGTCTGGTGACTGTAATGGTCACAGAGATTAGGATTTTAGTCCCTAACCTGTATCAAGGTAGTAAGTACACCAGTCTGGTGAATGTAATGGTCACAGAAATTAGGATTTTAGTCCCTAACCTGTATCAAGGTAGTAAGTACACCAGTCTGGTGAATGTAATGGTCACAGGAGATTAGGATTTTAGTCCCTAACCTGTATCAAGGTAGTAAGTACACCAGTCTGGTGAGTCTGGTGACTGTAATGGTCACAGGAGATTAGGATTTTAGTCCCTAACCTGTATCAAGGTAGTAAGTACACCAGTCTGGTGACTGTAATGGTCACAGGATATTAGGATTTTAGTCCCTAACCTGTATCAAGTGTAGTAAGTACACCAGTCTGGTGATGTAATGGTCACAGGAGATTAGGATTTTAGTCCCTAACCTGTATCAAGGTAGTAAGTACACCAGTCTGGTGACATGTAATGGTCACAGGAGATTAGGATTTTAGTCCCTAACCTGTATCAAGGTAGTAAGTACACCAGTCTGGTGACTGTAATGGTCACAGAGATTAGGATTTTAGTCCCTAACCTGTATCAAGGTAGTAAGTACACAGTCTGGTGACTGTAATGGTCACAGAGATTAGGATTTTAGTCCCTAACCTGTATTCAAGGTAGTAAGTACACCAGTCTGGTGACTGTAATGGTCACAGGAGATTAGGATTTTAGTCCCTAACCTGTATCAAGGTAGTAAGTACACCAGTCTGGTGAATGTAATGGTCACAGGAGATTAGGATTTTAGTCCCTAACCTGTATCAAGGTAGTAAGTAACCAGTCTGGTGACTGTAATGGTCACAAGATTAGGATTTTAGTCCCTAACCTGTATCAAGGTAGTAAGTACACCAGTCTGGTGACTGTAATGGTCACAGGAGATTAGGATTTTAGTCCCTAACCTGTATCAAGGTAGTAAGTATCACCAGTCTGGTGACTGTAATGGTCACAGGAGATTAGGATTTTAGTCCCTAACCTGTATCAAGGTAGTAAGTACACCAGTCTGGTGACTGTAATGGTCACAGAGATTAGGATTTTAGTCCCTAACCTGTATCAAGGTAGTAAGTACACCAGTCTGGTGACTGTAATGGTCACAGGAATTAGGATTTTAGTCCCTAACCTGTATCAAGGTAGTAAGTACACCAGTCTGGTGACTGTAATGGTCACAGAGATTAGGATTTTAGTCCCTAACCTGTATCAAGGTAGTAAGTACACCAGTCTGGTGACTGTAATGGTCACAGGAGATAGGATTTTAGTCCCTAACCTGTATCAAGGTAGTAAGTACACCAGTCTGGTGACTGTAATGGTCACAGGAGATTAGGATTTTAGTCCCTAACCTGTATCAAGGTAGTAAGTACACCAGTCTGGTGACTGTAATGGTCACAGGAGATTAGGATTTTAGTCCCTAACCTGTATCAAGGTAGTAAGTACACCAGTCTGGTGACTGTAATGGTCACAGGAGATTAGGATTTTAGTCCCTAACCTGTATCAAGGTAGTAAGTACACCAGTCTGGTGACTGTAATGGTCACAGATTATTAGGATTTTAGTCCCTAACCTGTATCAAGGTAGTAAGTACACCAGTCTGGTGACTGTAATGGTCACAGGAGATTAGGATTTTAGTCCCTAACCTGTATCAAGGTAGTAAGTACACCAGTCTGGTGACTGTAATGGTCACAGAAGAGTAGGATTTTAGTCCCTAACCTGTATCAAGGTAGTAAGTACACCAGTCTGGTGACTGTAATGGGCACAGAAGAGTAGGATTTTAGTCCCTAACCTGTATCAAGGTAGTAAGTACACCAGTCTGGTGAATGTAATGGTCACAGGAGATTAGGATTTTAGTCCCTAACCTGTATCAAGGTAGTAAGTACACCAGTCTGGTGACTGTAATGGTCACAGGAGATTAGGATTTTAGTCCCTAACCTGTATCAAGGTAGTAAGTACACCAGTCTGGTGACTGTAATGGTCACAGGAGATTAGGATTTTAGTCCCTAACCTGTATCAAGGTAGTAAGTACACCAGTCTGGTGAATGTAATAGTCACAGGAGGTTAGGATTTTAGTCCCTAACCTGTATCAAGGTAGTAAGTACACCAGTCTGGTGACTGTAATGGTCACAGGAGAGTAGGATTTTAGTCCCTAAGTCCTAACCTGGATCAAGGTAGTAAGTACACCAGTCTGGTGAATGTAATAGTCACAGGAGATTAGGATTTTAGTCCCTAACCTGTATCAAGGTAGTAAGTACACCAGTCTGGTGAATGTAATAGTCACAGGAGATTAGGATTTTAGTCCCTAACCTGTATCAAGGTAGTAAGTACACCAGTCTGGTGACTGTAATGGTCACAGATTATTAGGATTTTAGTCCCTAACCTGTATCAAGGTAGTAAGTACACCAGTCTGGTGACTGTAATAGTCACAGAGGAGAGTAGGATTTTAGTCCCTAACCTGTATCAAGGTAGTAAGTACACCAGTCTGGTGACTGTAATGGTCACAGAAAAGCTTGGATTCTGATCTGGATCACCCTGCCTATATCCTCCTAGATTAGTCCTGAGAAGGATTGTTGTGGTCAGCACCAGTTTGCAGCCCTGCTCCGGATCTACCTATGAGGGCCGCAAATCTGTCCCTAAGCAGCAGCAGACACTCTCCCTACACTCACTGTCTGGATGCCTGTGTGCAGAGCACAGCGCGGCCGGGTCTTATAAATCCTTGGTCACGCTGTGCAGGCCGGCCAATCACTGCAATGCCACAACTAACAGGGCTGTGGCATTGCAGTGGTCTGCCAGCCAATACCTGCATGTGGGCTGGCTCTCAAAAGAGCGCCAACATGCAGGGATGAGGACCACGAGCACAGCACGAGTATCGCGAGATTACTCAGTGCTCGCCGAGTAGCCCGAGCACAGTGATACTCGTGCGAGTACCGAGTAGTGGCCAGCATGCTCGCTCATCACTAGTTAATACCTACTAATGCTGTTAACCCTTTCTGTCATGCTGCAAATATTCCTTCTTGCTGCTCAAATACATTTACTGTGTATCATAGGTGTTATCAGGGTTAATTGATTGTATGTATTATCAGAGTGAGGTTCCCCTACTAAAATCTACATGTACAGGGGGTTTCTAAACTCTAAATTTATACTTTCATCATCTGTTTACTCATAGGGACCCAGATTGTGAAATACTTTTCTATCTGTATGGGTACCTTTACACGCGGCTACATTTCTAGGGTGGCTAAAGGTAACTTACTGGTTGCAGTGAAATCATGGAGACAAGGTTCTATCTTGTTGCTGTGTACAAATGGAATAATCTCTCCATGATTTCACTGCAACCAGTAAGTTACCTGTAGCCACCCTAGAAATGTAGCCGCGTGTAAAGGTACCCTATATGTTTACTTTTTACTGGGCTCTATAGACAAATATCATGTATAATTTCTGATGAAGTATATATTACTGTAACCGGTATGGGCAATTGACTTTTTTAAGTGTTTTTATTCTTGTGTGATCATCTTTTGTGTGTTTTTTGATACTGAATAAATTTGTTAATATTGATAAGTATATTTTTGAGGTTGTATCGCTTTCTTTGGACCTTTATTTGCCTGTCTGCTTGTTATCCCTCTATTGGTCTAGCGATCCCCGTTTGTAAGCATTTATATTGGTGGTGCCCTCCCCTATCTATTTATTTCACTATATTGTTTTGACCACTTCCTTTATAAGTGTTTTTTTCCTGGGGAGTGTGGGCACACAACCCTTTTTGATTTCTAAAAAGGGTCTTCTAGCTATTGATGTATATTGTATCCCTTTATATATATATATCCGATTGTATCTATCAGTCTCTTCTTGGGACCTCTTTACTCTACTTGGTGGGAGGAGGGTGCCCACTTGGCCTTCAGCAGACTAAGTTGGGATATGAACCTGGAGGAAAGAGAGAGGGCTTGGAATGGCCAATGTAATGATGTGTTTGAGTTGGTGGATGTTGACGGGGATGATCTACCCAGTGGTGGCGATGAGAGTTTTGCCAAGGTTTCTCATGAACTGATCAAATTGAACAAAAATTATGCTAAAACATGGTGGAATTTAAAAAGTTTGGAGCAATATAAAAAATTGGAACTGATTCCAAGAGGCCTGAGGGTGCAAATCTTCCCTGCCTGGGAGGCAGAGGAAGATTTCCGCAAGAAGTGGAAAATAGGGCTAAAAACGTGCTCTAGTATTTTGTTGGATCTGTTAATCTCACATGATAAATCCTTTTTGCACACCCTTAGGGAATCAATTAGGTCTAGAGAATCCCAATTGGATTCCTTTGATAAAAATACTGTTAAACAATTCCAAACAAAATTGAAAGGAATTATTGACCAATTTGAAAAAGAGGTAATAAAGAGGAAAAAACAAAAATTAATTAGGAACAAGAAGGATTTTCAGACTGGGAAAGTCTTTAAATGGGGCCAGAAGGGCAACCCTCAACCTAGACCTAAACCTAAAAATACCCCAACACCAAACCCCAGGGAGCCAAATATACCAGTCGTACCTCTTTACCAGTTCCTAATCTATGAGAAGAAGAAGATTTTTTAATCTTTAGACCCAAGCGACTTAGAAAGCGAACCTGGAGGGGAAGACGTGGAGGGTCCAAATTTAAGAAAACGCCTAAACAGATTGGACTTGGCGATCCCCACTACTTGCGCCTGGGCACCCGGCACCCCCTCGAAAGGGCTGAGTCGGAGCCATCATAAGACGCATCCACGAGGAAATGTCCTTGTGGTCCCACCTAAGTCTAGCCCGCAGAGCTTTCCGTTGCCAGAACTGCTCATCATACCTTAACCCCCTAAACCTCTATTCACTCTGTATGCCTCCCCTATGGAATCCATATAACAAAAAAGGGCGGAGCAGTGCTCCGACTCCTTCTCCCCAATGGCCAAAATGGCAAAGGCTTGCAGCCAATTAGTAAAGGTCCTGGGGATCAACCTGTATCTCCTCTTCTCCTCATCCTCCTCCTTTTTTCAGTCACTCAGTTTAATTTTGTCTAAATTAAACTATTCTAGTGGAAGCAGGGAAAATATTTCCACATACTACCCTTTCCAGATTTTTTCCCTCACGTCCTTCTTCAAATGTGCCCCAATCAGATCTTGAAGCACACGTACACTTTGCTCCGTGCCTTGTCATCCAACCAAACTAACTCTTCTTCCTTCTACTTTTCCTTTTCCCCATCTTTTGCCTCGTCCAACGCAGCTGCAACCTCGGCCACCTGCGCCACTTCCACTGCAGCCGCAACCCCAGCCGCCAGCTCCCCTTCCTTCCGTACCGCTACAACCGGCTGTCCAGCCGCAGTGGGGCCCACCCTTGCTCCCGCTGGAGCCCCTGGCCCGACCGCTGCCAGACGCTCTCCCACCATCCCACCAACCCCCGCAACACACCTAACAACTGGCCCCAAAACACCAACCCAGGTAATCCAGCCAATTGCCCACTCGACCCCATAACTTGATTACTCGGCCCCTCAACCACCTCCAAACCCCCACAGCCCACAACATTATTCACAATCGTTGATCTCTTACCAGGCTGCCTCTGAGACGATCCCGGAACAGCCGTGCCATGATGTTCCTGCGGACGCTCCTCTTCTCCTGATGCTTCCGACAATTGTCCCTCCTCACCGGAATCTGTAGTGCTGCTGGCAGCCTCAGGGGGGACCAGCAGAGGGACAGCCAGCTCCTGGCGGCTGTCAACCCCCACGGTCACTGCACCCTGACCCGCTAGCTGCGTCTGTGGCGCCCCGCAACGAGTGCGTCACAGGAGTGTATTGCAGCCCAGACTGCAGCTGCAATATTCTCTGACTAGGTGATGACATGGTTAAAACTAAGAGCTCCATACCCTACATGCACATCAGAATAGAGGGCCAATAAGGTCCTGGTGGGCGGAGTGTAGGTGTAGTGTGTGAGAGGAGAAGGTAGTGCAGCAAGTCAGTCTGCAGAAGCAGAAGAGTCTGCAACAATGTAGGAGAAGGAGGAAGGAGAGGGGGCTCTGCACAGTTCCGTGCAGCCCCTAGGCGACCACCGGTTGGGCGCCATCACCCAGTGCCTCAACAACTGGACTCTGGGCGAACATCCACGGGTCAAAATACACCCGCGTCCATCTACAACCGGATTACTGGTTCCGAAGCTAGCAAGTCGTTTATCACTGCTATGCAAACCAGGAGTGGAGGGACCGCTCTACAGGAGTACCCCACCGCCGCCGCAAACAGAGCCGTCTTGCCAGCGGAGTACCCACCAAAAGGACCCAGACTACCCTCACCCCGGAACATACACACCGGCAGGGCATTTAAGTAGTCCCTTGTACCCGACCTTGGCACTCAAAGGCGACATCGGCAACTCACTTAGAACAAGCTTAGAATGGAGGAACACCGCGGAGCTCTGAAAAACACCGGTCATCGCTAAGTCCACCCGGTCCATTACCCGTTAACTGTATACCATGTCTTACCTGCTGGATACAGTAAAGTACCCGTTACAGAGACTATCAGTGTCCGTGCCTTTTTCAGAACTGTCCATCTCCGTGTGCTAAAAGTACCGCAGTAGCCTCACAACATCTTGTGCAGCTCCTGGCTCCGGGGACTCCCGCTCATCCTGTGGGGAGCATCCCATCTTGCTGCATTCCATCCCCCGGAGGCCCAAGCAGCGCCGGTGAACTCACCGGAACTCTCACAGGTGGCGTCACGACAAGAAACAACCTTAAATCTGTTCAGCCAACTCTATTGATCTGGACCACCGGGCCCCACTACGGCAGGCGCGGTTTCGTGACAGGAAGAAGAAAAACGCCTGCCCCGTGAAGTCCCGGCTACGGTGAGTCACGTCCTGCTGGTTCGCTGCCTCTTCCTCTGGCGTGGCGCCCTGCCACCACTGGGCCCCGCTGGACCTTCGGATGTCCTCACTGGTCCCCCTCCCTGCTGACTGCAGGAAGGTCTCACCATCTCCTCTGCCTGCCGGGTCTACCCCCCAGCATGATCCATACTGGAGGGAACCGTCACCACGGATCCCCTTCCGTACCCCTGCCGACTGCGGGAGCCACCATACTCTCCTCCCAGGCTGCCGTCATCCATCCATCTGGTGAGCCCTCCTGCCTGCAGCCGGTCTCGCCATGGGCTGCTCCTTTGCTGCCTGCAGGGTGTTTCCGCTGCACTCTTCTCCAGCTGGGCTCGTCCCCCGGCCCGCACGTCACTGAGGGCCGTATAGCAGGTCCATGGCCTTCAGACCGGAAGTAGGCCTCTGTGTAGCTCCGTCCCGGTTCGCGAGATCTCCAGTGCAGATTCCTGGAGGCATCGGGCGGCTCCCCCACTGCAGAAGATCCCCAAGGGGGCTCCTGGATCATCTCCTCCCCCCATCAGGGAAGTAGCGCTCTGGCGGCCATGACCGCCGAGCACACAACTCAGACCTGGGTGCAGAGGCAGGCACCGCCAGGGCGGGGAGCACACACAGCAGCCAGCTGCTCCCGGAGTGCTTTGACTCCCAGGACCTCAGAGGCCCCAGACACCATCTCGAGGAGAGCAGCAAGGTGGACCATCACACTGGCAGGAGCTGCAGTCCACAAGGATCTGGCACAGCACAGCAAAGAGGAGGTACCCAAATCTTGCTCCCCATTATAAACCCTCTAACCAGCCAGCCCCCTGATCCTTCCCCCAATCACCACTGTCCCCTTTTCCACCAATCCCCTAAACCCCACTAAATGCTCTCCTACATATTTAAACCATTAACCCTTTCAGGCCCCCAGTCCCCTCCAGATCGTCATGGGCTTATTCGCCCTTATAGGGTTCTCTGGCCCTTCTGGATGAGCAGTCTATGTGAGTGGTGCAGGATGAGCAGTCTATGTGAGCGGTGCAGGATGAGCAGTCTATGTGAGTGGTGCAGGATGAACAGTCTATGTGAGTGGTGCAGGATGAGCAGTCTATATGAGTGATGCAGGATGAGCAGTCTATGTGAGTGGTGCAGGATGAGCAGGCTATGTGAGTGGTGCAGGATGAGCAGTCTATGTGAGTGGTGCAGGATGAGCAGTCTATGTGAGTGGTGCAGGATGAGCAGTCTATGTGAATGGTGCAGGATGAGCAGTCTATGTGAGTGGTGCAGGATGAGCAGTCTATGTGAGTGGTGCAGGATGTGCAGTCTATGTGAGTGGTGCAGGATGAGCAGTCTATGTGAGGCGGTCGACAGGGTAGGGGGTACTCGGATACCGGTGCTGATGGCGACTTGGATGGGGGATGACGGCTGGTCGGTCCCCGGTCCCGTGCCCTGGACCCTCAATGGCGGGGATGGTGGGGGATGATGGTGGTGAAGGGGATTGGTTACATGGCGCCACCTGTGGTACCTGGTAAATTGTATACCAGCGCTGCGGCCAGCCGCTGAGGTGATGGAGGTGCAGCTCAGTATAGTATAGCTCCCCACAGGTGGAGCTTTATCTCAGGGCAGCGGGGATGGATGAGGGGAGTCGTAGTAGAGTCTCTGCGGTCAAAGCTGTGGGTAGCGGCGGTTAAGCAGGCACACACACATACAGTAGCCATTGTTTCGGTACCTTTTACTGATGACGGGTGACAGGTACAGTCCAGAGGAGTTAACCAGGTCCTCGGTGTAATTTGGGACTTTCACCTTGGAGAGTTGGGAGGCCTCCTTTGTCACTGTGTACTGTGGTTTTGGGGTAAGCTCTGCCTATAACTGAACTCGACACTTCTCATTCCCTCCCAGGGCTTTACTCTATAACCGACAATGAGGTCCTTCTGCGGGGTCCCTATTCTTCCCATGGCCCCTGGTCCTGTGCTTGGTTAGTTTTGAGTGTCTCTTACTTTGTTCATCAGGGGGTTAATTCCTCCTGGTCCTTCTGGGCTTTTCCTGCTGCAGTGAATGCGTAGCAGTGTCGGACTTCGGTGTCCAGGTGAACTAAAGGGAAGCTTGATCTGTTCCCTTCTTAAATTCTTTGCTTCCTCCACTGCCCTCCGACCCTCTCCCTGAGGTGCAGCACAGCTGGGTCAGTGTTCCCTGGTCCTGGGCCTGGCTTTATCCCAGCGAACGGCTCCTCCACTCCTGCTCTCTCCTCTCTCTGGAACTAACTCACTGAGACTAACTGGGCCAACTGACTCCTCTCCTCAGTCCTATATATTGTACAGGGGATCTGGCTTAAGGCAGCCAGTAGAGCTCCCCCTTCAGGTCTGGGGTGTAAGGTGTTGTGTGCTGTGTGTACCAAGGTGTAAATCCCTCTTTGCACCGGTGGATCCTGTGGCAATCCTCTGCAGGGGTGCCACATATGTGAGTGGTGCAGGATGTGCAGTCTATGTGAGTGCTGCAGGATGAGTGTTGCGCCCAGGCTATGGGGTACTCGGGTGTCAGGTGGCAAGGGGTTAACTGATGTGTCACGGGGAATGGTGGCCGTGCCTGACCCCTTGTCCTGGGGTATCTTTTGAAAAAGGGGTGATATTTACAGGGGACTATTTACAGAGTTTGTTGTTGTGACGCCACCTGTAGTTTCTGGTGATTTGCACCAGCGCCGCCACAGCCCACCGGAGGTAGATGGTATCACGGCTAGGATGGTATAGTCCTCCACAGGTAGGACTGGGACCTCTGGAGCAGCGTAGTGGAAAGGGGCCGCTTGAGGTGGAGCTGGAATCGTATAGGGAGTGCTGGAACAGTCTATGAGGGGCACTGGAAGCGTAGTAGAAGGATACACGTACACAGCAAAGTCTCTTTTACTTTTTACTGATGTTGAGCAGGTAAAATGGTCCAGGGCACTGACGGGTGGACAAGTTGCACAGTGGGTCCCCACAGCAAGTGGGTATAAGGCCTCCTCTGCTCTGTGGTGATGGTTGAAGCACAGCCTGCATGCAGCCAGACTTGTCTCCTCTCTCTTCCTGACTGTAGTGTCTGTCTCTCCTCCTGTGCAGTCTCCGGGTTACCTTCTCTGATCACTGCGGCATTGCCCTTCTGTGTCTGGCTCCCTCTCTTGACCCACATAGGAAACCGGGTAGCCAAGGCCTCCACAGTGTGATGGGGTTTTCTGTGGTCCTATAGTATCCCACAGGTGCAGATGCCCAATATCCGGTGGTTCTCTTTGGACGAACTCCCTCAAGTTCCTCGCTCCCTTTCTGTTCTATGCTCCTTGCCTTCAGTCCCACTTAGGTTTGCGGGACGTAGAAGGGACACTCCAGGTCACTGGTTCTGGCCTAATCGCAGCACCGACCATCAGGATGTCTTCGCAGCTCTCCTAGCGTCTGCACACTCTGACTAACTCCGCCTCCAGCAGTAGTATTTATAGGGGATATCGCCTAAGGTCAGCAAGTGGGGCTCCCCCTACCGTGCCGGGGTGGAAGGTGTTGTATGTAGTAGGTACATGCTGTGGAAATCCAGCTGTGCATTAGAGAAGTCTGTGGCTACCTGCGTGAGCAGGGCGCCACATACCCCCCTAGGTAACATCAGTACTCCTGGACTGAGCATTTTTGTTTTAACACAGAAATAACAAGAATAATAATAAAACAGGTAACATATTTACAAAGTCTTAAAATAAAAAAAATTGATAAAAAACCACTGAAAAATATTTGAAAAGGGGAAAACAGGTAAGTCCATATGGTGCTAGTCCATCCACCGCAGGATTTTAAAGAGTTTGTGGCTACATTAGTCCCGTAACTGTAGTACTTTTTAAATTTTAAAAGTTCAAAAGGGAAAGTTTAAAGAGTCTCTACAGTCCATTTTCTGTATGCTCCAGGTAAGAAAAGGGGAAAAATTATTTTAAAAATCCACAATTTTAACAAACACTTGTCCCTATGGGTGTCTCGGCTTAGGAGACCTGTTACCTCCCTGCCCCAGGCACTTTCTGTTCCTAACTTAATGTGCTTGGGACTAGGCCCAGTTCCTCCACCCTTCTGTACACTACTATTTACACTCTATTGTACAGTTTACTATTTACACGTCTCCTTAGTGTGCTCTACTTATTTAGTATTATACCCATTCTCCAAATCTAGATGGGGGTTGACCTTGTGTGCATCTCTTTGACTTCCGCACTACAGGTGTCACTGTCTCAGGTGAGGTGTCTAGTGAAGGGATTGGTGCAAGTATTTCAGGTAAGCTTCTGTGTGGCCTTAGTCTCACTACTGGGCTAGCAGGTGTATCGATTGCAGCATCCTCAGATTCTCTAGCAACGGGTATTTCTTCCTGATTTCTTTGTTCCGCTTTATTGGGCTGTTAGAAGTTCAGTATTAATGAGAAGGAAAAATAGTATGGACGTGAGCGCTAGAAAAGACCAGGGAACTGAAAATTAAGAGAATTACCTCTAGGTTTATTAAAAAGTGGGTATAGCGAGCCCTCAGCCACAACGCGTTTCGACAAACGTCTTTCTCAAGTGGTTCCACTTGAGAAAGACATTTGTCGAAACGCGTTGTGGCTGAGGGCTCGCTATACCCACTTTTTAATAAACCTAGAGGTAATTCTCTTAATTTTCAGTTCCCTGGTCTTTTCTAGCGCTCACGTCCATACTATTTTTCCTTCTCATTATTACCCTCCTCCCTTCGGGGTGTGGTATGAGAGCTGCTGGAGGAGAGACCTTGCTGAACATGCAATAGAGCTGCCTCCCTTGGGATTAAGTGTCCAGGCCCGGTGGACACGGTCGCCCTGACCTCGGAGCCTTATCACACGGAGCCAAGTGGAAGGCCGCCTCAAGAACAACTGACCGAATTTACACTCACCTTGTATTCCATTCCCTGTTGTGCGGTGCACAACAGTGCCAGGTGAGTGTATCCCTGATTAACCCTTATTTTATGTGTGGGATCAGCGTGGCGCAACCTTTTGTTTTTCCTTTCAGAAGTTCAGTATTGGCACTATGATGGCTGCATCCTGTTGAGGCCAATCTTCTGGGAATTCTCCTAAGATAGTAGGGATGACTTTCTTCTTTTGTTCTTGATATGGACTTGGTTCCTGTACTGGTTCAGACTCTTGAACAGGTTGATTGGAGAGGTCTTGATTTTTCCAATCTGTAGGACACTGTTTAATATGATCTCTGGATACAGTCTGTGTGATTCTTCCACCGTCTTTGCTGATGATGCAGACTTTATCTATGTCATTTCCAGAGTCTAGTAGTATGTAAGGTTCTCGTTCCCACCGATATCTAATTTATGGCGAGTTCTTCTTCTTTTTAGGACAATACTTCCAAGTGGTATTGGTTCTGCTGGAGCATGTTTGTTATAGTCCCTTTCCTGCTTTTCACGGGATTTCTCCAGGTTATCTTTGACACTGGCTTGAACCTTTTTGTATTGTTCTAGGCCAGGGGTCTCAAACTCGGCTGGGTTGGTGGGCCGCACATAGAAACACATTACAGCGGGGGGCCGCATCCCTTGTAGGATGAAGTGATATTTTTAGTAATACCAGAATTTTTTGCTCAATGTAGTAAAGTACAAAATCTGATCCCTTTCTTGTAGTAATGTCTCCATCCTGTAGTAATGTCCTTTTCTACTGATGTCCCCCATTCTGATCCAATTTTCTAGTGATGTCCCCATCCTGATCCCTTTTTCTAGTGATGATCCCTATCCTGATCCCTGTTTCTAGTGATATCCACCATCCTAATTCCTTTTTCTAGTGATGTCCCTCATCGATCATGGTCCCCTTTTGTAGTGATGTCCACCATCCTGATCCCCTTTCCTAGTGATGTCCCCCATCCTGATCCCCTTTTCTAGTGATGTCCCCCTTCCTGATCTCCTTTTCTAATGTTATCCTCCACCCCATTCCCCTTTAGTGATGATGTCCCCCATCCCGATCCTCTTTTATAGTGATGCCCCCCATCCTGATCCCCTTTAATAGTGATGTCCCCCACCCTGATCTACTTTTATAGTGATGTCCCCCATCCTGATCTACTTTTATAGTGATGCCCCCCGTCCTGTTTTACCTTCTCTTTACACACTCAGATACACTCTATCACACTCACACACAAACCTACACACAAACCCCCCACACACACACACACTCTCACACACACTCTCACACATCCTCATACACACACTGAAACTCGCACACACTTTCTTATACACACATCCTCACTCACACACCACCCTCACACACACACTCACCCTCACACACACACCTTCTCACACACACTCACACTTTTCTCACTTTAATGATGCATCGCTCCAGTGCAGTGGGCCGCCGCGGTCCCCGCTGTACTGACTTCCGGCCTCCGCTGTGCTATGATTTCCACCAGCCGCCACTCAGACAAGCTCTGTTGCTGATCAAGATCAATGCAATCTGCCAGCCAGAGGCCCGCAGGTGACGTCATATTCTGCCGTTAGCTGCGGGCCTCTCATTGGCTGGCAGCTTGCATTTATCTTGCTGAGTGGCAGAGCTTGTTAGTGCTGCGGACAGAAGTCATCACACAGCGGGGACTACAGCGGCCCCCTGCACTGGGGCGATGCATCATTATGTTGTCCAAGGTGCCGCGGGCCGCATAGTGAAGCCCCAGGGGCCGCATGCGGCCCTCGGGCCGCGAGTTTGAGACCCCTGTTCTAGGCGGTGGGTTTTCCAGTTGGAAATGGCATGATCTGCTTCAGGATCTACTACTCCAAGTTCCAAGTCTATGGGTAACTTTCCTGTACGAGCTCTCATCAGGTAAGCTGGTGTACAGTTTGTAGAGCTTACTGGAATGTGGTTATACATGTCGACCAAATCAGGTAGCTTCTCCGGCCATTGGTCTCTCTCTTCTAACGGTATGATCTTTAACATGTCGATGATGATGTGATTCATTTTCTCACAGAGTCCGTTGGTTTGGGGATGATGTGTTCTGATCTTTTTGCACCCAAACATCTGGCAGAACTCTTGAAAGATCTCTGCTTCGAAGGCTGATCCTTGGTCTGGTAAGATACATTCTGGATACCCCATCGGTCTACAGAAGACATTTTGGAAGGTTTTAGCAGCTGTTGCAGCTGTCAAATCTTTTACAGGGGCAACCATTAAGAATCTTGAGTAATGGTCTACCATGGTCAACGCGTAGGTAAAGCCGGATCTACTTGGAGTCAGTTTTACATGATCCAAGGCGACTATTTCCAGAGGTTGTTTGGTTACGATGGGATGAAGCTGGGCTTTCTGTCTCTGTACGTCCTTTCTTCTCAGGCTGCAGAATTTACAATTCTTACACCATCATTCTATAGATGACCACATGTCGACCCAAAAGAACATATCCTTCAGTAGCATCTCAAGCTTCTTCCATCCAAAGTGACCAGTCTGATTGTGATAAGCATTCAGGACCACGGGGATTTCTGATTTTGGCACGATGATTTGCCAAGCCATCTCATGAGTTCTTGGATTGATGTATTGCTGACATAGCAATGGATCTCCTCCACCACACACACTGGTGGCTACACACTTGACCTAGTCTTCACCCGCCTCTGCTCCCTCACCGGTCTCACATACTCAACCCTCACCCACTCCGACCACAACCTACTGACATTATCATCCTCTCCTCCCCCTACCACGCTCCCCCCTCTCTGGACACTCCTCCACCCCCGCAGAAACCTTAAGCTCACAGACTTCGACTCACTCTCAGAATTCCCCCTCTCCGACTTGGCCTCTTCTCATGACACTGACTCTGCCGCCTCCCTCTACAACTCCACTCTCACCACAGCCCTCGACCAGGCCGCTCCACTCACATTTCACACAACACGAGTACAACGACAATCCTGGCTCACGACCCTCACCAATAAACTCATACGGACGACTAGGGCAGCCAAGCGGAAATGGAAGAAATCCCACTCCGCAGAGCACTTCGCCCTATACAAACGTTGCCTCAATACCTTCAAGACTGCCCTTGACTCCGCAAAACAAGCCTACTTCTCCTCCCTAATTACTGCCCTCTCTCACAACCCCAAACAACTCTTTAAAACCTTCAACTCTTTACTTCGTCCCCCTGCACCTCCTCCCTCACCTCTCATCTCCGCCGACGACTTCACCACCTTCTTCAAAGACAAAATTGACAAACTCAGACAAAGCTTCGACCCTCACTGCCCCCGCCCTATTCCACCTCCAGCCCATCCCCCCTCACCCAAATGCAGTTTCACCCCCATGACAGAGGACTACCTCTCCTCCCTCCTAGCACGATCACACCTCACCACATGCGCCCTTGATCCACTCCCCTCCCACCTCATCCCTAACCTCACCTCAGTCCTCATCCCTGCTCTAACACACCTCTTCAACATTTCACTCAAATCCGGCACATTCCCCTCACCCTTCAAACACGCCCTAATCACGCCCATCCTAAAAAAACCATCCCTTGACCCCACAACAGTCTCCAACTACCGCCCCATATCTCTCCTCCCGTTTGCCTCAAAACTTCTTGAACAACACATCTATTCCGAACTTTTCTCCCACCTCTCTTCCTGTACCCTCTTTGATCGCCTTCAATCCGGCTTCCGACCTCACCACTCCACCGAAGCGGCCCTAACCAAAGTCACTAACGACCTTCTGATCGCCAAGAGCAAACGACACTTTTCCGTCCTCATCCTTCTCGACCTCTCTGCTGCCTTCGACACTGTTGACCACTCCCTCTTACTCCAAATTCTTGAGTCTCTTGGCATAACTGACCTTGCCCTCTCCTGGATCTCCTCCTACCTAACGGATAGGACATTCAGTGTCACCCACTCCCACACCACCTCCTCGCCCCACCCCCTCTCTGTAGGTGTCCCCCAAGGCTCGGTCCTGAGACCATTACTCTTCTCCATTTACACCCTCGGCCTAGGCAACCTCATCGAGTCACATGGACTCCAATACCACCTCTACGCTGACGACACCCAACTCTATCTGTCTGGCCCTGATATTTCTTCCCTTTTATCCAAAATTCCTCCCTGCCTATCCGCCATCGCATCCTTCTTTTCCACCCGCTTCATAAAACTCAACATGGACAAGACAGAGTTCATCGTCTTTCCCCCGAACAACCCCGCCCCGCTCCCCGACCTATCAATCACCGTCAACGACTGCACACTCTCACCCCTCCCCCACACCAAGTGCCTCGGGGTAATCCTCGACTCCTCCCTCTCCTTCAAGCCCCACATCCAAGCCCTCGCCACCGCCTGTCGACTCCAACTAAAAAATATTGCCCGTATCCATTCCTTCCTTGACCACAACACGGCCAAGACACTTGTCCACGCCCTCATCATCTCCCGCCTGGACTACTGCAACCTCCTGTTCACCGGCCTCCCTGCCTCCTCCCTTGCACCTCTCCGCGTCATCCTCAACTCTGCTGCCCGACTCATCCACCTATCTCCCTGTTAGTCCCCCGCCTCCCCTCTCCGCCGAGCCCTCCACTGGCTCCCCTTCCCCCAGCGATCTCGCTTCAAAACCCTAACCCTGACATACAAGGCCATACACAACCTGTCCCCTCCATATACATCTCCGACCTAGTCTCCCGCTACATCCCCTCACGCAACCTGCGCTCCTCTCAGGAACTCCTTCTCTCAACCCCCCGCATCTCCACCTCCCACAACCGCACACAAGACTTCTCTCGTGCTTCTGCCAGACTCTGGAACTCCCTCCCCCACCACATCAGACACTCCCCGACCCTGGGAACCTTCAAGAAAAACCTGAAGTCCCACCTCTTCCTACAACACACACTGAGACTAGTGATGGGCGAGTCCTAAATTACTCGGAATCGCTTGAATCTAGCGAGTCCGAGCCCGGGACTCGCTACTCGTTGCGAGTCTAGCGAGATCAATGTTAATGAATGGGGAAGCGAGTAATGTGCGATTTACAAATCGCAGATGTGTCTCGGAAGCTTCAGGCTCTATCTGCTACAATAGCTAAATCATGTTTAATAGGCTCCCGCTGTCACAGCACAGTTAACTCTCTGCTTACCGGCGCTGCAACAAAAAGAAGAAGGAAGACAGAAGAGAGAAGAAAGAAGAGAGAAGACCTGGGTCTTTGGAGGGATATGTGGTGGTAATAAAGTTGGAGTCCCTAATGGTGTCTGTGTCTTTATTTTTAATAAATAATTTTTCTCTGTGTGGTGTTTTTTTTAACCCTTTATTGGAGATTCTTAGTGGCCAGGTCAAACCTGGCCTGACATTAAGAATCTCGGGCTTAATACCAGCTTGTATAACAAATCTGGTATTAACCCCTTTATTACCCAGCGTGCCACCGCCACCAGGGCCGCTGGAAGAGCGGGGTTCAGCGCAAGAGGATGGCGCTTCAATGAACACGCCATCTTCTGGGGCAGCTGTGGGCTGCAATTTGCAGCGGGGGGTGCCCAGAAAGCTTGGGCCTCCCTGCACTGCAGATTCCAGCCCCCAGCTGCTTAGCTGTACCAGGCTAGACAAAGAAATTGCGCGGAGCCTCACGCATTTTTTTTAATTATTTCATGAAATTCATGAAATAATAAAAAAAAAAAAGGGCTCCCCTATATTCTTGTGTCCGGCTAGGTACAAATAGGCACCTAGGGTTTGGGGGCAGCCCGTCGCTGCCTGCTGGATCCGGCTGGTTCCAGAAATACGGCGAAGCCCACGTCATTTTTTTTCTGAAAAATCAATAAAACAATCCTAAAAAAGGGACTGCATCTTTATTAACCCCTCGCCCATGGTCCAGGGGTTAATAAAGATGCAGTCCCTTTTATTTACATTGTTTTATGGATTTGTCAGAAAAAAATTTGACGTGGGCTTCGCCGTATTTCTGGAACCAGCCAGATCCAGCAGGCAGCGACGGGCTGCCCCCAACCCCCAGGTGCCTATTTGTACCTGGCCGGACAGAAGAATATAGGGGAGCCCCAGAAGATTCATTGAAGTTCCATCCTCTGGCGCTGAACCCCGCTCTTCCAGCGGCCCTTATGGCGGTGGCACGCTGGGTAATAAAGGGGTTAATACCAGCTTTGTTATACAAGCTGGTATTAAGCCCGAGATTCTTAATGTCAGGCCACGTTTGACCCAGCCACTAAGAATCTCCAATAAAGGGTTAAAAAAACACAACACAGAGAAAATTTTTTATTTGAAATAAAAAAAAAAGCCATTAGGGACTCCATCTTTAATTAAAAAAATCCTCTTCCGTCCGACGTAGTCCAAAACGCGATGTCCTCTCTGCTACATCCCCTGTGCATAGATATAGATGTCTATGCACAGGAATGAGCAGACTGAGAACAATCTCAGCACTGCTACATCATGTCTGTGAGCAGGCGGGCTCTAGGACCCTAGAGCTGCACAGAGCAGACAGCTGGACTCGGCTTGCAAAGAAACAGCAGTTACTTTGCCAGTTTCCCTGCTATCACTGGCACAGTAGCCGAGTCTAATGCAAACAATGGCAATCCTAGTTTTGTCAGCGTTTCTGACAAAACTAGGATTGATATTGATTTGCATTGGACTCGTGCGAGTAATCACTGGGAAACTCGCAGAGTACCGAGTCCTGCGAGTCCCTTACTACTCGCCGAGTAACGAGTCCTAGCGAGTAGATTCGCCCATCCCTACTAATAACGCTATATAAATACCTAATAATAATAGCTTATCCTGGTATTGGAACAGTTTACTCCGCTCCTTCCACAGATGTTTGGCTTCAGACGGGGGATTTTCAGGCAGCTTCGCTGACTCTTGGGTTATCAGTTGTTTGATTAGACTGACAGCCGGGTCATGGTCTTGCGCCTCCCTCCAGCCGAAGTGGGGCAATGGGTTTACTGTCCTTGTAGAGCGATCTTGACGGGTCTGCTGGCATTGGGTTACTCTTACATGATGGAAGGCAGGTAACTCTACTTCTTCTAGCTCGTCTTCATCTACACCCTCTGATAAGTGAGGCATCCTGGATAAAGCATCCGCGTTTCCATTCTGGTGCCCAGCCCGGTACTTGCTGGTAAATTGGCAGTTGGAGAGTCTGGCCATCCATCTCTGCTCCATGGCTCCCAACTTCGCAGTTTCCAGGTGGTCAGCGGATTGTTATCCATGTATGCTGAAAATTTGCTGGAGGCTAGATAGTGTTTGAACCTCTCTGCGACGGCCCAGACCAAGGCCAGGAATTCCAGCTTAAAGGAACTGTAGTTTAACGGGTTTCTCTCTGTGGGACGCAGCTTTCTGCTGGCATAGGCGATTACCTTTTCCTTGCCGTCTTGCTTTTGGGAAAGGACGGCTCCGAGTCCCACATTGCTGGCATCTGTGTACAGCAGGAATGGCAGGTTGTAGTCTGGGTAAGCAAGGATTTCTTCTCCTGTCAGGGCTTCTTTCATTGTCTGGAACGCTTCCATTTGTTCCTTGTCCCATCTCCACGAATAATCCTTAGCCTTGCCCTTTGTGGGTTGACCTACTAGGAGGTCTTGCAGGGGAGCGGCCTTCTTGGTGTAATCCTTGATGAACCTCCGATAGTAGTACACCAAACCCAGGAATTTACGTACTTCCTTGATGGTCTTGGGTTCTGGCCATTCTTTGATTGCTGTCACCTTGTCTGGATCAAGAGCCACGCCTTCTTCACTGACTATGTGTCCCAGGTACTGCACTCTTGGCTTTAACAGGTGGCATTTTGATGGTTTTAGCTTCATCCCGTATTTGGCCAGAGATTCAAACACTTCCCCTAGATGGGTGACGTGTTCTTCGTAGGTCATGGAGTGCTGTTGAATTCACATAGGCCCATAGGTGTTGCAAATGCTGTCTTTTCTCTGTCTTCCTCGGCTACGGACACCTGCCAACACCCACTAGAGCAGGGGTCTCAAACTCGCGGCCCGAGGGCCGCATGCGGCCCCTGGGGCTTCACTATGCGGCCCGCGGCACCTTGGACAACATAATGATGCATCGCCCCAGTGCAGGGGGCCGCTGTAGTCCCCGCTGTGTGATGACTTCTGTCCGCAGCACTAACAAGCTCTGCCACTCAGCAAGATAAATGCAAGCTGCCAGCCAATGAGAGGCCCGCAGCTAACGGCAGAATATGACGTCACCTGCGGGCCTCTGGCTGGCAGATTGCATTGATCTTGATCAGCAACAGAGCTTGTCTGAGTGGCGGCTGGTGGAAATCATAGCACAGCGGAGGCCGGAAGTCAGTACAGCGGGGACCGCGGCGGCCCACTGCACTGGAGCGATGCATCATTAAAGTGAGAAAAGTGTGAGTGTGTGTGAGAAGGTGTGTGTGTGAGGGTGAGTGTGTGTGTGAGGGTGAGTGTGTGTGTGAGGGTGAGTGTGTGAGTGAGGATGTGTGTATAAGAAAGTGTGTGCGAGTTTCAGTGTGTGTATGAGGATGTGTGAGAGTGTGTGTGAGAGTGTGTGTGTGTGTGGGGGGTTTGTGTGTAGGTTTGTGTGTGAGTGTGATAGAGTGTATCTGAGTGTGTAAAGAGAAGGTAAAACAGGACGGGGGGCATCACTATAAAAGTAGATCAGGATGGGGGACATCACTATAAAAGTAGATCAGGGTGGGGGACATCACTATTAAAGGGGATCAGGATGGGGGGCATCACTATAAAAGAGGATCGGGATGGGGGACATCATCACTAAAGGGGATCAAGATGGAGGACATCACTACTAAAGGGGAATGGGGTGGAGGATAACATTAGAAAAGGAGATCAGGAAGGGGGACATCACTAGAAAAGGGGATCAGGATGGGGGACATCACTAGGAAAGGGGATCAGGATGGTGGACATCACTACAAAAGGGGACCATGATCGATGAGGGACATCACTAGAAAAAGGAATTAGGATGGTGGATATCACTAGAAACAGGGATCAGGATAGGGATCATCACTAGAAAAAGGGATCAGGATGGGGACATCACTAGAAAATTGGATCAGAATGGGGGACATCAGTAGAAAAGGACATTACTACAGGATGGAGACATTACTACAAGAAAGGGATCAGATTTTGTACTTTACTACATTGAGCAAAAAATTCTGGTATTACTAAAAATATCACTTCATCCTACAAGGGATGCGGCCCCCCGCTGTAATGTGTTTCTATGTGCGGCCCACCAACCCAGCCGAGTTTGAGACCCCTGCACTAGAGAGATCTAAGGTAGAGAAGTAGTTGGCAGACTTCAACGCAGCTAAGGATTCCTCTATATGAGGTTACGGGTAAGCATCTTTGTGTGTTATGCAGTTTATTTGCCTATAGTCTACACACATTCTCATACTGCCATCCTTTTTCCTGACTAGGACTAATGGAGCTGCCCAGGGACTACAGCTATCTCGTATAACCCCTGCATCCTTCATGTCCTGTAACATTTCCTTGGCTTTTTGATAATGTGCAGGTGGAATAGGCCTGTACCGCTCTTTGATTGGCGAATGTGTACCTGTGGGGATGTGATGTTGTACCATTTTTATCCTACCAAAATCAAGTGGATGCTTTCTAAAGACTTGTTCAAATTATTGAACTACCCAGTACATGTGGAGCCAACTGGAACAGGGTGCTCGCTACCGGACAGGGGTACTGCTGGGGATGTCATGGAGGTCCTGTGTCCTGAGTTCTCACAAGTAAAGGGATATTTACAAGGGATAAAGTTTGTCGTGACGCCACCCATGGGTTGTGGTCAGTAATGGGACCACCACAGCAGCGCTGCTCTGCCAGGAGGATGGATGGATGATGGGGCTGCAGCCAGATGGATGAGCCCGCCGCGGGTCGGGCTGCTCCTGACAGGATAAAAGGTATGATGCACAGTTCAATATACCTGGAATCAAACATGGACACTCAGGTGGTGGGTATGCGTACCCGTATTCATATATGAACTTATGAAGAGAAAATAAAGAATTTTAAATGCATGGAGAACCCATGATGCCGGATCCTCCTTTTGCTGATTATGTTCAGGTGGTGCTGGCTGCCAGTTCCAGGCACACACTACAGGAGCCACACGCTTGGTTGAAGCACTAATCCCTTCCCTGCTCCTTTATTTACTTTTCAATTCTTCACAGTTAACACAGCTCACGGTACAGTTCAGATCTTAATACAGGTTACAGTCAGTTAACTCCGGTAACACTTCAACCCTCTGCAGCCAGGCTGTCCCTCTGAGACCCCTCACTCCTTCTAAGTGTCCTTTCGGGCTGTCCTCTCTCCTGTTCTTTCTCCTGGGTTGTATAGCGGCAGCTCGGACCCTTGTGGGTCCTCGTGGTTGCTGCTGTGCTTCCAACCCTTGTGTTGGGAATGCCAACCTGGAGTTCAAGCTCCCCGTCGGTTTCTGGGAAGCTGGTATGGAATCTCAGATCCCCTCAGAGCCGACACTCTGGTGTATGCCCAGTCTGCAGTAACCGTATCTTGCAAGGTGTTACCAGACTCCATCTCACATTATTCTCTAAAAGGCATTACTTTTCCTGTAAAAGTATAAAAGTAGCAAGAGAGCACATTACTTTCTAGCAAAAAGTATAAAAGTCTTTCAAAAAGTGCAAAATGTTCAAAAATTCACAAGTGCTTCAAATGCAGTTCAAAAGCACTCTGCAGTTCAGTTTCAGTTCAAGTTCTATGCACAGTCTCAAAAGTGCAGATTGCTCTCAAAACCAATGGGGAGCATACCGGGTGCTCAACTATATACAAGAAAGTTTTTATCACCTCATTGTCCGTGATATTAAAGGGAACCTGTCACCCCAAATCACCCTTGTAAGCTGTAAATACATGTCCCTGAAGCATTACACTACAGTCCTACACATCCCTTTGTGGTGTTTTAGTTCAATATGAAAGTGCACTTTAGTCGTTTGCAAACTTACTAAATCCATGCCAGTGGGGCGTTCCCAAGCCTCCTTGTCTGCGAGGCGGTTCCCCTGTGTGCCGCTGTATTACGCCCTAATGGGCGTTTTTTCAAACTTTCTAGGGCGGGCACGATTCATAATCTCGTGCCCGCATCGTCACGGTCATGTGATGCCGTGACGCGTCATTTCCGGGCGGCTGGGTCGCTGCTGTCTGACGCGCACTGGCCAACTTCAGCGCATGCACACATCCAAGCACGCACATCCATGCACACATACATCCATTCATCCATACTTACCCACCGATGAGGAGGAGCCCCTGAGAAGAAGAGGGGCCACACCGGAGACTGCAGAGGAGGCCGACGGTGCGGGCCCGTGCACCGGCGTGTGCAGCCCGCCGGACCGGAATAGGTGAGCGGGGCTGGGGGGTGGGTATGAGCAGGGGGGAGGGGGCCTGCAGCTTGACCGGTGGGCGCATGAGCCCGCCGGCAGAAAAACTATAGGCGGGGACCGGTATGGGGGGTGCAGGCCGGACACAGGGGGGGGCTGGACAGGACACGGGGGGGGGCTGGACGGAGCGGGGACAGGACACAGGGGAAGCTGGATAATTGGATAATGGCCGGTGGGTGCGGTGGGACCCAGGGACAGCCACGGGAAAGCAGGAATCCCAAAATGATGGGATTTCCTGTTCCTGCTGTCCCTGGGGCTGTTCCTGTGTGACATAATTTCCTCCACATACCCCTTGCCCCGCGCTGGAATGCGCATCGTCTGAATGGCGATGCGTAATTCCAGGGGTTAAAATGGGGCCTATGGGAGAAGGCGCACGTAAAAAGGCAGAAAGAATGAACATGTTCATTCTTTTTACGTGCGCGCTTTCTCCC
Source organism: Allobates femoralis (assembly GCA_033576535.1). Taxonomy (NCBI): domain Eukaryota; kingdom Metazoa; phylum Chordata; class Amphibia; order Anura; family Aromobatidae; genus Allobates; species Allobates femoralis. The sequence goes on along the minus strand of JARQOC010000010.1, from coordinate 126,808,332 downwards.
ATAAAAGCGCGGCCGAAAATTGCTCTGCGTGTGAACAGCAAAAGTGCAAGTGCATTCACTTTGCTGTGACACGCAGACGCATGTGCGCTTTGGGGGGAAATACGTGCGCAAAAAAGCACCGCAAATACGCCCAGTGTGAACGCAGCCTTAGGGAGCTTATGAACCGCGCTCAGTGCTGGTCAACAAACAAAGGCCGCTGATGTCGTGAGTCCATGAGAATAGTTGGGTAGTAAATGTAATGGGGAACCCAAATGGTTCAGTGTTGTAGACGGAAGCAGAGGTGAACAAAAAGTACTGACTACAGCACGTGTGTTGGCATCACTGCAAACAGCCCCCCCCATCTATCCGTACAGCCCCCCATCTATCTATACAGACCCCCCCAGTAAGCCCCCCCATCTATCCGTACAGCCCCCCATCTATCCATACAGACCCCCCCAGTAAGCCCCCCCCATCCATACACAGCCCCCCCCCTAGTAAGACCCCCCATCCATCCATACACAGCCCCCCCTAGTAAGACCCACATCTATTCATACACAGCCCCCCCTAGTAAGACCCCCATCCATCCATACACAGCCCCCCTAGTAAGACCCCCATCCATCCATACACAGCCCCCCCCTAGTAAGACCCCCATCCATCCATACACAGCCCCCCCCCTAGTAAGACCCCCATCCATCCATACACAGCCCCCCCCTAGTAAGACCCCCATCCATCCATCCATACACAGCCCCCCCTAGTAAGACCCCCATCCATCCATACACAGCCCCCCCTAGTAAGACCCCCATCCATCCATACACAGCCCCCCCTAGTAAGACCCCCATCCATCCATACACAGCCCCCCCTAGTAAGACCCCCATCCATCCATACACAGCCCCCCCCTAGTAAGACCCCCATCCATCCATACACAGCCCCCCCTAGTAAGACCCCCATCCATCCATACACAGCCCCCCCTAGTAAGACCCCCATCCATCCATACACAGCCCCCCCCTAGTAAGACCCCCATCCATCCATACACAGCCCCCCTTAGTAAGACCCCTATCCATCCATACACAGCCCCCCCCCTAGTTAGACCCCCATCCATCCATACACAGCCCCCCCTAGTAAGACCCCCATCCATCCATACACAGTCCCCCCCCAGTAAGACCCCCCATCCATCCATACACAGCCCCCCCTAGTAAGACCCCCATCCATCCATACACAGCCCCCCCCTAGTAAGACCCCCATCCATCCACACACAGTCCCCCCCTAGTAAGACCCCCATCCATCCATACACAGCCCCCCCCTAGTAAGACCCCCATCCATCCATACACAGCCCCCCCCTAGTAAGACCCCCATCCATCCATACACAGCCCCCCTAGTAAGACCCCCATCCATCCATACACAGCCCCCCCCCCAGTAAGACCCCCCATCCATCCATCCACTGCCCCCCTAGTAAGACCCCCATCCATCCATAGCCACCCCCCTAGTAAGACCCCCATCTATCCATACACAGCCCCCCCCTAGTAAGACCCCCATCCATCCATCCATACACAGCCCCCCCCTAGTAAGACCCCCATCCATACACAGCTCCCCCCTAGTAAGACCCCCATCCATCCACAGCCCCCCCCCTAGTAAGACCCCCATCCATCCACAGCCCCCTCCCTAGTAAGACCCCCATCCATCCACAGCCCCCCCCCTAGTAAGACCCCCATCCATCCATACACAGCCCCCCCCCCTAGTAAGACCCCCATCCATCCATACACAGCCCCCCCTAGTAAGACCCCTATCCATCCATACACAGCCCCCCCCTAGTAAGACCCCCATCCATCCATACACAGCCCCCCCCTAGTAAGACCCCCATCCATCCATACACAGCCCCCCCTAGTAAGACCCCCATCCATCCATACACAGCCCCCCCCTAGTAAGACCCCCATCCATCCATACACAGTCCCCCCCTAGTAAGACCCCCATCCATCCATACACAGCCCCCCCCCCTAGTAAGACCCCCATCCATCCATACACAGCCCCCCCCTAGTAAGACCCCCATCCATCCATACACAGCCCCCTAGTAAGACCCCCATCCATCCATACACAGCCCCCCCTAGTAAGACCCCCATCCATCCATACACAGTCCCCCCCTAGTAAGACCCCCATCCATCCATACACAGTCCCCCCCCAGTAAGACCCCCCATCCATCCATACACAGCCCCCCAATACCAGTCAATAGAGAAGCCTGATGCAGTAGAAGCGCCAGTGTTTTGAACAGCAAGGCGGGAAGACCGGCAAGTCGGGGGGGCGGGCTTTCACAGTGAATGAAGCTCGCGCAGGGAAGCCAGCCTCCGGCGCGAGCACTAAATTAGAGGCGCGAGCACGACCGCGTTGCAGTCGCGCGCATGCGCAGAAGGAATTAGAGCCGAGCGCGCGACTGCCGCGCGCAGGCGCAGAAGGATTCGACTGCAGGGATCCGCTCGTCTCAGACTTATAGCTGCTCGACACCAAATCATCATTTCACTCATTGGAGGTATCACAATAGGTAACGGGTCTGTTACCCGTGCTGTACCAATTTCACCACCTGTAATTGTTACCTGTTGATGGTGCAGGAGGGCTCTTATTTCACGCTGGAGAACCTTCCTTTGACCAGGTCTGGCAGTGTCAGCAATCTGTTGAAGCAATGACAAAACTTCCTCTATGTAATTGCTAACAACATTAGTGCCTAGTATTATATATGGGTCATTAGCATTACTGGCTTCTGCTACTACAAAGACCCCTTGGTTCTGCAATCCCACCCTCCCCACCTTTATGAGCACTTCCCTGACCCCCATAACGGTAATTGGTTCACCATTAGATGCATTAAGGGTAAGGTCTATTTCAGGCTGTTTCACTTCTGCATCAGCCCAATATTTTTTATAAAGGTTATAGGGGATGGTGGTCACCTGTGACCCGGTGTCCAGTAGAGCAGGTGTCGGGATGCCATCTAGTACAACGGACAAAAACGGCCTCTGTCCGCTGAAGGTCTTGTACCAGGTGGCTGGGCCCTGTTGATCTAATCCTGAGGTTTGGCCCCGGCCCCCAGGGACTTCTCGTTTAAAGGAGAGCTCCTGGCGAGGTTACCGGTGCGGTTACAGTGGCGGCAGATGGGCTCCCCAATGGAGCTGTAGTGGTCGGTGGTTCTTCCTTGGTACGCTGTGGCTTGCTTCCCTCGCATCCAGGTTACATCCTCCGGGCTGTCGGCAAGTTGGATCAGCGGCTGAGGCTTGGGCTGGGGTCTTGGTGCCGGCTGTTGGCTTTGCTGTTACTGCAGAGCGTCCATTAGTTTAGAGAGGTTTTTGTTCATCTGGCGCATCTCAGCCCACAGAGAGTCATATTTGTCAGGCTGAGCAGATTGAACATTGTGCGTGGCTGCAGACATGGGTACTGGTTTTGGAGTAGCCTGCACCTCACCACTGCACCACTGTTTAATTGCAACTTCATGGCTCTCCACCGGCTTTAACCCTTTGATGGCCATCTCTTTCAGGGTGTTAAAGTCAGCTTCTGGATTGCTCAATGACCACCAACGTACAGTCTTATCATCCACCGGTGATAGCATTTCCCGAGTGAATTTTTCAATAAGGAGCTTTTTTTTTTTTCGGGAGCACTGGTGGGGCTGACATGTATAAGAGCGCACAATACTTCTTCCAGACACCAGGCATAAGCTCTTATACTGTATCATCTCCCGGCCTCTGGTAGCAGTGATGGAAGCGCATGCATATATCAGCCTCATTGCACTCCTCGAAGGTAGCTCTCAGTTTATTGAATACTGGCTGTACTACCCGGCTACGCCCGGGTTAATAAAGAACTGCTGTTAGCTATAATAAAATAGAATTTGAATATGTCATATTAATGACCTGTAGGAAAATAGAAGCTGAGCTGTGATTGGTTGCTATAGGCAGCCTAATAAATCTCCAGCCAACAGTAAACCCTCCCCCTGGCCGGGCAGTATATATTACCTCACACATACACATAAAAGACAGCTCATGTGACTGACATCTGCCTTAATTCCCTATATGGCACATGTGTTGCACATTGGCTGTTCTTAATCAGATGTTTATTTTTGGGAATTAAAGATACCAGACGTATGAGGCGAGTTGTGTGAGGCTATTTGTGCACATCTGTGTCTGTCTGTGGTGTGTGTGTGTGTGTGTCCCTGGGGTGTGTGTGTCCCTGGGGTGTGTGTGGTCCCAGTGGTGTGTGTGTGTCCCTGTGGTGGGGTCCCTGCGGTGTGTGTCCTTTTTTGGGGGGAGGGGTGTCCCTGTGGTGTGTGACCTTGTGGGGGGAGGGGAGTCTGTGTTGTGTGTGTCCATCCCTATGGGGTCTGTGTGTTCCTGTGGGGTGTGTGTGTCTCTGTGTCCCTGTGGGGTGTGTATGTGTGTATGTCCCTGTGGTGTGTGTGTCCCTGTGGGGTGAGTGCATGTGTCCCTATATGGTGTGTATGTGTGTGTGTCCCTGTGGGGGGGTGTCAGTGTGGTGTGTGTCTCTGTGTTGTGTGTCTCTTTGTGGTGTGTGTGTTTGGGTGCGTGGTGAGTATCCAATGTTGGGGCTCCACCTTAGCTGTTACTCTTTGTGTGCATGTGGTGTGTATACATGTCCCCGTGCGTGGTGAATATCCCATGTTGTAGCTGTGATGGTGTAGATCCAATCCCGGACATACACACACACACACACACACACACACACGTACACACATTCAGCTTTATATATTAGATATGGTACATTTGTTTCTCTTGTGGTTTTGCTGCTTATTAATCAGATTTATATTTTTGAAGGATAATACCAGACTTGTGTATGTTTTAGGCCGATTATGTGGCGAGGTTAGTGTATGTGTGGTGAAATGTGTGCTGAGGGTGGTATATGTGTTCAAGCACGTGGTAGTGTGTGCCGAATTTTGTGTGTGTGTTCATATCCCCATGTGTGGTGAGTATCCTATGTCGGGGCCCCACCTTAGCAACTGTACGGTATATACTCTTTGGCGCCATCGCTCTCATTCTTTAAGTCCCCCTTGTTCACATCTGGCAGCTGTCAATTTGCCTCCAACAGTTTTCCTTTCACTTTTTCCCCTATTATGTAGATAGGGGCAAAAGGGTTTGGTGAATTGGAATGCGCGGGGTTAAAATTTCACCTCACAACATAGCCTATCATGCTATCGGGGTCCAGATGTGTGACTGTGCAAAATTTTGTGGCTGTAGCTGGCAGCTGTCGATTTGCCTCCAACACTTTTCCTTTCACTTTTTCCCCATTATGTAGATATGGGTAAAATTGTTTGGTGAAATGGAACGTCAAGGGTTAAAATTTCACCTCACAACATAGCCTATGATACTCTCGGGGTCCAGACGTGTGACTGTGCAAAATTTTGTGGCTGTAGTTGCGACCGTGTAGATGCCAATCCCGGACATACACACACACAAATACACACATTCAGCTTTATATATTAGATTGCAGAGTCGGATTTGCAGTCCGCAGCAGACCAAGACGCACTTTCTTTCTCTGCTGCACCAGTTAACTGTTCGAGTACCACAGCATCGCGTTGTTGGCCGGTCATCGCATACATATCTAGGACGCTGTTGATTTTTCGTTTGAACTCATCCAATGTATCGGGGCGTATGTCATACTGAGGCAACCACTTGGCCCCCGGGATGTATGGGAGCGAAATCGGCATTATCCGGGCGAGTGCACCCGGGGTGCCGGAAGTGCTGGCAGTGCTACTGGAGGCAGCCATAGGTCTTTCGTTGTAATTCCAGGAATCAACGTATGCACAGTCGTCATCGCTGGAGGAGACTGACATGTTGGAGGCCCCCCTAGTGAATTACAGCCAGTCCTTGTAGGGTTAAACAGTTCGGAAGTTTTCGAACTAGGCCGCTGCGCTCGGGAATGCTTGGCTGAGCGAGGGGCGGTTTCAGTTTCGCAATCTACAGGCTGGCACGCCCCCTTTGTTCCCGCTCTTCGGCACAGTAATGGCGACACACAGTACCCGGTAATACCAGGCACGGGATCCTGTTCGTGACACCAGAAAAAGATAATGTTGCGCCCAGGCTGTGGGGTACTCGGGTGTTAGGTGGCAAGGGGTTAACTGCTGTGTCACAGGGAATGGCGGCCGCGCCTGACTCCGTGTCCTGAGGTATCTTTTGAAAAAGGGGTGATGTTAACAGGGGACTATTTACAGAGTTTGTTGTCGTGACGCCACCTGTAGTTTCTGGTGATTTGCACCAGCGCCGCCACAGCCCACCGGAGGTAGATGGTATTGCGGCTAGGATGGTATAGTCATCCACAGGTAGGACTGGGACCTCCGGGGCAGCATAGTGGGAAAGGGCCAATTGAGATGGAGCTGGGATGGTATAGGGAGTGCTGGAAAAGTCTATGAGGGGCACTGGGAGCAGAGAAGAAGGATACACGTACACAGCAAAGTTTCTTTTACCTTTTACTGATGTTGAGCAGGTAAAATGGTCCAGGGCACTGACGGGTGGACAGGTTGTACAGTAGGTCCTCACAGCAAGTGGGTATAAGGCCTCCTCTGCTCTGTGGTGATGGTTGAAGCACAGCCTGCATGCAGCCAGACTTGCCTCCTCTCTCTTCCTGACTGTAGTGTCTGTCTCTCCTCCTGTGCGGTCTCCGGGTTACCTTCTCTGATCACTGTGGTGTTGCCCTGCTGTATCTGACTCCCTCTCTTGACCCACATAGGAAACCGGGTAGCCGAGGCCTCCATGGTGTGACGGAGTTTTCTATGGTCCTATAGTATCCCACAGGTGTGGATCCCCAATATCCGGTGGTTCTCTTTGGACGAACTCCTTCAAGTTTCTCATTCCCTTTCTGTTCTATGCTCCTTGCCTTCAGTCCCACTTAGGCTTGCGGGACATAGAAGGGCCACTCCGGGTCACTAGTTCGGGCCTAATCGCAGCACCGACCACCAGGACGTCTTCGCAGCTCTCCTTGTGTGGCGCCCCACGATGTTGGTGCCACAAAAGGGGTACTACACCCATAAAAGCGGTGTAGTAATCCCACTGCAAGTGGAACTGTGGCCAGTAGGTGGAACCCTAGAACTCACAGCCCACACTAGTCAGCAGGAGGGAGGGACCCTGGGAGGGTATGTAGTGACCTCCAGGGGGAACTAGAGAGTAGTTAGTTAGAGCCAGGCAGCCGGCCTGGGAGGGAGAAAGGAGGGCTCCTCAGCTGAGGGACCCACAGAACAGAGAGAAGTACAGATCCCAGAAACAGAGAGAAAGAAGAAAGTAATTCAAGGAGGGAGTTCACTCAAAGTGGGGAACAGAGTAACCAGAGAGTTTGCCCCAGGAAAGAAACCGGGTACCAGTAAGTTCCTTCAAGGCTCACAGAAATCCGATGACCAGGGGTATCTTTAGATATGGCCCTGATTTCTAAAAGGCCCAGAAAGAGGGGAATCAGGAACAGCAGGCCACTGCAGTGCCCAGAGAAGGTTCACCTGACAGGTACAAGTGAGAGAAGGACAAGATACAGTAGGAGGTCAGATTAATCTTCAAGAGGTCAGACTTCACCACCACTGGGAGGCAAGGACAGAAAGAATAAGAATGGCACACAGTGAGGGATCCATCTACCAACCAGAAATTCCGCTTGCAGCACCCGTAGCATTTGTCGCTGTAACATCTTAGTAAAGTGTGCTGACTTTTCAAAAGTTCCAGTAAAGTACCCAGTGAAGTGACTTTGTCGACTCTGCTGCATCCTTCCTTGCATGAATGGTTTCTTTTCACAGAATTGCTGCCCCGGCGGTCCAGTCCTGCCTGCGGAGGACTATAACATCCTTGCCGCAATACCACCGACCACCGGAGTACTGTAGCAACGCTGGTGAGCATCACCAGGTACTGCAGGTGGCATCACAAACTTATATAATTTATTTTTCCTTACTTAACCATTTGACTAGCAGGGCTACAACCTTAGGCAGCCACCCGTGACATCCCAGACTGAGCCTGAGATCTGAGTACCCTGCCCTGGGTGCGTCACTTGCACACTCTGACTAACTCCGCCCCCAGCAGAAGTATTTATAGGGGATCTCGCCTAAGGTCGGCAAGTGGGGCTCCCCCTACTGTGCCGGGGTGGAAGGTGTTGTATGTAGTAGGTACCTGCTGTGGAAACCCAGCTGTGCTTTAGAAAAGTCTGTGGCTATCTGCGTGAGCAGGGCGCCACATGAACAGTCTATGTGAGTGGTGCAGGATGAGCAGTCTATGTGAGTGGTTCAGGATGAGCAGTCTATGCAAGTGGTGCAGGATGAGCAGTCTATGTGAGTGGTGCAGGATGAGCAGTCTATGTGAGTGGTTCAGGATGAGCAGTCTATGTGAATGGTGCAGGATGAGCAGTCTATGTGAGTGGTGCAGGATGAGCAGTCTATGTGAGTGGTGCAGAATGAGCAGTCTATGTGAATGGTGCAAGATGAGCAGTCTATGTGAGTGGTGCAGGATGAGCAGTCTATGTGAGTAGTGCAGGATGAGCAGTCTATGTGAGTGGTGCAGGATGAGCAGTCTATGTGAGTGGTGCAGGATGAGCAGTCTATGTGAGTGGTGCAGGATGAGCAGTCTATGTGAGTAGTGCAGGATGAGCAGTCTATGTGAGTGGTGCAGGATGAGCAGTCTATGTGAGTAGTGCAGGATGAGCAGTCTATGTGAGTGGTGCAGGATGAGCAGTCTATGTGAGTGGTGCAGGATGAGCAGTCTATGTGAGTGGTGCAGGATGAGCAGTCTATGTGAATGGTGCAGGATGAGCAGTCTATGTGAGTGGTGCAGGATGAGCAGTCTATGTGAGTGGTGCAGGATGAGCAGTCTATGCGAGTGGTGCAGGATGAGCAGTCTATGCGAGTGGTGCAGGATGAGCAGTCTATGCGAGTGGTGCAGGATGAGCAGTCTATGCGAGAGGTTCAGGATGAGCAGTCTATGCGAGTGGTGCAGGATGAGCAGTCTATGCGAGTGGTGCAGGATGAGCAGTCTATGCGAGTGGTGCAGGATGAGCAGTCTATGCGAGTGGTTCAGGATGAGCAGTCTATGTGAGTAGTGCAGGATGAGCAGTCTATGTGAGTGGTGCAGGATGAGCAGTCTATGCGAGTGGTGCAGGATGAGCAGTCTATGCGAGTGGTGCAGGATGAGCAGTCTATGCGAGTGGTGCAGGATGAGCAGTCTATGCGAGTGGTTCAGGATGAGCAGTCTATGTGAGTGGTGCAGGATGAGCAGTCTATGCGAGTGGTGAAGGATGAGCAGTCTATGCGAGTGGTGCAGGATGAGCAGTCTATGCGAGTGGTTCAGGATGAGCAGTCTATGTGAGTAGTGCAGGATGAGCAGTCTATGTGAGTGGTGCAGGATGAGCAGTCTATGTGAGTAGTGCAGGATGAGCAGTCTATGTGAGTGGTGCAGGATGAGCAGTCTATGTGAGTGGTGCAGGATGAGCAGTCTATGTGAGTGGTGCAGGATGAGCAGTCTATGTGAGTAGTGCAGGATGAGCAGTCTATGTGAGTGGTGCAGGATGAGCAGTCTATGTGAGTAGTGCAGGATGAGCAGTCTATGTGAGTGGTGCAGGATGAGCAGTCTATGTGAGTGGTGCAGGATGAGCAGTCTATGTGAGTGGTGCAGGATGAGCAGTCTATGTGAATGGTGCAGGATGAGCAGTCTATGTGAGTGGTGCAGGATGAGCAGTCTATGTGAGTGGTGCAGGATGAGCAGTCTATGTGAGTGGTGCAGGATGAGCAGTCTATGTGAGTAGTGCAGGATGAGCAGTCTATGTGAGTGGTGCAGGATGAGCAGTCTATGTGAATGGTGCAGGATGAGCAGTCTATGTGAGTAGTGCAGGATGAGCAGTCTATGTGAGTGGTGCAGGATGAGCAGTCTATGTGAGTGATTCAGGATGAGCAGTCTATGTGAATGGTGCAGGATGAGCAGTCTATGTGAGTGGTGCAGGATGAGCAGTCTATGTGAGTGGTGCAGGATGAGCAGTCTATGTGAGTGGTGCAGGATGAGCAGTCTATGTGAGTAGTGCAGGATGAGCAGTCTATGTGAGTGGTGCAGGATGAGCAGTCTATGTGAGTGGTGCAGGATGAGCAGTCTATGCGAGTGGTGCAGGATGAGCAGTCTATGCGAGTGGTGCAGGATGAGCAGTCTATGCGAGTGGTTCAGGATGAGCAGTCTATGCGAGTGGTGCAGGATGAGCAGTCTATGCGAGTGGTGCAGGATGAGCAGTCTATGCGAGTGGTGCAGGATGAGCAGTCTATGCGAGTGGTTCAGGATGAGCAGTCTATGTGAGTAGTGCAGGATGAGCAGTCTATGTGAGTGGTGCAGGATGAGCAGTCTATGTGAGTGGTGCAGGATGAGCAGTCTATGCGAGTGGTGCAGGATGAGCAGTCTATGCGAGTGGTGCAGGATGAGCAGTCTATGCGAGTGGTTCAGGATGAGCAGTCTATGTGAGTGGTGCAGGATGAGCAGTCTATGCGAGTGGTGCAGGATGAGCAGTCTATGCGAGTGGTGCAGGATGAGCAGTCTATGCGAGTGGTTCAGGATGAGCAGTCTATGTGAGTAGTGCAGGATGAGCAGTCTATGTGAGTGGTGCAGGATGAGCAGTCTATGTGAGTAGTGCAGGATGAGCAGTCTATGTGAGTGGTGCAGGATGAGCAGTCTATGTGAGTGGTGCAGGATGAGCAGTCTATGTGAGTGGTGCAGGATGAGCAGTCTATGTGAGTAGTGCAGGATGAGCAGTCTATGTGAGTGGTGCAGGATGAGCAGTCTATGTGAGTAGTGCAGGATGAGCAGTCTATGTGAGTGGTGCAGGATGAGCAGTCTATGTGAGTGGTGCAGGATGAGCAGTCTATGTGAGTGGTGCAGGATGAGCAGTCTATGTGAGTGGTGCAGGATGAGCAGTCTATGTGAGTGGTGCAGGATGAGCAGTCTATGTGAATGGTGCAGGATGAGCAGTCTATGTGAGTAGTGCAGGATGAGCAGTCTATGTGAGTGGTGCAGGATGAGCAGTCTATGTGAGTGATTCAGGATGAGCAGTCTATGCAAGTGGTGAACGCTCAGCGCATAGAATAGACACAGAGGGAATAATTCCCTTTTTTGCCCAGCAGTGAATGGCAACATAAGATAAAGTAAAAGACATAAAACTTAACTTTTACTGATCTACTTATCTATTATATAATTGCCGTAGCGACTTCCGTCGCGTCCGGCGCTACTTCCGTGGCGTCAACTCAGGATCCGGCCAGCAGGGAAGACGCAGGGTCGGTGCTAACTATAGCGAAGTGTCTGTGTGTGTGTGTGTATGTATGTGTGTGCTCACCACTCTGCCCACAGCGCTGCGCTCAGCACTCTGCCCACGCCACTGGGCTGACAACTCTGCCCACGCCACTGTGCTGACCAATCTCACCGCACTCACTGCTAACCACTGAGCCACCGCACTCACTGCTAACCACTGAACCACCGCACTCACTGCTAACTACTGAGCCACCGCACTCACTGCTAACCACTGAGCCACTGCACTCACTGCTAACCACTGAGCCACCGCACTCACTGCTAACCACTGAGCCACCACACTCACTGCTAACCACTGAGCCACCGCACTCACTGCTAACCACTGAGCCACCGCACTCACTGCTAACCACTGAGCCACCGCACTCACTGCTAACCACTGAGCCACCGCACTCACTGCTAACCACTGAGCCACCGCACTCACTGCTAACCACTGAGCCACCGCACTCACTGCTAACCACTGAGCCACCGCACTCACTGCTAACCACTGAGCCACCGCACTCACTGCTAACCACTGAGCCACCTGTATACACACAATTCATTTCACCCCACTCCCCTAACTATTAGTAAATATACTATATATGGATTCTAGACTACCCGATTCTTTAGAATCGGGCCGCCATCTATATATATATGTGATTATATAGGAATTATCAGTATTATGTATGTGATTATGTATAAATTAGTGAGTCGCGCCTATTCTGCAAGGACTCGCAACGGCCGCTTGGCGGGCATTGCGAGTGAGGCTTTGCGAGTCAGTGGCGCCGGCAATGCTTCACAGGTCGCGTGGGCACTGCGCGCCCACGCCCACAACGGCGCAAACAGCGTTGAAACTTACGGAAGTGCGTTAGGGAAATTATATATTAGATACTGATAATCTATTATATAATTGCCGTAGCGACTTCCCTCGCACACGGCGCTACCTCCGTGGCTTTGTTCGTGGGCGCGCATCGCCCACGCGACTCACTCGCAATGCCCGCGAAGGGGGCGTTGCGAGTCGTTGCAGCAGCCCGAGCAATGCCCTATACACAGATTCTAGAATCCCGATGCAATTGCATCAGGCTCACAGCTAGTAAAGGTATATAAACCTAAAATGACAATTTAAAACCAGTGGAACAATTGTTAGTGGATCCTTGTAATGTGATACTAAGCTCAAGAAGCATTTGTTTCTTGCTGTGCCTTTAAACATGCGTAGCCAATAACTCAGGACTATTGTCCTACAAAATTCTAGCAAGTCAGACCGTTCTCACCCATCTTGTGGACGTTCTGATGATGAATGCATAGCCAGCTGAACCTTCCCTTCCAGAGTCACTTCATCCAGTTCAGGGTTGCAAACATCCCCCACGTGCCTCCCGACGCGTTTCTATATAGGGTATGTCATCAGGGGAGTTTCATTTGGCTTGCTTGCCCACTTAGTATAATGCCAGGCCTGCAGAGCCCACAAGTGCACGTGCCCACAGCAGCAGAGTTTATGCCATATGTCATGTGTAGGACAATGGATTTATGAATAAGACATGGAACTGTTGAAACGCGTGGGCTTTGCTCTATAGCTGGGGTCATCTAACTACCTGCGTACAAGATGTGTTAGCATGAAGGCAATAATGTACATGTTTTAACTGGATTAACCCTTCCTGTCCTCGCTGGAACTTCTTTCTTCTTTCTTGGATTGCAATACGTCCAGGCTGGGACGGCTCCATGCACTGGGACAGGCTGGCCGGGTACAACAAGGGGTCAGCTAAATTTCATTTTCCTATTTCATAACATCTGACTCGGACTTCCCATTTTCCTGAATCAAACTCCTATTCCACCAAAATGGACACCGGCTCTAAATCCAGGCTGTGAAGTCAGTAAGCCAAACGTCCGACTCCGCCTCTCCAATGTCCCTGAATCCGACTCCAACTCAACCCAAAATGAGCTCCGACTCCACGACTCTGACTCCACAGCCCGGATTTCTATATAGCTATCACTGTCGGCTCAGGAGAGATACTGAAAATAGCGGTGCGATACTCGCGCAGTAATTACACAGGCACACCTTGAAAATAAGCCCGAGCCCATTGCTCAAAGTTGGAGAGAATCAAAGCCCTTGTCTTATTTTTAGGGGTTAACACAGGCAGGTGCCAATATGTTACATTAAAGATATACTGGGTGTAGCCCTGGTACCTGGCTTATAATGCCTAATGACAGATCTGTAATTATAATGTGATTAGTTAAACAGTAACAAGGAAGGTTCTCATCAGTGACCTAAGATCACTGCAAAGTAGAAGTCTGGAACAGAACAGTCTCCACCGGTGACTGCAGCGCACGAGACATGGGGAATCTGCCGCACATACTACTGCTGAGCACCTTGTATCTATCTACAACTGGAACAGGTGAGGACCGGGTGCAAGATGCTACAACCTAATAGTTATATTCTTATACATAGGAGCAGTATTATAGTAGTTATATTCTTGTACATAGAACAGTATTATAGTAGTTATATTCTTGTACATAGGGGGCAGTATTATAGTAGTTATATTCTTGTACATAGGGGCAGTATTATAGTAGTTATATTCTTGTACATAGGAGGCAGTATTATAGTAGTTATATTCTTGTATATAAGGGGCAGTATTATAGTAGTTATATTCTTGTACATAGGAGCAGTATTATAGTAGTTATATTCTTGTATATAAGGGGCAGTATTATAGTAGTTATATTCTTGTACATAGGAGCAGTATTATAGTAGTTATATTCTTGTACATAGGGGCAGTATTATAGTAGTTATATTCTTGTACATAGGAACAGTATTATAGTAGTTATATTGTTGTATATAGGAGCAGTATTATAGTAGTTATATTCTTGTACATAGGAGGCAGTATTATAGTAGTTATATTCTTGTACATAGTGGGCAGTATTATAGCAGTTATATTCTTGTACATAAGAGCAGTATTATAGCAGTTATATTCTTGTACATAGGAGCAGTATTATAGTAGTTATATTCGTGTACATAGGAGCAGTATTATAGTAGTTATATTCTTGTACATAGGAGCAGTATTATAGTAGTTATATTGTTGTATATAGGAGCAGTATTATAGTAGTTATATTCTTGTACATAGGAGCAGTATTATAGTAGTTATATTGTTGTATATAGGAGCAGTATTATAGTAGTTATATTCTTGTATATAAGGGGCAGTATTATAGTAGTTATATTTCTTGTACATAGGAGCAGTATTATAGTAGTTATATTCTTGTACATAGTAGCAGTATTATAGTAGTTATATTGTTGTATATAGGAGCAGTATTATAGTAGTTATATTCTTGTACATAGGAGCAGTATTATAGTAGTTATATTGTTGTATATAGGAGCAGTATTATAGTAGTTATATTCTTGTATATAAGGGGCAGTATTATAGTAGTTATATTGTTGTATATAAGGGGCAGTATTATAGTAGTTATATTCTTGTACATAGGAGCAGTTTTATAGTAGTTTTATATTCTTGTACATAGGAGCAGTATTATAGTAGTTATATTATTGTACATAGGGGGCAGTATTATAGTAGTTATATTCTTGTACATAGGGGGCAGTATTATAGTAGTTATATTCTTGTATATAGGGGCAGTATTATAGTAGTTATATTCTTGTACATAGGAGCAATATTATAGTAGTTATATTCTTGTATATAGGAGGCAGTATTATAGTAGCTATATTCTTGTATATAGGGGCAGTATTATAGTACGGTAGTTATATTCTTGTATATAGGAGCAGTATTATTATAGTAGTTATATTCTTGTACATAGGAGCAGTATTATAGTAGTTATATTCTTGTACATAGGAGCAGTATTATAGTAGTTATATTCTTGTACATAGGGGCAGTATTATAGTAGTTATATTCTTGTACATAGGGGCAGTATTATAGTAGTTATATTCTTGTACATAGGGGTAGTATTATAGTAGTTATATTCTTGTATATAGGAGCAGTATTATAGTAGGTATATTCTTGTACATAGGGGCAGTATTATAGTAGTTATATTCTTGTACATAGGAGCAGTATTATAGTAGTTATATTCTTGTACATAGGAGCAGTATTATAGTAGTTATATTCTTGTATATAGGGGGAAGTATTATAGTAGTTATATTCTTGTATTATAATAGTTATATTCTTGTATATAGGGGGCAGTATTATAGTAGTTATATTCTTGTACATAGGAGCAGTATTATAGTAGTTATATTCTTGTATATAGAGGCAGTATTATAGTAGTTATATTCTTGTATATAGGAGCAGTATTATAGTAGTTTTATTCTTGTACATAGGAGCAGTATTATAGTAATTATATTCTTGTACATAGGAGCAGTATTATAGTAGTTATATTCTTGTACATAGGACCAGTATTATAGTAGTTATATTCTTGTACATAGGGGCAGTATAATATTAGTTATATTCTTGTACATAGGACCAGTATTATATTAATTATATTCTTGTACATAGGTGCAGTATTATAGTAATTTTATTTTTGTACATAGGGCAGTATTATAGTAGTTATATTCTTGTAGATAGGGGCAGTATTATAGTAGTTATATTCTTGTATATAGGGGCATGATTATAGTAGTTATATTCTTGTACATAGAGGCAGTATTATAGTAGTTATATTCTTGTACATAGGAGCAGTATTATAGTAGTTATATTCTTGTACATAGGAGCAGTATTATACTAGTTATATTTTTGTATATAGGTGCAGTATTATAGTAGTTATATTCTTGTATATAGGTACAGTATTATAGAAGTTATATTATTGTACATAGGAGCAGTATTATAGTAGTTATATTCTTGTAGATAGGGGCAGGATTATAGTAGTTATATATCTTGCACATAGGGGCAGTATTATAGTGGTTATATTCTTGAACATAGGGGCAGTATTATAGTAGTTATATTCTTGTACATAGGAGCAGTATTATAGTAGTTATATTCTTGTACATAGGAGCAGTATTATAGTAGTTAAATTCTTGTACATAGGAGCAGTATCATAGCAGTTATATTCTTTTACATTGGAGCAGTATTATAGTAGTTATATTTTTGTACATAGGAGCGGTATTATATTAGTTATATTCTTGTACATAGGTGCAGTATTATAGTAGTTTTATTCTTGTACATAGGGCAGTATTATAGTAGTTATATTCTTGTAGATAGGGGCAGGATTATAGTAGTTATATTCTTGTACATAGGGGGCAGTATAATAGTAGTTATATTCTTGTATATAGGGGCAGGATTATAGTAGTTATATTCTTGTTTATAGGGGCAGGAATATAGTAGTTATATTCTTGTACATAGAGGCAGTATTATAGTAGTTATATTCTTGTACATAGGGAGCAGTATTATAGTAGTTATATTCTTGTACATAGGGGCAGTATTATAGTAGTTATATTGTTGTATATAGGAGCAGTATTATAGTAGTTATATTCTTGTACATAGGGGCAGTATTATAGTAGTTATGATCTTGTATATAGGGGTAGTATTATAGTAAAAATCTGCAAAAAAAAAGCCAGCACCACCAAAAGATAGCTTGCAATAAATACCGTACAAATGCACATATTCCTTCCAAATTGTATGATATTATAAAATTAAGATATTTGGCAAAAACGTCAAGGCAATCTCATCCTGATGGTCCTCCTCTATATATTCTTATCTTAGTTGTCCTATTCGGCCTCCAACATAAAAACATAGTGGACCATAAAAATCAGCATTTACCTGGTGCCTTTAAGAGACCTGCTCCTATGACGCCAGACTGGTGAAAATCTATAAAGGACAGGAGGATATAAAATATATATAATATCATTAATTGTCCCAAAAATTATTTTTGATTCTAGGTGTGGAAGATGAGAGACCTTTAGTAGCCACCAAATATGGAGACCTGCGGGGCGTTACGGTGCCAGTAAAGGAGACATCTAGAGCCGTCGATGCTTTCTTTGGAGTCCCTTTTGCAAAACCTCCTGTGGGATCACTGAGATTTGGTAAACCAGAACCTCCTGAGCCCTGGACATCTGTAAGAGACGCCTCCGAGGATCCCCCATGTGAGTCTCATGTATTCGTATTGAGGGAGTGGTCAAGTGTTGCAGGTAAACGTAGTAGAAACTTAAATCTAGCTCACCCAGTTGCTCTATGCTCATCCACCTTGAGCTCAGACCAGGACCGCACTGTCCATTGGACAGTGTGAGCCCTGATTATCAAGCGGTAGTCAGGCTGGGGAGCAGTGTAGAAGGGGGCGGCTCCAGCATCACACACCGGCTTCC
The DNA here is from genome assembly GCA_033576535.1 of Allobates femoralis. Lineage (NCBI taxonomy): Eukaryota > Metazoa > Chordata > Amphibia > Anura > Aromobatidae > Allobates > Allobates femoralis. Next base: position 126,790,815 of record JARQOC010000010.1, on the reverse strand, counting down.
TGTGTGATGGGCGCCGCCAGCTTCAGTGGGTAAGAAGCACCCGACAGTTCCCCCCTTCGGCTTAGGCTGCAGGGAGTCTTAATCCACCCCTGGCTCAAACACCGGCCTCGCCCCAGCCTCACGTCAAGAACAATAGAAAAATTGAAGCCTGGCTCAACAGGATTGGATTTTTCTTTTCTTTTTCTTTTTCAAAAGAAAATAAACTACATGCAAAAGAAAAATTTATATGGTCGACATGACCCAGTCGACGCGTTTTGACTGCACAAAGCAGTCTTACTCATGAGTCATGACCGGAGGCAACCAGAGCCATATGGTAAAGAGAAAGCCCCGGATTGCGGATCCCCCTGCAACAGTGAGATCATGATCCCCATTCGCAGCTTCTCATTTCCAGTGGTGTAAGGCCAAAGCCTAAGGTACAATTTGCAGGCTTCTTAAAACACCAAAAAATGTGTCATTACCCCCTGCAAACCTGTCTGAGACAGCCATGTTGGGCCCAGGCAGGATCTGCCTACCCACAGAATCCCTAAAATTAGGTCTACCCCCCAGGGACAGACCCTAAAGTTGCTAATCCAGAATAGTGACGGGATCCATAATAAGAAAAAAAAACAGCAACAGCAACAACAAAAAAAAATGATTGTCTCTTTTTTATCTTTTTATGGCTAGTGATAATGTCACACTAGGTATGAGGAAGTACTTTGTGTACAAAGATGGGTATGAGCAGGGAAGCCCTGTGTCTAAGGAAGGGGAAGATAGTGATCCATAGCCAAATCTGCTGCTGGCTCACCTGACCACTCTAGATTGGTTCCGCACCTATGTGTCGAGCAGGATACCTGACCCTGGTTGACCCTAAACTGGGCCCTAGGTAGGGAATGGATGGGAGGAGTGCTTAGTCATCCCCACTACCCTGTTGCCCCTAAAATAATACAGGGGGGGGGATATTTCACAGGAATATTGGGGGCTCCAAAGGGATAATGGGGATATTGGGGGCTGTATGGGAATATTGGGGCTTGCAAGGGGATGATGATGGAAAAATAAGACTACGTGAAAAACAGACATAGTGCATTTTTTGGAACAAAACGTGATATAAGAGAGTGTCTTATTTTAGGGGAAACAGGGTAAGTACTAAGGAACACACAGTGGGCAAACACAGGCAGAGATGTGGAGTCGGTAAGCCAAACATCCATCTCTCCAATTTCCCTGACTCCGACTCCGACTGCAACTCCACCAAAATGGGCACCGACTCCAAACATCCAACTCCAACTTTGACTCCTCAATTTCCCTGAATTCTACTCCGGCTCCACCCAAAATGGGCACCGACTCCAACTCCACAACTACGACTCCACAGCCCTGCACAGAGGAAAGGTATATGAACAATTTTATCTCCAGGATGACTCTAGGAGAGGTTCATCAACAAACATTTCTTCAGATGAATATAAGTCAACTTCTTGCATCCAAAGGTGGTATAAAAATATAATGCTATCACCAGCAAACACCAAGGGGAAATACTAGTATTTAAGGACACCAGGGAAAGTGATCATGATTACCAGCTGAAAGGTGAGGATACCTGCAAGGTCCTAAATGGAAGGGATTAACCCCAAACAGAGAAGATAAATAGGGCACCACATCAGGAGATATACAGTTGTGGCCAAACAGCGGTGTAACGAGGCTTCATGGCGCCCGGGGCAAAGATCTATTTTGGCGCCCAAAGAGTAGGTGAGGAGCGGGGGAAGGTGCTGTCAGCTTTCAGCCCCGCCGCCCCTGCAGCCTTGGTTGAGGAGTGGGGGGGGGGTGCCGCCCTCTGAGTTGCGCCCGGGGCAAAGGATACGGCTGCACCCCCCTAGATACGCTCCTGTGGCCAAAAGTATTGACACCCCTGCAATTCTGTCAGATAATACTCAGTTTCTTCCTGAAAATGATTGCAATCACAAATTCTTTGGTATTATTATCTTCATTTAATTTGTCTTCAATGAAAAAAAACACAAAAAGAATTGTCCTAAAGCCAAATTGGATCTAATTCCACACCAAACATAAAAAAGGGGGTGGACAAAAGTATTGGCACTGTTAGAAAAATCATGTGATGCCTCTCTAATTTGTGTAATTAGCAGCACCTGTAACTTACCTGTGGCACCTAACAGGTGTTGGCAATAACTAAATCACACTTGCAGCCAGTTGACATGGATTAAAGTTGACTCAACCTCTGTCCTGTGTCCTTGTGTGTACCACATTGAGCATGGAGAAAAGAAAGAAGACCAAAGAACTGTCTGACGACTTGAGAAACCAAATTGTGAGGAAGCATGAGCAATCTCAAGGCTACAAATCCATCTCCAAAGACCTGAATGTTCCTGTGTCTACCGTGCGCAGTGTCATCAAGAAGTTTAAAGCCCATGGCACTGTGGCTAATCTCCCTAGATGTGGACAGAAAAGAAAAATTGACAAGAGATTTCAATGCAAGATTGTGCGGATGGTGGATAAAGAACCTCGACTAACATCCAAACAAGTTCAAGCTGCCCTGCAGTCCGAGGGTACAACAGTGTCAACCCGTACTATCTGTCGGTGTCTGAATGAAAAGGGACTGTATGGTAGGAGACCCAGGAAGACCCCACTTCTTACCCCGAGACATAAAAAGCCAGGCTGGAGTTTGCCAAAACTTACCTGAGAAAGCCTAAAACGTTTTGGAAGAATGTTCTCTCTTTTTGGGCAAAGGCATGAACATAGAGTTTATAGGAGAAAAAAAGAGGCATTCAAAGAAAAGAACACGGTCCCTACAGTCAAACATGGCGGAGGTTCCCTGATGTTTTTGGGCTGCTTTGCTGCCTCTGGCACTGGACTGCTTGACCGTGTGCATGGCATTATGAAGTCTGAAGACTACCAACAAATTTTGCAGCATAATGTAGGGCCCAGTGTGAGAAAGCTGGGTCTCCCTCAGAGGTCAAGGGTCTTCCAGCAGGACAATGACCCAAAACACACTTCAAAAAGCACTAGAAAATGGAGAGAAAGCACTGGAGACTTCTAAGGTGGCCAGCAATGAGTCCAGACCTGAATCCCATAGAACACCTGTGGAGAGATCTAAAAATGGCAGTTTGGAGAAGGCACCCTTCAAATATCAGGGACCTGGAGCAGTTTGCCAAAGAAGCATGGTCTAAAATTCCAGCAGAGCATTGTAATAAACTCATTGATGGTTACCGGGAGCGGTTGATCGCAGTTATTTTAGCTAAAGGTTGTGCAACCAAGTATTAGGCTGAGGGTGCCAATACTTTTGTCCGGCCCATTTTTGGAGTTTTGTGTGAAATGATCAATGTTTTGCTTTTTCCTTCATTCTCTTTTGTGTTTTTTTCATTGAAGACAAATTAAATGGAGATAATAATACCAAAGAATTTGTGATTGCAATCATTTTCAGGAAGAAACGGAGTATTATCTGACAGAATTTCAGGGGTGTCAATACTTTTGGCCACAACTGTAGAATATCAGGGAGTAATTTCTGTAGCCAAATCCTGTGACGTTCTACTGCCGGACACAACAGGACTGCCTGTCGACCTTGACACACCCGTGGCGGGCGGGCAGACTGGGCAATTGTACAGGGCCCACACCCCCTGAGTGGTCCCCAGCGAATCAATCACCAACTCTAGTGATAGCACAAAACTTGTACTATTTATAGGAAATAATTTTTTTGGGAGAACTGCCATGTATTTTCAGCTTTGTAAGTTAGGATGGGAAGTGCTCCCAAAAGGTGCCAGTTGCCAACTGGTATGCTGCAGCAGTCATAAATGGATCAGGTGAGGCAAATTGATGAGGCACGGACATTAGGTAAAATGTTGAGCTTTATTATATTGTTTTAAAAAGTGCAAAACATCCTTACAGCAGATGCATTTCGAATGTGAAGTACTCTTTAGCAAACGCATATGTAAAATACACAGTTATATACAAGACACACAAATGAGTGAACCAACTAAAACCCGGAGAACATGATCACTCTACACAAGAGCAAATACCATACAGGTGTATCAAGAAACCATGTGAAATCTGCAGGTAAGCTTTTGCGGCATGGTTTACATATAAGGCTGGAATCAAACTGTCCGTGTGATATGCAACTAAATCGGACAATGATTAACTCGGAATGGCCTCCCCCCTCTGGACAGGAGTGTCAGCTGCTTGTGTTTCTAAGCAGCTCCACACTCCTATCCTGACAGGGGGAGGCCATTCCGAGTTAATCATCGTCCGACTTGGTTGCATATCACACGAACAGTGTGATTCCAGACTTAAAATAAAAATAAAGTACAAAAATACAGATAAGAGACAAAAAATATATCTCCTGCTCCAAGACAAATTTGTGATATAATAATATATCAATCGAACAGATGGTTAATGAAGGATGCGTTTTTCTAAAAATGCTCAACTGTATAGATCTCATATCAGCACAAAATTTTTTTTTCATATAATGTAATGAACATAAATATCATGGGCTGTATAAGGTTATAGAGCAAATCATTTTTAAAATTCATGTCAGATGGAAATCTGGTCTCCAATTTTAGTATCCAAAACAATTCAGGAAAACGTTTGATTTTATGCCAATTTTATGCCAATTGCCAAATGTAACCACCTGTAGGTACCCTTTTTCCTGAGTAACCAGATACTTCATTGTTAATAGCTGTGGCTGGATTGTTTTTGCATAGTAGTATATATCATCAAATGTGTAACTTTTAACTTATGTCCCTGCTAAAGAATATAGCATGAGATTTCTAAATTGAAATCTGAACAGTGTGAGGCACCGCCGGCATGATCCTCATGGCCGGGGCGCATCACATGCAGGATCAAGGTATGATCCTGTGCACACTGGCCGGTTTGACTGTGATAATGCTGTGTGAACCAACTGTGAACACAAGGTTTCATGTTACTAATGAGCGGCAGTGAGAGTGGGATGAGATCGAGGAGTCCTTAAGGAATAAGGGCTGAGTGCTGACAACCCGGAACACAGGGAGTTAACCTGAGCTGTGTGAAAGGCTGATTACCGGCAGCTAAGGGGGTGTGTCCATGTGGGAGTGGCTGGCACGATAAGAGGCAGCCAGCTGAGTGATTGAGAGAGCCATTCTCAGCCAGACATCAGCCTGAGAGGATGTGGGCTGATTACCAGCCTGAGAGCTGAGCAGAGCCAGTCTGTGTGAGGGACTGGGAGTGCAAGTCCATGCCGCCATGTTGAGATCGTGAAGGGAGCATGCTAGCTCCATGCCGGTGCCAAGGTCCGCGGTTGTGATAGCACCTGGTGGGGAAGCCGTGGCTGAACCCGGTGGATACTGGTCCGGGCGTGGGGTGAACCACGTCCGGGAAAGGAGCCCTTGGGGGACGCTTGGTGGACCCGTGACCCAGGTAGCGAGACCCGGATCCGTGCCCGGTAAGACAGCGGTTCCCGTGTAACGGAGTGAGCTGTGTGTGAGTAATGCCAGGCGGGCATAACCGCTATTGGGTCCGACTAGGCAGTCAGTAAAGGACCCGTTGATGTATGTAGGGGCTTAGGCAATTGCCCTGAATGTAAGATGATGACCTATGTAAGAACATTGTATAATAATGTGGGGAGAAAGTGACCCAGCCAGTATGGATGATGTTGGAGGCGTTCCGTCCCTGTGGGACGAGAGGGAGGCTTGCCTTGCTGCTTGCAGAGGGTACCCGTCCCTCAACCACGGCCTCTAATGGTGTGGGTGTGCCTGTGGTGCCAGACACAGGGGTAATAGGGCTCCTAGTAGGTAACGGTTGAGGTTCCCGTGTACTATGGTTTGCCAGTCCCTGTAATGGGCCATGGAGGAGCCACAGTCCATGGATGATGGGCTGTGAGCGTGTGGAAGAAATGTATGTGATCCATGGACGTTTGAATGATGGATCACACATGGTATGTAAGGCCCGGTCAGGCAGGAATCCTGACTACGGGGTAATGTTATGTCATCAAGCTGGGTGACTAAAGCTGGGCGGCAGGTACCGCCATTGGGACCCACAGGGCCCGTTGAGGCGTATGTAACGAAGGTCAGAAGCAGGGGTTAAAAGGGCTCCTAGAGGAGGGACACCATGGTTGAACCAGGTGGACTCTGATCGGGACGTAGGCGGAGATACGTCCAGGAAGGAGCCCCTTGGGGATACATGACATACCCGGTACTCAGGTTGCTCAATCCCTGTTATGAACCCGGAGGGGTCATCATTGAAATATAACACATGTATTTATTATAAATGTACTGTCAGATGTGTAAGTAGGCCGGAGGCCGTAGCTACCCCGGGAGCAGGTGTTAGAGCTCCAATGGGGAGAGAGTCGTGGTTACAGGTCCCGGGTTATTGTGAATGTATATGTGCAATGTTCTATGTAATGTATGCTGTATTTATGTAAAGTGTTTATAATCAATGTGCAATGTGGCAAACATGCTACCCGGGTTATGTTATTATATGTGAAAAATAAACGGGTAGACATTGGTTAAACTTATAAACACGTGTTTTGTCGTTATGCAAGCGGGTCCCCCGGTTGCTACCTCACAACAGTTTATTAAAAACATTAAAACAAGGTTAAAAGAGGAGTAGTTCAGAAATGCTTCAGGTACGTGTGCATTTAATGTGCTCCTGCTTTTAATGTATTCAGGAGGCCGTGATGGCACAGCGTATATAAAAATCGTAGAGTAGGACTTCTCCATCTGAGAATGCCGTGACGTGGCGGGGTAGCTCAAAAAATTGATCAATTGTTTGCTAAATGTCTCAGTTTAATACTTTAAAAAATTTTACAGTTAGAAATTAATATGTGCATATGCACTTTTTGGATTGCGAGCTAACCACAGGCAGCGCTGGCTTCTTGGCTTTTTTAAAGGTTAAAAGAGGGTTCAAAATAATTCTCATAGACAATTTTGATCTATAATAAAAAACATTTGATCTATAATGAAATGTTTTGCTCTGATTGGACAGGCATAGATTCTCGATCCTGGGTATGCTTGGCGTCTGTCTATTTATATAAAGTTCTTCTTTTTCTAGAGGAACTGAGATAAAGCTTTATCAGTTTTGTTTGTGACCAAATTCAGCTGTGCATAAAAGAGGTTCTCTCACCTGGATCAGTTGGTGATATATCTTAGTTCTTGCGGTTCCCACGCTTCCAGATTTGCTATTATTCTGGGTAGTCTGAAATGCAGAGCGGTGATTGTCAATAATGTTACCTTTTCAAAAAACTCCCATATGCAATCGATTATATTTAGTACCTTTGCAGGATGTCAGGTTGATTGGTGTACTTAGATGTTACGGTTTGGGTATCTTATGTGACTGTTTAGTACCCACCAAAGCTTTATCTTGATGACCTTATATGCATAGTATGGTGATTATATGTAGTGGTTGCAGGTAACAATCGTATGCTCTCTTCTCATGTATTTTTTTCTCATGGATTTTTCTCTTGGTACAAAAATACAAGTATTTTTTTTGGGAGGGGTCGTACTACATTGCCCAGTTTCCTATGTGTGCCATTGTTACTATAGTAAATGTAACCTAAGTCTGTACTAGTGCTTGTAGGGTTATTCAAGTTTGGTGCGTGCCGTGGCCAGTGTGGCATCAGGATTCCTGACGAAGAAGGGCGCTTCTGTGGCGCCCCGCAACGAGTGCGTCACAGGAGGGTATTGCAATATTCTCTGCCTCAGTAATGACACGGTTAATACTCAGAGCTCCATACCCTACATGCACCATCAGAATAGAGGGCCAATTAGGTCCTGGTGGGCGGAGTGTAGGAGTAGAGTGTAGGAGAATGTAGAAGGAGTACCCACCCTAAGTACCCACCATAAGGAATCTGGCTCCCCTCACACCGGTTTGTATACACCGGCAGGAAAATTGAAGTAGCCCCCTTTGTACCCGAACTTGGCGCACCAAGGCGACATCGGCAACCTGTTAGAGAAAAGTTAGGAATGGAGGAACAACGCGGAGCTCTGAAACAACACCGGTCATTGCTGGGACCCACCGGTTCATTACCCGTTAACTGTATACCCTGTATCATCTGCCTGGTTACAGTAAAAGACCCGTTACAGAGAACACTGGTGTCTGTACTCCTTCAGAACTGCTTAACCCCACATGCTAAGAATAACCGAGCTGCCATACATCATCAAGTGCAGCTCCTGGCCCCGGGGACTCCCGCTCGTCCTGTGGGGAGCGTCCCATCTTGCTGCCGTACATCCCCCGGAGGCCCATGCAGTGCCAGTGAAATCACCGGAATTCCCGCAGGTGGCGTCACAACAAGAATCATTAACCCTTATCTGTTTAGCCAACCCCTATTGATCTGGACCACCGGGCCCCACAGCCGCAGGCGCAGAACCGTTACAGGAGCAGCCATCGCCTGCGATGTGAAGACCCGGCCACGGTGAGTCACTTCCTTCAAAACGCGTCGATGAGTGACAGACAGCCCTACTGACTATTGCCTATTGCCTATTTCTCTAGCAAACAACCTGTGAGCCAGTTCCCGTCCACCTGATCACATGACGGTGACGACTCTGTGACGGGACAACCACTTGACGTGTGACGTAGGCGGAACCCGGAAGCAGCGCCAGTGGCCACAGCGCTTGCAACCGCTCTGGAACATGTGGGCTTCATCTAACCCATCCAGCAACCAGTCGGATTTACTAGATGTTAGCTAATCTGTGAGTATTAACACAAACAGTGGTGGATATCGCTCCGATTAGGATTAACAAACTTGTTTTCTGCTCTAAAATAGTTTTTCATATCGTTCACAGCAGTGCATTAGAGGACCAACTCTGTTGGTGTTTCCCAAGGCTCGGTTCTTGGACCATTGCTCTTCTTTATCAACATTCTCAGGCTAGGGCAACTCATTGAGTCCTATGGCCTCCAATACCATCTCTACGCCGATGACACCAAAATCTACCTGTCTGAACCCGACATCATCTCCCTACTTTCCAAAATTCCACAATGCCTGTTCGCCATCTCATTCTTCTTCTCCGCCCACTTCCTTAACATGGACAAAACTGAGTTTATAGTCTTTCCCCCAAGCCACTCTCCCCCATTACCCGAACTATCCATCTTTGTCAACGACTGCTCACTCTCCCCAGTGCCCCACGCCAAGTGCCTCAGAGTAATCCTTGACTCTTCCCTCTCCTTCAAGCCCCACATCCAGGCCCTCACCACCTCCTGCCGCCTCCAGCTCAAAACCATTTTTGCGGATTCGCACTTTCCTTTACCACGACACTGCTAAAACACTTATTCATGCTCTCATCTCCCGCCTTGACTACTGTAACCTCCTGCTCACCGGCCTCCCTGCTACCTCCCTTGCACCTCTCCAATCTATCCTAAACTCCGCTGCCTAACTAATCCATTTTTCCTCCCTCTCCTCCCCTGTCTCCCCCTCTGCTAAGCCCTTCACTGGCTCCCTACTTCCCAGAGACCCCGGTTTAAAACACTAACCATGACTTACAAAGCCATCCACCACCTGTCCCCGTCATACATTTCTGACATGGTATCCCGATACCTACCCTCATGCAACCTGCGATTCCCCCGATGAGTTCCTCCTCTACTCCCCTCTAATCTCATCTCACAAGATTTCTCCAGTGCATCCGCTGTACTCTGGAACTCCTTGCCCCAACACATCAGACACTCACCTGCCCTGGGAATCTTCAAAAGAAGACTCGCCTCTTCTGCCAAGCCTACAACCTGCAATGAGACCCTGTCTACCACACCGTCTCACGATTGGCACTACCCCCTCCTACTGTATCCCCACCCATCCCTCTTAGACTGTGAGTTCTCGTGGACAGAGTCCTCTCCCCTCCTGTACCTGTATGACTTGATTGTCCACATTGATTGTACTTGTCCTCGTCTGCCCTTTCCATATGTAAAGCGCCATGGAATATAATGGCACTATATAAATAAATAATAATAATAATAATAAAGGTAAAGGAGAGACACAGGTTGGCACAGTTTAGTGTATACAAGATCATTTTATGTATGCACCGATTGCTACAGCACAGAGCCAATGAACTGACAGAAAAGCTGAGACACACTTTACACACCCTATAAGTGTATCCATCTATTAAATACATTTACAAATGGCACACACCAAACTTGAATTACCCTACAAGCACTAGTACAGACTTAGGTTACATTTACTATAGTAACAAAGGCACACATAGGAAACTGGGCAATGTAGTACGACCCCCCCGAAAAACTTGTATTTTTGTACCAAGAGAAAAATCCTACCTGAGAAGAGAGCATACGATTGTTACCTGCAACCACTACATATAATCACCATACTATGCATACAACCCCTGGCAAAATATTATGGAATCACCTTGCTCGGAGGATGTTCATTCAGTTGTTTAATGTTGTAGAAAAAAAGCAGATCACAGACATGGCACAAAACTAAAGTCATTTCAAATGGCACCACTCTGCCTTGAAGAAACACTAAAAGAAATCAAGATAAAAAATGTGCTCCCAGTAACGGTTACTATTGCAGACCAAGCAGGGGGAAAAATTAAGGAATCACTCAATTCTGAGGAAAAAATGATGGAATCACCCTGTAAATTTTAATTCCCAATACTAACACCTGCATCAAATTAGATCTGCTCGTTAGTCTGCATCTAAAAAGGAGTGATCACTCCTTGGAGAGATGTTGCACCAAGTGGACTGACCTGAATCATGGCTCCAGCACCAGAGATGTCCATTGAAACAAAGGAGAGGATTATCAAACTCTTAAAGAGGGTAAACCAACATGCAATGTTGCAAAAGATGTTGGTTGTTCACAGTCAGCTGTGTCTAAAATCTGGACCAAATACATACAACATGGGAAGGTTGTTAAAGGGAAACATACTGGAGGACCAAGGAAGACATCAAAGCGTCAAGACCGGAAACTTAAAACAATATGTCTCCAAAATAGGAAATGCACAACAAAACAAATGAGGAACGAATGGGAGGAAACTGGAGTCAATGTCTGTGACCGGACTGTAAGAAACCGCCTAAAGGAAATGGGATTTACATACAGAAAAGCTAAACATAAGCCATCATTAACACCTAAACAGAAAAGAACAAGGTTACAATGGGCTAAGGAAAAGCAATCGTGGACTGTGAATGACTGGATGAAAGTCATATTCAGTGATGAATCGTGAATCTGCATTGGGCAAGGTGATGATACTGGAACTTTTGCTTGGTGTCGTTACAATGAGGTTTATAAAGATGACTGCATGAAGAGAACATGCAAATTTCCACAGTCATTGATGATATGGGGCTGCATGTCAGGTAAAGGCACTGGGGAGATAGCTGTCATTACATCTTCAATAAATGTCCAAGTTTACATTGATATTTTGGACACTTTTCTTATCCCATCAATTGAAAGGATGTTTGGGGATGATGAAATAATTTATCAAGATGATAATACATCCTGCCATAGAGCAAAAACTGTGAAATCATTCCTTGAAAGAAGACACATAAGCTCAATGCCATGGCCTGCAAATAGTCCAGATCTCAATCCAATTGAAAATCTTTGGTGGAAGGTGAAGAAAATGGTCCATGACAAGGCTCCAACCTGCAAAGCTGATCTGGCAACAGCAATCAGAGAAAGTTGGAGCCAGATTGATGATGAGTACTGTTTGTCACTCATTAGGTCCATACCTCAGAGACTGCAAACTGTTATAAAAGCCAGAGGTGGTGCAACAAAATACTAGTGATGTATTGGAGTGTTCTTTTGTGTGTTTGTTTTTCATTATTCCATAATTTGTTCCTCAGAATTGAGTGATTCCATAATTTTTCCCCCTGCTTGGTCTGAAAAAATTACCCTTACTAGCTACTACATTTTTTATCTTGATTTCTTTTAGTGTTTCTTAAAGCCATAAAGTTGCTATTTGAAATGACTTTAGTTTTGTGTCAAGTCTGTGATCTGCTTTTTTTCTACAAAATTAAACAACTGAATGAACATCCTCCGAGCCTGGGGATTCCATCATTTTTGCCAGGGGTTGTATAAGGTCATCAAGACAAAGCTTCGGTGGGTACCAAACAGTCACATAAGATATCTTTAATTTGTTTCCAGATAAGCCACCTAATATAACCATAGATGCCATCCCGTACCCAACCCGTAACATCTAAGTACACCAATCAACCTGACATCCTGCAAAAGTACTAACAGAAATATAATCCATTCCACATGGGAGTTTTTTGAAAAGGTAACATTATTGACAACCACCGCTCTGCATTTCAGACTAACCAGAATAATAGGAAATCTGGAAGCGGGGAACCGCAAGAACTAAGATATATGACCATCCAATCGAGGTGAGAGAACCTCTTTCATGCACAGCTGAATTTGGTCACAAACAAAACTGATAAAGTCTTATTTCCCCTAGAAAAAGAAGAACCTTATATAAATAGACAGATGGCAGGCATACCCAGGATCAAGGATCTATGCCTGTCCAACCAGAGCAAAACATTTCATTAGAGATCAAAATCATCTATGAGAATTATTTTGAACCCTCTTTTAACCTTCAAAAAAGCCCAGAAGCCAGTGCTGCCTGTGGTGCACGCAATCCAAAAAATGCATATGCACATATTAATTTCTAACTGTACTTTAAACTGAGACATTTAGCAAACAATTGATTAATTCCTTGAGCTACCCCGCCGCGTCACGGCATTCTCAGATGGGGCAGTCCTACTCTAAGTTTTTTATATATGCTGTGCCATCATGGCCTCCTGAATACATTAAAAGCAAGACCACATTAAATGCACACGTACCTGAAGCATTACTGAACTACTCCTCTTTTAACCTTGCTGTAATGTTTTGAATAATCTGTTCTGATTTCAATTTAGGAATCTCATGCTATATTCTTTGGCAGGGACAATTGTAACTCAGTAGCTGGTAAAAGTTACACATTTGATGGTATATACTACTATGCAAAAACAATCCAGCCAGCGCAATTAACAATTAATTATCTGGTTATTCAGGGAAAAGGGGACGAACAGGTGGTTACATAGTGAGCGCTGGGTCCTAATACATTACATTTAACAATTAGTTACCCATTAGGAGCGTGTGTACACGAAACCCCCCAAGGACCTTCCAGCAGCAATAAATACATAAGATTTAAGTAGGGAATTTATTTGTCAAATCCCATTGAATCTCCACAGCCAGCTCTGGTGTTAAACTCATTTTTATTGCCGCCCCTCACAGGATGTACCAGTACTACTTTTTTGATGACATAGAAGGTAAAACCTCTCAAATCTGCATCATGAGACGTGACAAAATGCTGGACAGCGCCAGAGTATGCGCTGCTTTTCGACCTAATGTTAGCAATCTGCTCTTCCATACGTTTTTCTTACAACCAATATATTTTTTGTTGCAAATTGTGCAATCAATTGCATAAGACACATGATGAGAGGGACAGTTTGCAAAATGATTGATTTTGTATCCAGTACCATAGGATGAACAAAAGGCTTTTATCTTGTTTGCTGCATATTGACATACATTACATCTAGAACCAGCACATTGGTGGAAACCTCTGACACTCAGCCACATCTCACTATTAGATTTAGAATGAAGAATGCTAGGAAAAAGGAAATTACGTAAAGATTTGTCCCGTTTTGCCACTACGCTACATCCATCATATACGAGTTCTTTTAACTCGTCACCGAGCAGGATCCCTTAAGCCCCCGCTGGCCCTGATGTTAGCCCTCAATAGAGAATGGCCAGCAGGAGCACTAGTCCCAACCACTGCAATAATGGAGACAAGAGGGGAGGGGAAGACAGACAAAGAACAACAAACAACTTCACGCCTTCTGCCTAGCTCCGTTGGCAGCAGACGGCTTGGCAGTAGTCAGCTCTCCAGAAAAGCACCTTCACCAAAGGCTGCTTGGCTAGGAATGAAGTTCAATCTCCAGCAAAGAATGCTGGAACCATGTGATCATAAAAAGGGATGGGGTAATCACAGAGTGGCCACACCTGGACAAGGCCTAGCTAGCATGCTGGTAGCAGAGACTGACATTAACTCCTCAACTGCCAAATGATTAAAACATGTTTACTATGAAGTCTCAGTCTGAGTATTACGCCACTTTTACGGACAATAAAACGTCCAAAAATGAAACCAAAATGCATTTTCCTGGGGAAAATATTAAGGGCTCATACTCATTTGTGACACAGTGTGGCTGTATGATTGTTTTTTGGATTGCATGAAAGATTTAAAAATAAAAATGCGTGGCACTCCGATGCCCCTGGTTAGAGACGTGGATGAGGGTCTACTTAAATATGTTTCCCATTATTAGGAAGTGGGTCTTCCATAGTTTTCCCTAGGAAGGGCTGCCAAAAATTGGGAGGCACTCAGATGCCCCTGGGAAGAAACATGGAGGAGAGCCTCTAAATATTGTTCCCATTACAAAGGAGCGGGTCTCCTATACTTGTAATGCTGATGCACTAAGTATGGACTAAAACATTTACCCCTGGGGGGTATACATGAACCTACTGTCTAACTGTTTAACAGTTAGGGGCATTATAAACAACATGTAAATAAAATATCTTTTCGTTGCATCATGGACCACGGTTGCCCTGATGATGTGGTGGTGGCGGATGAGGAGAAGGAGGAGGAGTACAGCAAATAGCCCAAATCAGAAAGTGTGTACCCATGTGTGGGTGTGAGGAGGGATATGGGAATATACATCCCCAATAAATATGATGGCTTGAACTTTACATTACGCTGCTATCATTTGGTAGTGTGCTGAAGTCAGGCCCAATCTAACCCTTGTTCATCTTGATCAGAGTCAGCCTGTCAGCATTATCAGTTGACAGGCCGGTGCGTTTGTCAGTAATGATTCCACCGGCAACACTAAAGACCCGTTCTGACAAAACGCTAGTGACAGGGCAGGCCAGGACTTCCAAAGCATAGAGAGCCAATTCCTGCCACATGTCCAGCTTCGATACCCAAAAATTATAAGGCACAGAGGAATCCCGGAGTATATTTATACAGTCACCAAGGCACTCCTTCACGATCTTTACAAACTTCGCAGTCCTTGTGACAGTACCTCGCGCCTCAGGGCCTGTGCTATCGGAGGGGCTGAGAAAACTCTCCCATATCTCTGAGAGTGTTCCTCTACCTCTTCTGGATTGGAGTTGTGGCTCTCTCTCCCGGAAGCCTTGGTTGGCCATCGAACTGTGACCCCTGCCACCTGCGTTTTCTGAAGGGACTTTTTTGACTAATTCCCCAACAAGGGCCTTCTGGTACTGCAGCATTTTTATAGACCTCTCCCCTGGTGGAATAAGAGAAATAAAGTTCTCCTTGCAGCATGGGTCAAAAAATTGTCACCAATCAGTAATGAGTGTCCGCCAAGATGTTGATAACGCAAGGGTCACGGGCAGGGGCTGGCTGGCAGATTTCAGCCTGGGTGGCAAGCACAGTGCAGAGGCCCATAATGACGGGCCGCCAGCCCCTCTGCCGCCTGAGGCCAAGTGAGGAGCGGGGGGTGCTACCGCGGGTGAGGAGCAGGAGCGGGGAGGGGGCATTAGGGATCGGGGAGCGAAGCACAAAGCAGGAAAGCCGGTGGAGAAGTCCTCTTCTTACCACAGGTTTCCCCGCCTGTGTCTTTCGCTCCACAATCCCGATGCTGCGCTCCCTCCTCCCTGTAGTTGCTCCCCAGGCCCAGTACTAACATTAAAGCAAAGACCGCAGCCTTATCATTTATAATATGACGCATGGTGCCTGCAGATGCTTGCAGACCGCCGTGTGCTCCCATTGCCCGTCATGAGTGATCTGTGTGCATGCGGAGACATGCGCACAGATCACACACTGTCGTCCGCACCGGGAACGCGACAGGTCGGGTTTTCGGTGCGGACGGGAGTGTGTGATCTGTGCGCATGCCTACGCATGCGCACAGATCACTCATGGCGGGCAATGGGAGCGCACGGCTGTCTGCAAACATCTGCAGACAGACACCGTGCGTCCCATTATAAAAGATAGGGCTGCCGGCTCCTTGCAGATGTCCTCCGCAGAACGGTGTGGAGGCATCTGCAAATGTGAACCCAGTCTTACATTTAGGCTGCCTTCACACTGGCGTTCCCCTCCGCAGCGTTCTGTCTGTCTGCGCTCCGCTCTGAGGGACCGGGTGGGTGGGTTCACACAAGGTTCACTAAGTGCGTGCTGACGTAGCACGCACACTACACACCGCTCTGAACCCTGCCTCCCTCCCTGTCTTTGCTTGGCTGCCTGGCTGCGTGGCGCAGTGGCCATCCAATCCCGGCGTCCTGCAGGCCAGCCGGGTGCCATGACAACGCACCCGCTGCTGCCCGGAAGCCTGGTCCCGCGGTGGCGCTGCCTGCAGAGAGCTGAGAGCTCTGCTCAGAGGTGAGTGCGGCTGCGGCGGCGCCGACAGACGTCACGGCCGCCTGCCCCGCTAGCACTGACTCAGTCAGTGAGTCAGTCATGGGTGTACCCAGGATCAAAACTAGGGGGGGGGGGCAAGCCATGGTCGTTCAGGTTGCGCCCGCTTCTTGTACCATCACTGCGCAGCAGCACACGGGCCGCTAAGGGTCCCGTGTGTTTCACTGAGCCTCCTGCTATCCACTGCCGCCCCCCTGCGCTCCCTCTTACCACAGGGGTGATGCCATGCATTGCACAGTGGAACGCATAAAAAGCAGGAAGCACAACCTACTCCTAGTGTGGACTAGGTGTCACTTCCTGCTTTTATGCGTTCCACTGTGCAACGCTCGGCGTCACCACCTCCTCCTGTATCTTCAATTTTGGGAAGCTGCGGTGAAACCAGGAGATGTAAGTACAGATTTTTATTAAGGAGTACACGCTGGCCAGAGGAGTATGGGGGGGGAGTGGGTGGCTCACCGTGGCTGCATTATACTGTATGGAGAATTATGAGGCTGTACTGTGCTATATGGAAGGCTGTACTATGCTAAACACAGGACTGTGAGGGTGCATTAGACTGTATGGAGGGCTATATGGAGAACTATGGGGGTGCATTATACTACATGGAGGACTATTGATGGTGCATTATACTGTATAGAGGACTATGGGTGAATTATACTATATGGAGAATTATGGGGGTGAATTCTACTATATGGAGAACTATAGGAGTGCATTATACTGTATGGATTGGAGGTGCATTATAATGTATGGAGGCATATGAGGCTACATTATACTATATAGAGGATAGTGGGGTTGCATTATGATAATTGGATGACTATGGGGGTACCTTATGAATGGGGGACTATGGGGTGCATTATAATACATAGAGGACTATGGGAATACATTGTAATGTATGGAGGAATGTGGGGATGCATTATAATAATTGGAGGACTATGGTAGCTGAGGAGGAGGACCATATAAACCATGATGGGGGACATATATACCACGATAAAGGCCATATTCCAGGAGGAGGACCATATACAGCAGGATAAGGGACATTAATACATAATGAAGGGGGAGAGGGGTCAATTTGTGAGTATAGGATTTAGAATGTTACACGGGGCCCATACATCTGACCAACGTGCACGCGGAAGGTGGGGGCCTACAATGCGCACCTGTGCCCATCAGACTTATTGCGCCACTGGGGAGCCCTATGGGGGCAGGGGCTGTATATGACATGGGCGGGCTGCCGTCAGGGGCCGGGCGAGATTAATATATTTAATATATTAATATATTTGCTCCGAACGTTGCACCCGGTCTTATTTTCAGGGGGTAGGCATACACACACAGGGCATACACTCGCAGGGGCATACACTCGCAGTACGGTGGCTCAGTGGTTAGCACAGTATATGGTGGCTCAGTGGTTAGCACTGTATATGGTGGCTCAGTGGTTAGCACTGTATATGGTGGCTCAGTGGTTAGCACTGTATATGGTGGCTCAGTGGTTAGCACTGTATATGGTGGCTCAGTGGTTAGCACTGTATATGGTGGCTCAGTGGTTAGCACTGTATGGTGGCTCAGTGGTTAGCACTGTATGGTGGCTCAGTGGTTAGCACTGTATACGGTGGCTCAGTGGTTAGCACTGTATACGGTGGCTCAGTGGTTAGCACTGTATGGTGGCTCAGTGGTTAGCACTGTATATGGTGGCTCAGTGGTTAGCACTGTATATGGTGGCTCAGTGGTTAGCACTGTATATGGTGGCTCAGTGGTTAGCACTGTATATGGTGGCTCAGTGGTTAGCACTGTATGCGGTGACTCAGTGGTTAGCACTGTATATGGTGGCTCAGTGGTTAGCACTGTATGGTGGCTCAGTGGTTAGCACTGTATATGGTGGCTCAGTGGTTAGCACTGTATATGGTGGCTCAGTGGTTAGCACTGTATATGGTGGCTCAGTGGTTAGCACTGTATATGGTGGCTCAGTGGTTAGCACTGTGTATGGTGGCTCAGTGGTTAGCACTGTATATGGTGGCTCAGTGGTTAGCACTGTATACAGTGGCTCAGTGGTTAGCACTGCATAGTGGCTCAGTGGTTAGCACTGTATATGGTGGCTCAGTGGTTAGCACTGTATACGGTGGCTCAGTGGTTAGCACTGTATACGGTGGCTCAGTGGTTAGCACTGTTACGGTGGCTCAGTGGTTAGCACTGTATATGGTGGCTCAGTGGTTAGCACTGTATATGGTGGCTCAGTGGTTAGCACTGTATATGATGGCTCAGTGGTTAGCAGCACAGTATATGGTGGGCAGGGGTTAGACCAGGATGAAGGCTGGGGGGGACGCAGGAGGACGGAGGCTGGAGGGGTGAGCGCAGGATGACGAAGGCTGTTGGGGTGAGGGCAGGAGGACAGAGGCTGGAGGGGTGAGCGCAGGAGGACAGAGGCTGGAGGGGTGAGCGCAGGAGGACAGAGGCTGGAGGGGTGAGCGCAGGAGGACAGAGGCTGGAGGGGTGAGCGCAGGAGGACAGAGGCTGGAGGGGTGAGCGCAGGAGGACAGAGGCTGGAGGGGTGAGCGCAGGAGGACAGAGGCTGGAGGGGTGAGGGCAGGAGGACGGAGGCTGGAGGGGTGAGGGCAGGAGGACGGAGGCTGGAGGGGTGAGGGCAGGAGGACGGAGGCTGGAGGGGTGAGGGCAGGAGGACGGAGGCTGGAGGGGTGAGGGCAGGAGGACGGAGGCTGGAGGGGTGAGGGCAGGAGGACGGAGGCTGGAGGGGTGAGGGCAGGGCTGGAGGGGTGAGGGCAGGAGGACGGAGGCTGGAGGGGTGAGGGCAGGAGGACGGAGGCTGGGGGGTGAGGGCAGGAGGACAGAGGCTGGAAAGGTGAGGGCAGGAGGACAGAGGCTGGAGGCCCCCATCACAAGCACAGTGCAGCCAACTTTATCTTTATTTACATTACATTTATTTTACACTCACTGTGATCCTCCGGCTGCTCTGTCTCTGCTTCCAGCCCCCCACAGTCCACAGGGCAGCTGCACAGGCTCTTCTGCTCCCGGGGCCGGCACTGCAGCTTGCACTGTGTAGCATTGCACACACACACATTGCGCACACACACATTGCGCACACACACATTGCGCACACACACATTGCACACACATTGCACACACCCACATTGCACCATTGCACACATTGCACACACACACATTGCACCATTGCACACACACATTGCACACACACACATTGCACACACACACATTGCACACACACACACATTGCACCATTGCACACACACACATTGCACCTACACACATTGCACCATTGCACATACACATATTGCACCATTGCACACACACACACACACATTGCACACACACATTGCACACACACACATTGCACATACACACATTGCACACACACATTGCACATACACATATTGCACCATTGCACACACACATTGCACATACACATATTGCACCATTGCACACACACACACATTGCACACACACATTGCACACACACATTGCACATACACATATTGCACACACACATTGCACACACACATTGCACATACACACATTGTACCATTGCACACACACACATTGCACATACACACACACATTGCACATACACACATTGCACACACACATTGCACATACACACATTGCACACACACATTGCACATACACACACACATTGCACATACACACATTGCACACACACATTACACATACACACATTGCACACACTGTCACTCTGCACAGCACACTGCACCTTCTTTCCTTGGGGCCATTGTCTTCTTGTCGACTCTTCACTCACTCTGTCTTCACTTGTAGCTCGCCTTGAGAGCTCTTTGCTCCAGCCTGCCCCCTCACCACCAGGCCAGGCCAGCAGTGTCCCCACTCCCCAGATAGACCCCACTCCAACATGGGACTCGGCACTCTCAGTGCAGTGGTGATGTCACACAACTCACATCACTGTTCTGAGTCCCCCTGCAGGCCTGCCAGACAGTGCCTGCCGAGCTGATCTGCAGTCGGCAGATACTGTCTGAGGCTGCTGATGCTGAGGGCACCCGGCAATGTGATCACTGATCCACCCGGCGCCCTGCCTGCTGGGGGCTGCTGCAGCTGCCGGCCTGCCTCCCCGCCGCCCCATGTCACACACGGGCGGCGCTGTGCGGCTGTGCCGCAGCCGCTGCCGCTGACACTGTCATGCCACACTCTCACAGTAGGTGCCAGTTCCGGTGCGCAACTGCGGGGGGGAAAAGCAGCCTCTTGGGGGGGGCACCTGCCCCACGCTGGGTACGCCCATGGAGTCAGTGACTCGATCCCGCCGCGCCCGGCGTCCCGCCGGTTGCCATGACGACACAGCCTTTGCTGCGATTTGAAGCCCGGAGCGGTCCCACTGCGGCCGCACCGCGCTGACAGCCGGCCGCTCTCAGATCATTTCACTGTTCAGGGCGGCTGCCAGCAGTACCGGGCGGCCCTGAACTGCCACTAAACCGGCGGCCTGGAGGGCAGTTGCCCCCCAGAAACCCGGGCCAGCCCGCCCCTGGTCACGGGACAGGCACCGTAACATAAAGTCAGCCATGTGTGCCAGACTGGTAACAGAAAAGACTTCAGGGTCATCAACAACAGGATGACTGACCATGCTGGCCTCATCCTTTTCCTCCTCCTCGACCCTGTCCTCTGGCCATCCACGCTGGAGCCAGTGGTATGACGGTTGTGCAGGTAGTACCGTCAATTCCGCATGAAACTAGCTCATGTTCTTCTAACTCCTATTCCTCCTCCTCCTTGTCATTGTTCCCCAATGCACGTTCAGATGAGATGAGGCTGGGCTGTGTGTAATCACACACTATGGTTACTTGCTCCATCTCTTCGTGCTCCGCCTGCAATGCATCGTCTTTGATTTTGAGCAGAGAGCGTTTTAGAATACAGAGAAGCGGGATGGTGACGCTAATGATGGTGTCGTCGCCACTCACCATCTTGGTGGAGTCCTCAAAGTTTTGGAGGACTGTACATATTTTAGACATTCATGTCCACTCCAGAAGTCTTATGTGTGGAGTTGATGCAGGTAGTCAACAACTGCCCTCTTCGGCTCACAAATCCTGACTAACATCTGCAGGGTGGAATTCCAATGTGTGGGGACATCACACACCAGTCTGTGAGCTGGAAGCTGCAAATGCTGCTGAAACCCGGCAAGTAGGTGACTTTCTAAAATGGGCACACAGGCGGCGTACTGTGATGAGCAGATCTGGCAGCTCCGGGTAGGATTTAAGAAACTCCTGAACCACATGGCACATGTGTGAGCTCGCCTTGCCTCAGAGCCGCCACCGGGTTCCGGCCATTGTCACACACGACCATGCCTGGCAGTAGGTTCAGCGGTGTGAGCCAATGATCTGCCTGCTCTTTCAGAGCTGTCCACAACTAATCAGCATTGTGGGGTTTGTCACCTATGCATATTAGCTTCAGCACAGTCTGTTGCCGCTTGGCCGAGGCAGTGCTGCAGTGCTTCCAGCTTGGGATTGTTGTGGAGGCTGAAGAGGAGGAGGAGGAGGAGGATGACGTTCCGGAGCTGTGGACTGTGGGGGCAACCCTGACTGAGTTAGGGCCCATAATCCTTAGTGTCGGGAGGACGTGTTCCGTCCCAAGGTCCAACTGGGTCCTATTTCTCTCTTTTCTTTTCATTCCCTCCCCATTTTTATTGCCGCGCCTGGGTCCATGGAGCTGGGTCGTGTCACTATGACACCCTGCAGCCCTAGATGACAGAGGGCCCGGCTCCGAGTACCCCCGTCTCCGGGGCACGACAAGAGCATCTGGGGCAGTAAAACATCAGCATCCAGAGATAAGAAGCATATAGTTTTATGTCCTTTCATTAATTGTTTCTTCAAGATTTGGAGATCTCTGAAGTAATGTAAAAATCCATGCGACACATTCATTCCTGCTCTGAATGTGTCAAAGGTCATCATATATTTAAATTCCCAGACTCTCCTGTCTCTCTGCGATTTGCAATGACTAGTATTTTCATGTCCATTATAGTATAATCAGGGCTACAAAAATATTTGGCTGCAGGTAGATCCATTATTTTTCTTCTATTGTGTGGTGATGAGAAGTCATTTGTGGCACCCCTGCAGGGGATTGCCACAGGATCTGACTCACCGTGGCCGGGACTGCGGTTTAGACAGGCGTTCGCTTCCTCCTCCTTGTCACGGGTGGACCGCGCCTGCCGGTAGTGGGGCCCGGTGGTGCAGATCAAAAAGAAGAGACGTCTTGCGGGAACAGATTAAGGGGTTAATTGTTTCGTGACGCCACCTATGAGAGTTTCGGTAACTGTACCGACACTGCGGGGCCCTCGGGGGATGGAATGCAGCAAGATGGAACTCTCCTCACAGGCTGAGCGATGATCCCCGGAGCCAGAAGCTGCACAAGATGTTGTGAGGCAGCTGCATTTACCTTTGCATGCGGATGCACAGTTCATAAGGAAGCACGGACACTGTAAGTCTCTGTAATGGGTTCTTTACTGTAACCAGCAAGTAATACATGGCATACAGTTAACGGGCAGTAGACCGGGTGGACTCGGCAGTGATAGGTGTCCCTCAGAGATCTGCAGTGTTTCTCCATTCTATCTAAGTTGTGTGCCGTTATCGCCCAGGAATACCAGATCGGGTACAGGGAGGCTGCTTGAATGCCCTATCCGGGGTATATGTTCCGGATGCTTTGGGGAGCCTTGGGTCCCTTGGTGGGTACACCGCTGGTTAGACGACTGGAATTTGGCGGGTGATGGGGGGGTCCTGTAGAGCGGTACCTCCACTCTTCTGGTTCGCATAGCAGAGCTGAACTGCTGCTAGCTTCGGTACCAGCAAACCGGCTGTAGGTCGGGCACAGGAGTCTTTGGGAACCCGTGTTCTGAAGCCTGTAGATCGGTTGGTAATGCACCGGGAGTAATGGTGCTTAACCGTGGTGACGGTAGGGAGATGGCCGATGAGAGGTGGCCAGGGGGCCACACGAAACTGTGCAACCCCCTCTCCGAGGTTGCAGAGCTGGGAGTCTGCCGAGGTCTTCTAGGTTGCTGTTACACCTACGACCACACGAATTGTGTTGTCTTTTCCACTACACACTGCCCTTACACTCCACTCACCAGGACCTGATTGGCCCTCTACGCTAGGTGATGCATGCAGGGTATGGATCTCTGAGTTAACCGTATGACTGCTGGGTCAGAGAATATTGCTGCTGCTTTTGTGGCTGCAATACCCTCCTGTGACACACTCGGTGCGGGGCGCCACAGATCCACCGATGCAAGGAGGGATTTACACCTTGGTACACACAGCACACAACACCTTCCACCCCAGACCTGAAGGGGGAGCTCTACTGGCTGCCTTAAGTCAAATCCCCTTTAAAAGATCCAGGCCTGAAGGGAGGAGTCAGTTAGTCCAGTTAGTTCCAGTCAGAGAGTGAGGAGAGCAGGAGTGAGGAGGTGGTCGCTGGGAAAGATCCAGGCCCAGGACCAGGGAACACTGACCGCTGTGCTGCACAGGGAGAGGGTCAGAGTCCAGTGAAGAATAGGAGAATTGAACAAGGGAACAAGCCAGTTTCCCTGTAGTACACCCGGACACCAGAGTCCGACGCTGCCAGCATCTATTGTAACAGCAAAAGCCCAGAAGGACCAGGAGGAGTTAACCCCTGAAGAAAGCAAAGTAAGAGACACTTGAAACTGACCAAGTACAGGACCAGGGGCCAAAGGAAGAATAGGGACCCCGCAGAAGGACCTCATTGTCAGGTTAGAGCAGAGCCCTGAGAGGGAGAAGGAGCGGTGGGTTCAAACACAGTCAGGACTTACCCCAAACCACAGAGCACAGAGACAGAGGAGGCCTCACAACTTTCTAAGGTGAAAGTCCCAAATTGCACCGGGGACCTGGTTACTTCTCTGGACTGTACCTGCTACCCTGTCACCAGTAAAAGGTACCGAAACAAAGACCACGGTGTGTGTGTGCCTGCTTAACCGCCGCTATCCACAGCATTGACTGCAAAGATGCAACTACAACTCCCCTCATCCATCCACGCTGCCCTGAGGTAAAGCTCCACCTGTGGGGAGCTGTACTACACTGAGCTGCACTTCCATCACCTCAGCGGCTGGCTGCAGCGCTGGTATACACTTTACCAGGAACCACAGGGGGCGTCAAGTAAACAACCCCCCTTCACCGCCATCATCCCCCACCATTCCCCGCCATTGAGGGTCCAGGGCACGAGACCGGGGACCGACCAGCCGTGATTCCCCATCCAAGTCGCCATCAGCTCCGGTACCCGAGTACCCCACACCCTGTCTAATGCCTTACATTCTTGTTCTAAGTTTCTGCCCTGTCTCCCCTACATGCAGGTTCCCGCTCACACATTTCGTACATATAATTTAATACACCATATTGCTTGTGATGCAGCTGAAGTTACCTTGTATCTTGCAGTCCTGATCTGTGCTGGGAATCTTTATGGTTTCTTGATGCACCTCTATGTTATTTGCTCTTGTGTAGAGTGATCGTGTTCTCCAGGGTTTAGCTGGTTCACTCATTTGTGTGTCTTGTGTATAACTGTGTGTTTTTGTATTTTAGGTATGCTTTGATAAAAAGTACTTTGTACTCGAAATGCATCTGCTGTAAGGATTTTTGCACCTTTTAAAACAACATAATAAAGCTCAACATTTTACCGAAAGTCCGTGCCTCATCAAGTTGCCTGACCTGATCCAAGCACTCTTTATACTTGTCACTGTACAAGTTCTGTACTTTCGCTGCAGTTTCCGCTGATACAGAAGGACCTTTGGTGACATCACAGTTATGTATCTGTCACGTCACCGTCGGACTCGGTGACTGTTATCCCTGCCCCATCCACTAGGCGGCTCTGGATTCCTTTGGCTAGGGGTGCCGCTATTAGGAGGGCCATGTCCTCATCGGGACCTGCTCCTTTGGTTCATGTCTCTGCCGCTGGGCATCGCCATGTTCTTCCTGTGGGTGATGCTGGTGACAGGAGAGAGGCATCTGAAGGGCGCCAGCTTCGTTCTTCGGTCAGACGTGGGGCGGTTGGCACCAGTCATACATCACCATCTGGCCTGGTTCTAGGGGCGGTCCGAATGAGGTTATCAGGTTGTGAGCTCTGGCCTATGAGAGAGAACCGCACCCTTCAAATACCTTGGGGCCTGTCCTGCCAGCTATATTCTTGGTTTCCCAGTGATCTAGTTTGTGCTCTATTATATTGACTGACCTTTGCCTGGATTTTGGCCCTTCTACCGCCTGATGTTTTTGTACCTTGCTGCCCTCCTGGTTTTTGACGCTGCCTGCTGACTACGTTTTTGAATCCTGATTTTGTACTGACGTCCTAGTCTTGTTCCTTCCTGGCGACCTCTCTGCTCCGGTCTGCTGCTCACCTATAGGTGGTTACCCCCTGAGCTCCGCTGTAATTCCAGATCCCAGGGGTAAAAGGTCTCGGAGTTCTCGGGGCACTGCCTTACCAACTGCTCAGCCTTTGCAGTGGACGGTCGTCACAGTATCTCATCAAATAGTGCAATGTCTACAGTGGCGTCTTAGCGCTGTCAGTGTTTGACAGCACACTCTAAGGAGCAGCATCGGTTAGCTTCACATGTCAGCTGATGAGATCAGCCGATATGTGCAATTAATGATGCAAGCTCAGTGTGTGAGCTAGCATCAAAGGAAGGGTGGAAACCAAGTATGTACATGTTCGTTAAAGGCCTAAAAATGAAATTATATTCTTTCCACTTCTGGATTATGTTTTGCAGTAATAAGCTTGTGAAGGTCTTGGGACAGCTCACTTGTTTTATCCATTATGAGATGTTTCTTGTGTGGCTCCTTGGTAATGAGACTCCTTTTTATCAACCATCAAATAAACCAGCTGATATTATGTTTCACTAAGGCGGCCGTCACACGGAACGATTTCTTGCCCGATATCGTTTAAGCGATCTCCTTTTTGATCGCTTAAGCGATATCGGGCAAGAAATCGTTGCATGTAATCAAGCGATTTACGATGTTAAATCGCTTGATCGTGACATCGCTGATCTGAGCTCCGGTTCTCAGATCTAGCGATGAGCGATTTGACGATCTGTCTCATCGTGGTGTATAACACCACGATGAACGATCTCCCAGCGGCAGAGCCTATGCTGGGAGATGGTAACTATGGTACACGTCGGGTAACTAAGCGACGCGCGGCGCCTAGTTACCCGATGTGTACCATAGTTACCAGCGAGATCGCGGCTCCACATCGCTGGTGAGTCTGTCTGTGTGACATCTCACCAGCGATGTGAGCGATATTGTAAGCGATTGCGCGTGCACGTGATCGCTTACAATATCGCTAAAGATATCTGTGCGTGTGACGGCCGCCTAAGTGGCAGGATTGCTTTCTAATTACTGATAGATTTCAGCTGGAGTCAGGATTTTCCATGGCTTTTTCACCTCTCTTTCTTCATGTGTTTAATTTCTCAATGTTACACAGAATTTATGGACCTCTATGGTCTTTGCCTGTGCGGATTGAATGGATTGTTGTCAACATCTGGTGAGAATTTCACGTCAGTAGAACCTTTGGAAATATCTTTACTTAGAAAGTTGATGACGTGTTTCATATACTTATTTCACCTGCTGTATAAATGATCAATTCAGTGACACATTTTTTTCTATTATTGATTCTGTATATTTCAGGTGTCTACAGGCAAAGGATATTATGGAAGGGAAAGGAGAATATATCCAATCCTCTATAAAGATGCCCCGTTCCTCAGAAGATTGCCTGTACCTGAACGTGTTTACTCCGGCCGACAGAGATAAGAATTCTCTTTTACCTGTAAGTATCTGCAGTGTTACTTCTTCTGAAGCCCGGAGCGTCTTCACCTCTGCGGCTGCCCGGGGCGTGCGGGGAGTGTCAGTATGTTGAAAGTTTCTTCTTACGTTTTCTTTCCAAGTCTTTGTTGTTGTGAAATAGTTGCTTCATTTTGCTTTTTTATGAATGTTTCCTATGTTTATTCCTTGTTACCAGTGGCGGATTATAATGAGGTCATTATGGGCAATTGCCCCGGGCCCAAGGCTCTGGAAGGGCCCGGCAGCCCAGGGTAAATTGCACTCATTATAATCCGCCACTGTCCGCACTTTGCAGGCACCGGCATTGGCGCCGCTGTCAAATTTGCAGAGAGGCCACCGCTGCTCTCCCGCCCCCCTTCTTCCTGTCACACGTCATGACGTGCGGCGCGGGAGGACGTAGCAAAAAGCGCGCCAGTGTTGAAGGAAGCACACACACGGCCCGCCCATCTCACTGCCGTGGAGGAGCTGCTCGTTCTGCTGGCCGGCCTGCTCAGCGGAGCCTCCTTCATTATGTGCCCTCCTGACCTGCTCCAGCCCGGCTGCTCTTCTCCAGGGACCGCCACATTCACTGCAGGCTGAGGAGGCAGCGGGCACTGTACACAGGCTGCATGTGCCTGCTCTGCTGGAGCTGACGGGAGCTGATGATTGGAGGTGAAGTTTTGCTTTCGCTTTTGGCTTTGCTCTGTGCACATGTTCAGTATATGGTGAGATTTTACCTCAGTATCTGTAAGGTGTCGTGCACATGTTCAGTATATGGTGAGATTTTACCTCAGTATCTGTAAGGTCTCGTGCACATGTTCAGTATATGGTGAGATTTTACCTCAGTATCTGTAAGGTGTCGTGCACATGTTCAGTATATGGTGAGATTTTACCTCAGTATCTGTAAGGTGTCGTGCACATGTTCAGTATATGGTGAGATTTTACCTCAGTATCTGTAAGGTCTCGTGCACATGTTCAGTATATGGTGAGATTTTACCTCAGTATCTGTAAGGTGTCGTGCACATGTTCAGTATATGGTGAGATTTTACCTCAGTATCTGTAAGGTCTCGTGCACATGTTAAGTATATGGTGAGATTTTACCTCAGTATCTGTAAGGCCTCGTGCACATGTTCAGCAGGCCATGGAAGACATAAGGTGTAGGGGCCACATGACATTCGGGGAGGTAGGGAGTTAATTGGAGAAGGAAGGAATGGGAATATGTGATTGGGGCGTGGGTGCTGACTAAATGAGAGAGGGGGTGGTCAGGGGGAGGAAGAGGGGGAGCTCAAGGGAAGATACAGGGGACAAAGAAGGAAGTCCCCTCATTCCACTTCCTGGGGACAGCCTGTGAAGTTTCCCGCCCACCCTCCCTGGTTTTTTGGGGTTCAGGTGTGAAGGCGTTTGAGATGTGTTGTATGAATGTAATCTGGAAGTTCGGTGTGAAGCTTTGGTAATGTCACGGCAGCGGGGGTAGGTCTGGTCCAGAGGCAGGTGATTTACATTTTGAAGGGGGAGATGAGCCACCTCAAAGGTTGAGGGGCTCAGGTTAAAGGTACCTTGCAGGCACGGGGTTCTGCAAGGGTGAGGTATTGGTTCTAGGTAACCAATACCTCGTCCCTGGGGCCGGTGTTATTGCGGCCAGGGGCAAAAGGTTAGAGGCTTATGGACCGGGCCTATCCATGGGTAAAATGATGGGAGGGCCTATTGTTTAAGTTGGGACGCCCGTTGGACGGTGTACCCTGTTACATTATATTAGTATGTAAACAATAGGCAATAAAGGCTGCTGTGGCCAATTTGTTAAACCAAGTCACTGCAGTATGTGTGTTATTTTAAGTATACAACGGTTGGGGGATAGTAATTAATCAACCAATTTACGACCGGAGATCCTCCCTCGATTGTCAAGTATATGGTGAGATTTTACCTCAGTATCTGTAAGATCTCGTGCACACTCTGAGTATATGGTGAGATTTTACCTCAGT
This sequence comes from Allobates femoralis, assembly GCA_033576535.1. Classification (NCBI taxonomy): domain Eukaryota; kingdom Metazoa; phylum Chordata; class Amphibia; order Anura; family Aromobatidae; genus Allobates; species Allobates femoralis. Next base: position 126,761,715 of record JARQOC010000010.1, on the reverse strand, counting down.
ATCTGTAAGGTCTCGTGCACATGTTCAGTATATGGTGAGATTTTACCTCAGTATCTGTAAGGTCTCGTGCACATGTTCAGTATATGGTGAGATTTTACCTCAGTATTTGTAAGGTCTCGTGCACATGTTCAGTATATGGTGAGATTTTACCTCAGTATCTGTAAGGCCACGTGCACATGTTCAGTATATGGTGAGAGTTTACGGCTATGTTCACACACAATTTGCGTTTTTTTTAGCACTCTTAAAAGCACTTGCGTTTTTTTAAAAGTGCTAAAAAATGTCCCTTGTGTGTCTGAAAGGATTTGCCACGTTTTTGGACTTAGTCATTTTTTCACCAAAAACGCAGGCAAAAACGCAAGCGTTAACGCAGGGTGCATAAATGTGCCTTTTAAAAACGCATGTGTTTCCCATAGGGCCCCCATGTTAAAAAAACGCATGTGTGTGAACATAGCCTACCTCAGTATCTGTAAGGTCTCGTGCACATGTTCAGTATATGGTGAGTTTTTACCTCAGTATCTCTAAGGTCTCGTGCACACGCTGAGTATTTGCTGAGTTTTTACCTCAGTATCTGTAAGGTCTCGTGCACATGTTCAGTATTTGGTGAGTTGTTACCTCAGTATCTGTAAGGCCTCGTGCACACGCTGAGTATTTGGTGAGTTTTTACCTCAGTATCTGTAAGGCCTCGTGCACATGTTCAGTATATGGTGAGATTTTACCACAGTATCTGTAAGGTCTCGTGCACATGTTCAGTATATGGTGAGAGTTTACCTCAGTATCTGTAAGGTCTCGTGCACATGTTCAGTATATGGTGAGATTCTACCTCAGTATCTGTAAGGTCTCGTGCACATGTTCAGTATATGGTGAGATTTTACCTCAGTATCTGTAAGGCCACGTGCACATGTTCAGTATATGGTGAGTTTTTTACCTCAGTATCTGTAAGGCCTCGTGCACATGTTCAGTATATGGTGAGTTTTTACCTCAGTATCTGTAAGGTCTCGTGCACATGTTCAGTATATGGTGAGATTTTACCTCAGTATCTGTAAGGTCTCGTGCACATGTTCAGTATATGGTGAGATTTTACCTCAGTATCTGTAAGGCCACGTGCACATGTTCAGTATATGGTGAGTTTTTACCTCAGTATCTGTAAGGCCACATGCACATGTTCAGTATTTGGTGAGTTGTTACCTCAGTATCTCTAAGGCCTCGTGCACACGCTGAGTATTTGGTGAGTAGTTACCTCAGTATCTGTAAGGCCTCGTGCACACGCTGAGTATTTGGTGAGTAGTTACCTCAGTATCTGTAAGGCCTCGTGCACACGCTGAGTGGTGATTTTTTTTTCCTCGGTATTTGTAAGGCCTCGTGCACACACTGATACTGCATTATAAGAAACAAGCTATTATGCCCTGAATGGCACAGAATAAATAACTTATAAAAATCTTACACCCTGTATTCTAACCTGTTACTGGTCCGAAATTCTTGCTTGCAGATTGGTCCATTCAGCCTCTCCTCGCCGTCCAACAGCCTCTTCTTCTGAATGATATGGATCACGCCTCCTGCGTTATCCACATCCCACTTTCCCATCTCACGTCTGTGCAGACGCCTCTCCGGCTTGGAGCACCATGCTCTGCCCTACTGCGGCTACAATGTAAAACTCATCTACACATGCGTGAACCGCAGGGGTCTCTGCACATGGCTCCAGGCTCCCAGTCTGCTGCGTGTAATGTATGGTGACATCACTGAGAGTTTAAACTTGTAGGATAATCCCATGATGGAGCACAGTGCACCTGCACAAGCCGGAGAGGTATGGGCGTAGCATAGGCAATGGGAAAATTGGACGTGGTCACGTGGATAACACGGATGGCAGGAGGCGCTATCTACATCATTCAGAAGAAGACGCTGTCGGACCGCGAGGAGGCGGGACGGACCGATCTGCAATCAAGTCCATCAGACCGGTAACAGGTGATTATCATACAGGGGGCACACTGGTCGAAATTTTTATAAATTATTTATTCTGAGTACAGGGGCAGTCAGGGCATAATGGCCGACTTCTAATGGACTGTTCAATACTATGGCTTAAAGGGTTTGGCTTTTTCTACCTAACTGAAGGGTAAATTGACTAAATCAATGGATGTTTGACAGATTAGAGTTTCACTCAGCAACTATTTTTCTGGAATAATCCATTTTAGGTATATGATGACCCCCGTCACATGACCCCCGTCACATGACCCCCGTCACATGACCGGGGGGGGGGGGGCCCACAGAGTCTGAACAGCCCCGGGCCCTGGCTACCCTTAATCCACCCCTGCTTGTTACATATCTCTGGCACCTAATAATAAATGTGTGTGAGCGCTATCTACTGCACCACATTACACCATGTGCAGTTTTATGAGAAGCGCTCACTAGTGGTGGCCCCTGAAGAATAATGACATTTCTCATCAACACTCTGTCTCCTTTCCCCTAGGTCATGGCCAATATACCCAGCGGTGGGCTTCAGTCCAGGTCTGCCAGCACGTCTGAGGGATCTGCACTTAGCGCCATTGAAAATGTAGTGATTGTGAGAGCACAGTACAGGCTGGGGATCCTGGGATTCTTCAGGTAAAGATAATCCTAATCCTCTGCAATTTATATCCTCCCTTATTCATCATTTACTATTTTACATATAGGAATAATTTACAAAGACACTCAAATCACTTTGTAAATCTGTACAAGCAGAATAGTGAGTGCAGCTCTGGGGTATAATACAGGAGGTAACTCAGGATCAGTAATGTAATGTATGTACACAGTGACGGCACCAGCAGAATAGTGAGTGCAGCTCTGGAGTATAATACAGGAGGTAACTCAGGATCAGTAATGTAATGTATGTACATAGTGACTGCACCAGCAGAATGGTGAGTGCAGCTCTGGAGTATAATACAGGAGGTAACTCAGGATCAGTAATGTAATGTATGTACACAGTGACTGCACCAGCAGAATTGTGAGTGCAGCTCAGGAGTATAATACAGGAGGTAACTCAGGATCAGTAATGTAATGTATGAACACAGTGACTGCACCAGCAGAATAGTGAGTGCAGCTCTGGAGTATAATACAGGAAGTAACTCAGGATCAGTAATGTAATGTATGTACACAGTGACTGCACCAGCAGAATAGTGAGTGCAGCTCTGGAGTATAATACAGGAGGTAACTCAGGATCAGTAATGTATGTACACAGTGACTGCACCAGCAGAATAGTGAGTACAGCTCTGGAGTATAATACAGGAGGTAACTCAGGATCAGTAATGTAATGTATGTACATAGTGACTGCACCAGCAGAATAGTGAGTGCAGCTCTGGAGTATAATACAGGAGGTAACTCAGGATCAGTAATGTAATGTATGTACACAGTGACTGCACCAGCAGAATAGCGAGTCCAGCTCTGGAGTATAATACAGGAGGTAACTCAGGATCATTAATGTAATGTATGTACACAGTGTCTGCACCAGCAGAATAGTGAGTGCAGCTCTGGAGTATAATACAGGAGGTAACTCAGGATCAGTAATGTAATGTACGTACACAGTGACTGCGCCAGCAGAATAGTGAGTGCAGCTCTGGTATATAATACAGGAGGTAACTCAGGATCAGTAATGTAATGTACGTACACAGTGACTGCGCCAGCAGAATAGTGAGTGCAGCTCTGGAGTATAATACAGGAGGTAACTCAGGATCAGTAATGTAATGTATGTACACAGTGATTGCACCAGCAGAATAGTGAGTGCAGCTCTGGAGTATAATACAGGAGGTAACTCAGGTTCAGTAATGTAATGTATGTACACAGTGACTGCACCAGCAGAATAGCGAGTGCAGCTCTGGAGTATAATACAGGAGGTAACTCAGGATCAGTAATGTAATGTATGTATACAGTGACTGCACCAGCAGAATAGCGAGTGCAGCTCTTGAGTATAATACAGGAGGTAACTCAGGATCAGTAATGTAATGTATGTACACAGTGTCTGCACCAGCAGAATAGTGAGTGCAGCTCTGGAGTATAATACAGGAGGTAACTCAGGATCAGTAATGTAATGTATGTACACAGTGACTGCACCATCAAAACAGTGACTGCAGCTCTGGAGTATAATACAGGAGGTAACTCAGGATCAGTAATGTAATGTATGTACACAGTGACTGCACCAGCAGAATAGTGAGTGCAGCTCTGGAGTATAATACAGGAGGTAACTCAGGGTCAGTAATGTAATGTATGTACACAGTGACTGCACCAGCAGAATAGTGAGTGCAGCTCTGGAGTATAATACAGGAGGTAACTCAGGATCAGTAATGTAATGTATGTACACAGTGACTGCACCAGCAGAATAGTGAGTGTAGCTCTGGAGTATAATACAGGAGGTAACTCAGGGTCAGTAATGTATGTACACCGTGACTGCACCAGCAGAATAGTGAGTGCAGCTCTGGAGTATAATACAGGAGGTAACTCAGGATCAGTAATGTAATGTATGTACACAGTGACTGCACCAGCAGAATAGTGAGCGCAGCTTTGGAGTATAATACAGGAGGTAACTCAGGATCAGTAATGTAATGTATATACACAGTGACTGCACCTGCAGAATAGTGAGTGAAGCTCTGGAGTATAATACAGGAGGTAACTCAGGATCAGTAATGTAATGTATATACACAGTGACTGAACCTGCAGAATAGTGAGTGGAGCTCTGGAGTATAATACAGGAGGTAACTCAGGATCAGTAATGTAATGTATGTGCATAGTGACTGCAGCAAAATAGTGAGTGCAGCTCTGGGGTATAATACAGCGGGTAACTCAGGATCAGAAATGTAATGTATGTACACAGTGACTGCACCAGAAGAATAGTGAGTGCAGCTCTGGAGGATAATACAGGAGGTAACTCAGGATCAGTAATGTAATGTATGTACACAGTGACTGCACCAGCAGAATAGTGAGTGCAGCTCTGGAGGATAATACAGGAGGTAACTCAGGATCAGTAATGTAATGTATGTACACAGTGACTGCACCAGCAGAATAGTGAGTGCAGCTCTGGGGTATAATACAGCGGGTAACTCAGGATCAGAAATGTAATGTATGTACACAGTGACTGCACCAGAAGAATAGTGAGTGCAGCTCTGGAGGATAATACAGGAGGTAACTCAGGATCAGTAATGTAATGTATGTACACAGTGACTGCACCAGCAGAATAGTGAGTGCAGCTCTGGGGTATAATACAGCGGGTAACTCAGGATCAGAAATGTAATGTATGTACACAGTGACTGCACCAGAAGAATAGTGAGTGCAGCTCTGGAGGATAATACAGGAGGTAACTCAGGATCAGTAATGTAATGTATGTACACAGTGACTGCACCAGCAGAATAGTGAGTGCAGCTCTGGAGTATAATATAGGATTTAAGTCAAGTTCAGTCCTGCAATCCGGCAGTGGGTTCAGTGCAGTTCACTGATGGCGGTGGAGAAGCCCCCTGGTAATGTCACTGATTCTCGCAGTGAGCGCTTCCCCGCGGTAGTCAGTGCGGTCCCCTTAGCTGCAGTGACAGGACATTTTTTCAACACTGCAGCCTCTGTAATGTAGCAGAGCCGGGATCTTCATGGGGAATTTTGTGGTGGATTATGTTGAACCTGGGGTATTTTTTGGAGTTAATTAACCCCAAAGAATAAGAAGGAAAGAGGGTGTGGTTTTAACTTCAAATAAAGAATTTTTCAGTGCTTATGTTTATTTCTCTTGACTAACAGGTTAATGAGTGGGGGGAGGGGGGAGATCTTACAGTGAATTCTCACAAATCATAGCTGTCAATAACTCCTTATATTACCCTCATTGCCACCGCATCAGGGCAATCTGGAAGAGTTGGGTAAAGTACCTGAATTTGGAGCATCTAATGAATGCGCTAAATTCTGGACAGCTGTGGGCTGGTATTTTGAGGCTGGGGGAATAATCATAGGCCTCCCCAGGCTTAGACTTCCAACCCCTAGCTGTGTGCTCTCTTGGCAGAATATCAAAATTGGGGGCACCTCATGACATTTTTGAAATTATTTATTTATTTATTTGTTTTTTTAGATGGTAAGGGGTTCATGGTATTTTTAAACCCAGCCAGTATAAAGCGCACAGCTGGGGGCTGCAGGCTGCAGCTGTCTGCTTTATCTGTGCTGACAATCAAAAATATGGGGGACCCCACACCATTTTTTCCAATGATTTATTTCTTTTTACATTAGGGTATGTACATCAATCAATCACAGACGCCAGCACAGAAGAAGTCTGACTGCAACCAATCACACATGCTGTCACAGGGTGGGCGAGGGATGCAGTGAATATTTATGAAGCTTAATGAGTAGACTCACAAGCAAGTGTGAGAGTGGCATGAAAGAGTGTTACATATGATTTAACTGGTTAATCACCATTTTGCTTCCTATTGCAGCACAGAAGGCAAAATCGAGGCCCCAAGAGTAAAACGGACTTCCCTCAGGATCAGTAATGTCATGTATGTACACAGTGACTGCTGCAGCAAAATAGCGGACGCAGCTCTTGAGTATAATACAGGAGGTAACTCAGGATCAGTAATGTAATGTATGTACACAGTGACTGCACCAGCAGAATAGTGAGTGCAGCTCTGGAGTATAATACAGGAGGTAACTCAGGATCAGTAATGTAATGTATGTACACAGTGACTGCACCAGCAGAATAGTGAGTGCAGCTCTGGAGTATATTACAGGAGGTAACTCAGGATCAGTATTGTCATGTATGTACACAGTGATTGCACCAGTGAGATAGTGATTGCAGCTCTGGAGTATAATACAGGAGGTGACTCAGGATCAGTAATGTAATGTATGTACACAGTGACTCCACCAGCAGAATAGTGAGTGCAGCTCTGGAGTATAATACAGGAGGTAACTCAGGATCAGTAATGTAATGTATGTACACAGTGACTGCACCAGCAGAATAGTGAGTGCAGCTCTGGAGTATAATACAGGAGGTAACTCAGGATCAGTAATGTAATGTATGTACACAGTGACTGCACCAGCAGAATAGTGAGTGCAGCTCTGGAGTATAATACAGGAGGTAACTCAGGATCAGTAATGTAATGTATGTACACAGTGACTGCACCAGCAGAGTAGTGAGTGCAGCTCTGGACTATAATACAGGAGGTAACTCAGGATCAGTAATGTAATGTATGTACACAGTGACTGCACCAGCAGAACAGTGAGTGCAGCTCTGGAGTATAATACAGGAGGTAACTCAGGATCAGTAATGTAATGTATGTACACAGTGACTGCACCAGCAGAATAGTGAGTGCAGCTCTGGAGTATAATACAGGAGGTAACTCAGGATCAGTATTGTCATGTATGTACACAGTGATTGCACCAGTAAGATAGTGATTGCAGCTCAGGAACTTTATGTGGATTTATTGTTTTTTTTAAGGCTAGGGTCACACTTCCGTCAGCCCTTGACGCTGACACAAGCGCTAAAAGCTTAGAAAATAAATTTCCCTGCAGCGAATAGCGTTAACGCTATGTGCTGCCTGACAGCGCTGCCCCATAGAAACTCTGTGTTTACCTTAGCAGTGGCCACACAAGATGTGTGATTTATCACAGTGCACAGGAAACGCTGCAGACAGCGTGTATTGTGCGCTCAGCTAAAGCGTACATCCTGTGTGGTCACTGCTATAGTAAACACAGGGTTTCTATGGGGCAGCCCTGTCAGGCAGCACATAGCGTTAACGCTATTCGCTGCAGGGAAGTTTTCTAAGCTTTTAGCGCTTGTGTCAGCGTCAAGGGCTGACAGAAGTGTGACCCTAGCCTAAGAGACAGATATTAGTTGGAGACCCTATTTTTCTTTCAAATTTATGTAAATTTTTTTTCAGCACTGGAGACAACCGCTTGTGTGGTAATTATGGGTTTCTGGACCAAGTTGCCGCCCTCCAATGGATACAGGAAAACATTGCAGATTTTGGGGGTGATCCCTCATCTGTCACTATATTCGATGAATCTGCTGGAGCCATCAGTGTTTCCGCTCTTGTAAGTTTTGTCTGATGTTTGTGAACTTATTGACGCACCCCAGGGCCGGGTACTCAGCTCTCAGGCGGTTGCAGTCTGGGATGTCACGGGTGACTGCCCGAGGCCGTGGCCCTGGCGGTCAATGAATAAGGGAAAATAAAGTATATACAGATTTGTCATGACGCCACCTGCAGTATCTGGTGAGTGATCACCAGCGCTGATAGAGTCCTCTGGAGGTCGGTGGGATTGCGGCAGTGATGGTATAGTCCCTGCAGGCAGGACTGAGACTTCCGGGACAGTGTAGTGAGGTGAACAGGTTGCAGCAGAGCTGGGTTGGTTAAGGAGGGTAGGCAAAGTCTATAGAGGGGCACGGTAGGTAAAAGGAAAGGATGCACGCACACAGCAACAGTCTCTTTACCTTTTTACTGGTGGAATTCAGTTAAATAGTCGAGAGCACTGACGGGTGACTGGGCTGCACAGTGGGCTTCCACAGCAAGTGGGTATAAGGCCTCCTTACTTGTGTGTTTGCTGAAGCACAGTCTGTTGAATCCTGACTTGCCTCCACCCTCTTCTCCTGTCTGTGTCTCCTTCCCTCCTGTGCGGCCTACGGGACGACCTTCTCTAGGCTCTACAGCATCCTGTGGTTCCTGGCTCCCTTTCCTCGACTCTCAGGAGACCGGGTAGCTGTAGCTTCCTCGGTGCCAAGGGGTTTTCTGTGGGACCTGTAGTTCTCCCACCGGTGCGGATCCCCAATATCCGGCTTCTCTCTCTCTCTGGAACGAACTCACGGCTGGAGCTACCTGTTCCCTGTTTCTACTCCTCCTCTAAGCTCCTCGCCTTCAGTCCCACTTAGGCTGGTGGGACTCTGAAAGACTACTCCTGGGTCGCTGGCTCGGGCCTACAAGCGGCACCGACCACCAGAGCTTCTCTGCAGCTCTTCTAGCGTCTGCACACACTCTGACTAGCTCCTCCCCAGCAGCAGTATATATAGGGGATCCTGCCTAAGCGCAGCAGGTTGAGCTCCCCCTACTGTGCCGGGGTGGAAGGTGTTGTTCGTAGTAGTACCTGCTGTGGAAACCCAACTGTGTAGTAGAGAGATATGTAGTTACCTGCGCCACATTATCATCCCTGGGAAATATGTCTATTTTTGCTCATAGACTTCATACCTTTCCCCACTGTATCTGTGGCTCCCTGCCATAACAGGGAGCCACAGAACCACTTAATGCATGGAAGGATTTCCTCAACAGGTAAACAGCACACACAACACCTTCCACCCCAGGCCTGTAGGGGGAGTTCTATTTGCTGACTATAGGCAAGATGCCCTATAAATACTGGTGCTGGGGGCGGAGTTACTCAGTCCGTCCAGTATAGAACAGTACTGTGAAAAATGTCTGGTGTCGGAGCCACGCTAGGCCCGAGCCAGAGTACCGCCTAGCTAGTGTCAGGAACCCAAGAGTGAGGGTCGAAGGCAAGGCAAGGAAGTAACTAAGTCAAGAGCAGATTGGGGGCATAGGAGCCATGCCGATTCACTCCAAGAAGCAACCCGGCCACGGAGTCCGAATTTGCTAAGGAGCAGCTAGTCCAGCAGAAAACACCAGTTTCCCAAGGAGACTCTAGTCTCCCGGACCCCTGTAATAGCAACCAAACTGAGAGCCAGGACCCGCAAAAATCCCCAGAGGTAGCGGCAATCCAGAGAAGGTTCTCACCAACGCAATACAGGAGGGAAAGACATACAGGAGGCCAGGCCAGGTTCAGGTCAGGGCTTCAAGACAAGTAGAACAGGAACAAGGAGGCCTTATAAATCAACTCGCTGTGGAAATTCCAAAGTGCTTCCAACACCACCTGGAGCGTACCCTGGACAGTGCCGGTTTAACATCAGTAAAGGTATGGAAAACAACCACCAGTGTGTGTGTCAGTCCTTACAGCCCTGAGTCAGTTCCACATAGAGACTGCAGAGACTGACGCCTGCAGAGCCACCTCTCTGTATCCACACTCCACTCCCTCATCACTGTCCCGGGGATCCTGTTCCACCTACAGGGAGCCACAACACTCAGCTGCCCATCCATCACCCCATGAGGTCTGCCGCAGCGCTGGTGCCTTCACCAAACACCATAGGTGGCGTCACAGCATCTTCAATCAATATCCCTGTAGATAATTCACCTTTTTCAAAAGTGACTACAAGGCATGGTCTCGGGCACTGGCCACCAGTGACATCCCCCATAACCAACGCTGAGATCAGAGTACCCCCTGCCTGTGGGTGAGACATATTTTCACTCATCCATTGTAGACTGTGAGCTCTCGGAGATCGGGTCCTCTCTCCTCACCTACTGTATCCTCACCCATTCCTTGCAGACTGTGAGCCCTAGTGGGCAGGATCCTCTCCCCTCACTTGCTGTATTTTCACCCATCCCTTGTAGACTTCGAGCCATCGTGGACAGGGTCCAGTCTCCTCACCTACTGTATCCTCACCCTCCCTTGTAGACTGTGAGCCCTAGTGGGCAGGATCCTCTCCCCTCACCTGCTGTATCCTCATCCATCCCTTGTAGACTTTGAGCCTCATGGGTAGGGTCCTCTCTCCTCACCTACTGTATCCTCATCCCTCCCTTGTAGACTGTGAGCCCTAGTGGGCAGGATCCTCTCCCCTCACCTGCTGTATCTTCACCCTTCCCTTGTAAACTTTGAGCCCTCGAGGGCAGGATCCTCTCTCCTCACCTACTGCATCCTCACTCATCCCTTGTAGACTGTGAGCCCTTGTGGGCAGGGTCCTCTCCCCTCACCTACTGTATCCTCACTCATCCCTTGTAGACTGAACCCTCGTGGACAGGGTCCTCTCTCCTCACCTACTGAATACTCACCCATCCCTTGTAGACTGTGAGCCCTAGTGGGCAGGATCCTCTCCCCTCACCTGCTGTATCTTCACCCTTCCCTTGTAAACTTTGAGCCCTTGAGGGCAGGATCCTCTCTCCTCACCTACTGTATCCTCACTCATCCCTTGTAGACTGTGACAGACTTCTCTCTCCTCACCTACTGTATCCTAACTCATCCCTTGTAGACAGTGAGCCCTCGTGGGCAGGATCCTCTCCCCTCACCTACTATATCCTCACCCATCCCTTGTAGACTGTGAGCCCTTGTGGGCAGGGTCCTCTCTCCTCACCTACTGTATCCTCACCCATCCCTTGTAGACTGTGAGCCCTCATGGGCAGGGTCCTCTCCCCTCACCTACTGTATCCTCACTCATCCCTTGTAGACTGAACCCTCGTGGACAGGGTCCTCTCCCCTCACCTACTGAATCCTCACCCATCCCTTGTAAACTGTGAGCCCTCGTGGGAAGGGTCCACTCTTCTCTTGTACCTGTCTGTGCCTTGTATTCCTCATAATTATTGTACTTGTCTATGTATGCCCCTTTTCACATGTAAAGCGCCATAGAACAAATGGCTCAATATTATTATTAATAATAATAATAATAACAATAATAATAAAGTGATCTTCTTTATTCTTATTTTCCATGTTAGCAATTGATAAATAACAGGTCAATGACCAAAAACTGTGGAAATAAAATATAAAAAAGAAAAATAAATGTGTCTAATCCATGGGATAAAAGTCACAATAACTGGATTGTCTCCTCTTCTAGGTGGTGTCTCCTTTAGCAAAAGGTCTGTTCCACCGCGCCATTTCACAGAGCGGGACCATAGCCACGCCAGGCTTGGTGGTCAGCAAATCAGAAGATCTCATCCACTACCAAAATGTAATTATAACCTCCCACCCAGATAGCAATCACACCCGTGTCTGAGCAGTTACATATTAATAGAGGTGGGGGAGAAGGTGTGACTGAATACACTTTACAACCTTCGTAATTGTAGCCTCTGACCCTCATTTTGTTGCTGTTTTAGCCACAGTGATAAACAGGAGAACAAGATAAAATTATAGGGGTACTTCGGGGAAATAAATTATGCTACTGTCCCTGCCCTCAAACTTAAAGATGAGATGCTCAATGCTGTTCCACATCCTCACACTGAATTACAGGTAGTGTGAGGATAGTGAAACAGCATTGTGCATCTCAACTTTATAGTTTATAAGGGCAGGGACAGTAGAAGAATTTTTTATCTCACCGGAGTACTCCTGTAAGAGAGTGGACCTGCAGACCTGTGGCCCCTGAAGACATCGATGATTTAATTGTATTGCATAAGATTTCATTATATACAGTGTATTAAGCAAACAGTACTATAGTGTTAGGAGATGTTATGTAGTGATGTGTTTTACTGTTTTTTAGGATGGACTCCACCATAAGGTTTAGATATAACAGAGCTAGTTATGAGTACACAGTATAGTCTTGTAAACTGTAAGGAAGAAATCACTTTATTATGCAGGTGAAAGGTGAAAAGCCTGCATAGACTGATTGCAGGGACCAGAATGGTTAAGTCTAAATGAGATTACAGGGGGAGGCTCCAGTCTGTAGGCTGAGGAGAAACACACAAGATTTTAATTGTGTCTGGAGTCTGGAGCCAAAATGACAAGAGAGAGCTCATCCTAAGGCTGAAAGAGTCCAGTCCCTGGCACTGTGTGGGAAGCTGAGTGAGCAGAAAGCAGCAAGATTACAAGTAAGAAATGTGTGGGTGACTGAACCTCAGATGCTGAAGATTTTGTGCAAGACAGATTGAGAGAAGGGCAGTGAGCCCAGCAAGCTGGTCAGGCTTGGGGGACCCAGTAGAAGACAGGGTGCTGACTGGCTGATGCACAAATGGAGATAAGGGGCTGTGTTGGCAACCTCCTGCAAGGGACCACAGCTTGAGATTGTATGTAAAGTGAGTCCAATTCAACTGCCTAGTAATGAATTGTCCATAAGTAAGATGCAGTCACCGGTAACCATAAAGATTGAACCTCTGTATCACACAGAAGATGAAAAGAGTACTGCCTGCTATTTACTGTTCATCGAAGCTGTTCACTGTGAAGTAAAAGTAAGATCATTGGCACCCACACACACCAGGGGCTGCTGCGAGCTGGGTCATTCCCTGTATGACAGACTGTATGTGGTTGTGGGAAAGATACCTAAATCCAAGAGGTTAAAGACAGCCTGCTAACCAGGCGGGAAACCCCCTAAAATGGCAAACGGCACTGTGGTCTTCAAGATGGTAGCAGCATGTGACCAGAGAGAAGATTGTACAGCTCATACTGGGCAGAGAAGGAGTCAAAGTGCACAACAGCGTACCTGAATGAGAGGTGTACCATGTTTTAAGAGGGGAGGCGCAGTGGGTGGAGTCCATCCTAAAAAGGGAGGAACGTTTCGGAGGAGCGTCCGGTGGAAAAAGAAGGTCCGGCCCAGAGAAAACAGTATCTCGTGAGTGCAGACAAGCGTGTATGAGAGGTGTGGCTGTGGGTGTGGCGCCCCACAACGAGTGCGTCACAGGAAGGTATTGCATCCCTGACTGAAGATGCAATATCTTCCGTCTCAGTGATGAAATGGTTAAACCCAGAGCTCCACATACCACATGCACCACCTAGAGTTAGAGGGCCAATCAGGTCCTGGAGGGAGGAGTGTAGGGGTAGTGTGTGTGGGGAAAATTTAGAAACGTAGGAGAAGTGGTCGGAGGAGAAGGAAGGAAGGAACAGGGACCTGCACAGTTCCGTGCAGTCCTGATACCGAACTTTACCAGCAGGGCACCATCAAGCGGTGACCCAGACCGGAATATGGGCAACTACGAAGCGGGCTAAAACCTACCCATGCCCAACCTCACCGGACACCGGTTCCGAGGCAAACAGACGTCCACCGCTGTTTCGCAAACCGGAGTGACGGAGTAGCTTTTTAGGAGCGCCTCACTACAGCCCTGAATCAGCCGTCTTGCCAGTGGGATACTCACCATTAGGAAACAGGCCCCTATACGCCGGGGGGCGCCCTGGTAGGGAATCCTATAGACGTTTTCTCAGTACCTCGAACTGGCGCACTAAGGCAACTAGGCAACAAGAATAGAACGGATAGGTAAAGGAAGTACACCGTGGAGCTCTGGACGAAGACCATTCATCGTTGGGACCACCCGGTCCGTTACCTATTGACTGTATGCTGTGTACCACACCAACCGTACAGTAAAGGCCCGTTACAGAGGAGCATTGTGTCAGTGCATTTCTTCCAGAACTGCTATGAACTCTTGCATTCACCAAACTACCTGAGCTGTCGTATTACACTCAGTGCAGCTCCTGGCCCCGGGGACTACTGCTCATCCTGTGGGGAGCATCCCATCTAGCTGCCGCACATCCCCCGGAGGCCCAAGCTGTGCCGGTGCCATCACCGGATACCCACATGTGGCGTCACGACAATCAAGAAACATCCCCATCCTTTTATCCCTATTGATCTGACCACCGGGCCCCACAGCCTCAGGCGCGGAGCCGTGATGAGGGAATCATCGCCTGAGACGTGAGCATCCGGCAACGGTGAGTCATGGGCATGACGAGTGAGATGGATTGGGGACACGGGAGGTCTGTGTCAGCGAAAGACGTGGTATCTGCGATACAGGAAAGCGTGTCACTGTCCTGGCTGGCGCAACTTCAGAGAAGCAGTGCAACAGCATGGAGACCTCTGGTGCTGCCTGTGAGAAAGAGCAACCAGAAAGAGTTTGATGAAACAACCCTTCTGATGCTGGCTGGAGTGTCCGGAGGCCAAGATGTTGGCTATGCAGCATCCAGGGCTTGCCGGTCTCGGACTCCAAAGACATGGAGCTAGATGGAAATGATTAAGTATTTGCAGAGGAAGTAGGCTTGGTCATCTCAGTTACCCTGGCTCGAGACTGTCTGAGTGGGCCCAAGAGAGCTGAGTGGGACGTGGAGGCGTTTAAGCCGATAAGCTAGTGACTGTGTAAATGGAGCTAGTTCTGGAAGTCAAAGTAGCAAGTTCTGTTATACTGTTTGCAGATAGTTAGTTAGGGTGTCCGCTCTGAATGCTCGCAAAGGGGAGAGACAGTGCACCGTGTAAATAGTCGAGTAAGATTGTCTACCTGAGAGAATCACGTGCCACGGTCATGATAATGACCCACGTAGGCTCTGTATTGGATAATGGAGGGAGTGGCATAATCTGGGGGTAGTTCTTGTCCTGTCCGTGAAGGTGACACTGGGTTTCTTTAGTTGTATAAATTGTATGTTGTTGTTTTTGGCTGTTGTGGCCCATATTTTGCTCCGAAGTGAAGTACTGTTATCTTTTTGCAAGTTATAAATGAAGTTAGTTTATTATCATATTACGGTCGAAATTGTTCATAGCATGACAGGTGATGGAGGATTATTCGGTCGTTCTTTACCAACCTTTTAACCACCCCCCAACCCCCTTTTTCCTTCGTGCCCCAATAATGACACAACTACTGCCATGACTTGGTTAATAATTGGCCACAGCAGCCTTTTTATTGCCTATTGTTTACATACTAAATAAACTCAACTGGTTCGCCTTCCAACGGGCGTTCCAACTTTAAACAATAGGCACTCCTCAATCATTCCTGGATAGGCCCGGTCCAGAAGCCTCCAATGATTATCCCTGGCCGCTACCCCCACCGGCCCCAGGGACGAGGTACTGGTTCTTTCCCCCTGGCACTGGCTATTCATTATTATTCTTATTACTATCCCTGGCCGCTACACCCACCGGCCCCAGGGACGAGGTACTGGTTACCAATAACCAAATACCCCAGCTTTTTGTATCCCGTACTTGCCAAGTACCATTTTCCGTAGCCACTGTAACCTCCAAGTGACTTCACCCCTTTTTCAAATGTACTTTTCTTGCCTCTGGACCAGACCTACCCCCGCCATAGGACAGGACAAGTGACCCCTTACTTGACCTGGACCCGCCACACACCAACTGCTTGTTCCACTCCATCACGCAAACCCAACATCCACATGTCCATCCCTATGTCAGTCAGGTGCACCAAATCTGCCTTCAAATATTGCCTCGACGAGGACTGCAAATCCTTGTGCTGTACAACCACTCCTCCATTCCTTGCTACAAACGCCCCCACTACCTTATTCACCTTCACACGTGCCTTATTGATCTTATCGACAGATCTCGCAAAGCGCCAACTGCCACGCGGGACTATATCTGACCACACCACAATCAAGCCTGGATACGCACACCATAACCGCAACAAATCACACCTTATATCCCTAATTAACTCTCGGGACGCACGCACTCCCAGATCATTACCCCCAACATGCAACACCAACACATCCGGAGGTCGATTCACACCACAAAAATACTCAAACTCGGGCAACACTCTTCCCCACGTCATGCCCTTGAGCCCCAACCATTTAACTTCTGCGGCCGAACGATCCAGCCCCAGCTGACGGCCATCCGGACGAACATCCGCTCTCCGAGCCCCCCAATAGACGTAAGAGTGACCCATAATCCAGATCAGACAGGGACCTGTGTAAGCAAACACAAACAAGTAAGTGCAAACCTCCGACTGAAAACAAAAGGCTCACCCGCCGTGAAACATATCCCGGCCCTCGGTCAATCCCCTGTTCGTTTCCCCCCTTTTTTGGCAACCTGTGTTCAAACCTTACAGCCGTTGCCGAGTGAGCAAATGGGGCCGAACATACAGCCGAAAACGAGACGATTCCCACCGACCAATGCGCCGAACCATCTCGTCTCCCAAACCCCACCGAGACGCTTCCGTGGCCGCCCCGATTCGAAATGAATGAGTCCCGTATTCACTAGGCTGTTCACCCACTGTGACCAAGCAAGTTCTCAACACCGCCCGAAACTGGAACCTCGACAAAAATGAACCATCCGCATGCAGCAAGAAAGGACCCCTGCATCCCCCCTCACTGACAAAAATTCCCTCACAATACGCACACCGGACACAGCTGACTACTCCCCAGGGCGTAAACCACAACCAACCTTCCCCTTCCCGCCTGATCCGTCTTGGAATGCCACAGCCAACATTCCACCCTGTCAGGCCACACGACAACATCCCCAAACATCAAACCTCCTGCCCTGATCTTAGAAGGGCTAACCAATTCCCCCAAACGAAATGCCCCAAAAAACGCCAACACAAACGCAGCTGAGAACATAACCTTCTCATATTCCGATACACAAATTCCTTCCAAACACCCTACCATTCTATCTAACAATTCAACCGAAACTGGTCGCCGGCTGTCTCTCAACCGCGCTCCCTGCTTAAAGCCTTTTAACGCCTGCCGAACCCTAAAATCCTTCGTCACATCTGTTTTTCCCAATAACTTAAACCAAAACGCTATAGCTGCCAGCCGCATTGACACCGCAGATGCCGATTTTCCCAACACAAAATCATTGCTAATGAACGCCAATACTGCCTGCAGCCATGCCCTGTCAATACCAGCTCCAAATACTCCCACGAAAACCTCCCATTCACGCCACACCGCAGTATACCGTGCCCACGTCGATTCAGCTAAAGACCTGCAAATCAAACCACCCACGATCACATTACCAGGGTCCATAAGCCATCCGGACACTGCAGACCCTCCTCTTCTGCCCATGGCACCAGCTCCCGAAACCTGCGGAGCTGAAAGCGAGAAAGCGCATCAGCCACAGAATTAGAAACTCCAGGCACATGTTTGGCCACAATCTGAATGTTCTGCTGTAAACACAATAACACCAGATGCCGCAGATACGCTACTACCGGCGGAGATTTTGCAGACAATGAATTGATCGCGTGCACTACCGCCATATTGTCACAATAAAAACAAACCTTTCGTCCAGCCAATACTGTCCCCCACAATTCAACTGCCATCACGATGTGAAACAGTTCCAATAACGCCAAATTCCGTACCAAGCCCTCAACATGCCACTGCCGTGGCCACGCGCCCGCACACCAACTGCCTTGAAAGAAAGCACCAAAACCCAATGAGCCTGACGCATCCGTAAAGAGTTGCAACTCGCTATTGGGCACCATCTCTTTCAACCAAAAATTACGCCCGTTATACGCCTGCAAAAACGTATCCCAGACCTTCAGATCTTCCTTGATCTCCCTCGTAATCCTGACAAAATGCGACGGACATGTAGTACCCGACGTGGCTGCCGCCAACCGTCGTGCAAACACTCGACCCATCGGTAAAATCCTACATGCAAAGTTCAGCTTGCCAAGTAGCGACTGGACAACTTTTAGCCGAACCTTCCTCGCCAGGCCCAATTCTGCCACGGACCTCCGCAAGTCCAAAACCTTTTCCTCTGGCAACCGACATTCACCTATCACAGAATCCAATTCGATTCCCAAAAAACGCATCACTGTAGCCGGGCCCTCCGTTTTATCCGGAGCCAACGGAATACCAAAACGATTAGCCACCCCTTGCAACGCGAACAATAAACTTGCACAAATCGGGGAACCAGCAGGTCCCACACAGAAAAAATCATCGAGATAATGGATTATGGAATCCATACCCGACACATCCCTGACAACCCATTCCACAAATGAACTAAAAACCTCAAAATAAGAACAGGAAATCGAGCACCCCATGGGTAAACATCGATCCACATAAAAACACCCATCCCACATACAACCCAACAAACGCTGGCTCTCCGGGTGCACCGGCAATAAGCGAAACGCCGCCTCCACATCCGACTTCGCCATCAGCGCCCCCGGACCAGCTTTTCTCACCAAATCCACCGCCTTATCAAAAGAAACATAACAAACTGAAGACAAATACGGAGGAATTCCATCATTAACTGAATTCCCAGCCGGGAATGACAAATGGTGAATCAATCTAAACCGACCCGGCTCCTTCTTCGGCACGACCCCCAGCGGAGAAACAATCAGCATTTTGCAAGGCGGCTCCAAAAAGGGGCCCGCCATGCGCCCTAACCCCACCTCCGTCCGCAGCTTGTCCCCAATTACCCCCGACTGTTCCTTAGCCGAGCGCAGATTGCCTGGAAACACCCCACTAGCCGTCACATCGGACGGGATGTGAAAACCAAAACGAAACCCTGAACGTAATAACTCAGCCGCCGTCGTATCGGGATATCTATTTAGGAACTGCTCCATCGCGTCGACCTTCATCGGAGTCCTCCCTTTGACCAGCACTGTCACCCCCTTTTCCTCCCCCTTTTTTAAAGCAACGGGACCGGCTATGGGAACCCCCACAGCCGGAACACTCATGTTTAAAACGGCAAAACGACCCAAATCTGCACTGGCCCTCATTGAACTGCCAACAGCGCCCCCCCCCTCGGGCATTTTCCGGGAGCCCGAACCGAAGCCCGCACCCCCGGCCGTCCCACGAAAGGGCTGAGCCGGAACCGTCATCAGCCGCAGCCACAATGAAATATCCTTATGGCCCCACTGAATATCCGGCCGCACCGCCATTCTCTGCCTAAACTCCTCGTCGTAACGCAGCCATGCCGAGCCCCCATGTTCCCTGTACGCCTCCCCGATAGAGTCCATGTAACCAAATAAGGCGGAACAATGTTCCGGCTCCTTTTCCCCCACTACGCTTGCCAAAATCGCGAACGCCTGCAGCCAATTTACAAACGTCCACGGGATGAGCCGATAACGCCGCTTCTCCTCGTCATCCTTCTCATTCTTGGAATTACTCGGCCGCACCTTATCCAAATTAAATTTAGCAAGAGGGAGCAATGAAAAAATCTCCACGTACTCCTTGTTCCAAATTTTTTCTCGAACTTCCTTCTTAAGGTGCGCCCCCAAAAGACCCTCAAAACACACATAAACCTCGCTCTTCGCCTTATCGCTGATTCTGACTACCTCATCCTCTTTCTCCTTCTCCTTCCCCGCCTCCTGCTCCTTCTCGGGCTCCTTCTCAGTCTGCCTCTCAGCCACCAACCCGGCCGCCCCACTCGCAACCTCCAGCACAGCCGGCGCAGCACCCCCCATGACTGGCACAACTGCTGTCCCGACCGCACCCGCCCCGGCCGGCCCCACCCATGCCCCAACCGGCGACCCCGGCAACGCACTCGGACTTAAAGCCGCCATCAAATTGCGCAAAAAAACCCACTAACTGGCCGAACCCCTGCAATTCCCCAGAACTCCCCTGCAAACCCTCCCTCAATGGCTGTGAACCCTCCCCATAAACCTCCCCCGCCACAGGTAAAATCACATTCCCCAATGTCTCACCAGACTGCTGAGGAGCAGCCGCAACGACGTCCTCCTCCGGTCCTCCGTCCACAGAAGATCCTTCGGACTCTTCGCCATCCTCCCGACAGGACGCCTCGTCCGCACCGGTCAGGGAGGCCGTGTCATCATCCCTACGCCGCCCAACGCCACCCCCCACCCCACCGTAGACACAGCCACCCCGACGGGCCGTTGCCTCTTATCCGATGCCCTGTCCTGGGAACCCTGGCCGTGCCCAGCCACCGAGTTCCCCCGCTGCCTCTTCCTGCTGGAAGATCCTCCTGCTCCAGACCCCTGCGGCCGACTGCCAGAGGGGTGTAATGCCTGATCACGCCAGGATCCCCCTCCCGTAGTACTGGAGGGATCCGCACCAGCCCTCCTGGGCCGTACTTCCCTCGCCGCTCCATCCCTGGTGCCACCCACCACACCTCCCGGGGCCACCGTCTCGCGTCGCAGCCTTCTCAGTTCCCTCTCTGTGGATCCCGTCCTCCGTCTCCTCCCGTCTGCGGCCCCCAGGCCCCCGTCCTCATGCAGATTCTCCCTGATGATACTCGCCGCTACTGGCCCCTTCCTCCCGGAAGGCCGCTCTGCCCCCTGCCGACTGCTGGAGGCTCCCGATGTCGTTGACGGCCGCCCGGCGCCGCTCCCTGGCCTATTCAAGCCGGGAGCCGCCGCAATAGCTGGTCCTCCACTCCTGGATTGCCGGCCGGAAGTACGCGGTAGGCCGGGACCGCCCACTTCCGGTCCAGCGCTCCCTCGCCACGGCCGGAGACGGCTCCAAGCCTGGAGTACGCGTGCTCCGCCGTTGAGGGTCCCCACCGGGGCTCCCCGAATGGACCCGCCTCGCGCCACCCGCATCCGGTGAGTAGCGCTCCGGCGGCCGCGAACGCCGGCCGCGCGCTTCGGGTGTGGAGGGGGCCGGTGCCGATGGGGTCGTGCAGGCAGCCTGAACGAAGGCCTGTACTGCCTGCGCCCCATGCACCGCAGTGGCCGCTGCCAATAACTCTCTCAAAACCGCCAGGTCCGCCATTGGAACAGGAACAAGCTGACAGAGAAACTCCTTCTGTCAGCACCGGAAGCCAAGTGAAATGTGCTTCCCTTTCACTGACCCATGTCCCCCCCACGACTCCCCCCTTCCTGCCCTGACCACCAATCCTTTTATGCCATTTATTACACCAATCCATGAATCCCCCATTCACTCCCTACCTCCCCTCCTGTCATGGGGGCCTGTCCACCCTATGGGTTCCCCTGCCTGCTTTGCCGTATCTATATCGAACAAATTTAAAAAGGAGTGAAAAGCAAACAAGAAACAACTAGTCCTGAATTGACGGTATGTGATATATGAATAAAAATTTATTTTTTCTGTTCAGACAATATCAGAGTTATCGGGCTGTGATCCGGCCTCCATAGGTGACTGTCTGATGAAGAAATCGGAGGAAGAAATGCACAATATTACCAAAAGAATGGTAGGTGTTGTGTAACGCTACGACAATACCACCGCCTGGGGGACTGTTAGGACGTTATTAACCCTAGAACGCATACCTGGGACCTCGCAGGCCTGCCAGGTTACTTGTATTCTATTTTCTGTAAAAGTACTTTAGTTTGAATTTTGAAAATCTAGGTAATCCTCAGGTATATAGTTGTTGTAATTTCCAGTTATTCATATATTGTTATGTTACAGACATTTCGGTATAACAACCTTTTTTTGGGACTACCCCATATTCACGCACCTGGGGCCTTTTAGGCCTGTACTAGGTTTACACTATGATGGAGAGAAGCAGCATGATATGCTTATCAAGGCAAACTACAGAGGCAATGATCCGATGTGGAATACGCTTTCTGGAACATCCAGAGCAAAGAGAAAAAAAAAGAAAGCGCTGCTATATTTGTTGAGCAAAGAAGGAAAGAAAATCGGAGCGTTTCTGTTCTACTTGCGGACAAAATGTATGCAAGGAACATTGAGCCGAAAAAATAATATGCGAGAATTGTCGGGGGAATATGTAAAGTTACAAATAAATATTCCTGCACCAAGTTTGCTACAACCAAAAAATGTTTTCATAAAAAAATTGTATATAGAATGCCTATATTTGGCGTGCCCGTTTACTTACTTTTTTGTTGTTTTATGCACATAATTCTGTTTTGAAATATACACATCTTAGGCTGTGTTCCCAGTAGCGCTGGGGTTTGCCAGAAGGGGGTTCATAATTGATCTGACCTCCTGGTAACTCAAGCTAAGGCTTCCGCCAGCCTTAGTTGGGGTCACCAGGAGGTCATATTCATTACGGATCCCGTCCTGGTGGACCCCAGCGCTAGTGGGAATGCATCCTTACTTTGCAATAAACTTTGAAAAGTATTTTTTTGAGTTGTTCCATGATAATTGTAAACAGGCCTAAAAGGCCCCAGGTGCGTGAATGTGTAGATTTCTATGGGTATGCGTTCTAGGGTTAATATCCACATTACATGAATTGCTCTGTTTCTTTTAATTTTCCATATCTTTCCTTGTTCATTATTATTTTCTCCCTTCTGTTGTCGGAGTCATTTTCATTTTTTAATGTCAAAGCTACTCATCTGCCAAGATTTATTGGGGTAAACTGTTGCGTTGTTGGTAAATGAAACATTGAGGTGTTGGTGAATGAAATGTTGAGATATTGAAGGAGGAAATGTTGAGTCATTGGTGGATGAAATGTTGAGTCATTGGTGGATGAAATGTTGAGTTGTTGACAGATGAAATGTTGAGTTGTTGGTGGATGAAATGTTGAGTCATTGGTGGATGAAATGTTGAGTTGTTGATGGGTGAAATGTTGAATTTTGATGGAGGAAATGTTGAGTCATTGGTGGATGAAATGTTGAGTTGTTGACGGATGAAATGTTGAGTTGTTGGTGAATGAAATGTTGAGTTGTTGGTGAATTAAATGTTGAGTGGTTGATGGATGAAATATTGAGTCGTTGGTGGATGAAATGTTGAGTTGTTGATCGATGAAATGTTGAACTGTTCATGAATGAAATCATGAGCTGTTGATGGAGGAAATGTTGAGTTGCTGATGGATGAAATGTTGAGTCATTGGTGGATGAAATGTTGAGTTGTTGGTGAATGAAATGTTGAGTTGTTGATGAATGAAATGTTGAGTCGTTGGTGGATGAAATGTTGAGTTATTACTGGGTGAAATGTTGAGCTGTTGGTGGATGAAATGTTGAGTCGTTGACGGAGGAAATGTTGAGTTGTTGGTGAATGAAATGTTGAGTTGTTGGTGAATGAAATGTTGAGTTGTTGGTGAATGAAATGTTGAGTTGTTGATGGATGAAATATTGAGTCGTTGGTGGATGAAATGTTGAGTTGTTGATGGGTGAAATGTTGAGCTGTTGGTGGATGAAATGTTGAGTTGTTGACGGATTAAATGTTGAACTGTTGGTGGATGACATCTTGAGCTGTTGCTGGAGGAAATGTTGAGCTGTTGACCTTTTGAAGACCCCTCCTCACCACCATCTTGATGCTTCTGTAAATATCCACCACAATACAGGCTTCATAGGAGAACAAGATTTTCACGGTATACTACAATACTAAATCAATGCAATATATAGATCTAGCGATCAGTCATTCAAGGGATCAAAACCCTTGGGGGAATTGAAAAAAAAACTGTAACGTAAATATAATAAGTTCAAAAAATATATTATAAAAAACAAAACAAACAAAAATCACATGAAAATTCATATCACCACCCTCACACATTTTCCTAGTTAAAATCTAAAAGTGATAAAGCAAACATAATAATCTTTGGTATCGGCCTGTCTGATAAAGTCTGAAGAATCCAGATTTTTAAAGTATTAAATGTGTAAGATAAATACAGTATAGAACACAAATAAGAACCAATTGTGGTTTTTTATTTCTGCTTCTCATTTTGCAATAAAAAGCGATAAAAAAAATTGTACACACGTGGTCAAAATTGTTGGTCCCCCTCAATTAATGAAAGAGAAACCCACAATGGTCACAAAAATAATTTGAATCTGACAAAAGTATTTATGAAAAAAATCAATGAAAATGAATGAATAAATTAAAGTCAGACATTGCTTTTCAACCCTGCTGCCACAGAATTAAAGAAAAAATTAAATGCTTGAAATTGGCCTGGACACGATCGATGGTACCCATGAAAATAATGTGACATAAGCGACATGTTAAATCAAGGATTCTCCACTAATTAGCATCACAGATATTAACAATCTTGTAATCAGTCAGTGGGAATGTATATAGGGCTGCAGATACTCACTGTGCTCTTTGGTGACATGATCTGTACCACACTCAACATGGGCCAAAGGAAGCACAGGAAATACTTGTCTCAGGAGATTAGAAAGAAAATTATGGACAAGCATGTTACAGGTAAAGGTTATAAGACCATCTCCAAGCAGCTTGATGTTCCTGTGACTACAGTTGCACATATTATTCAGAAATTTAAGATCCATGGGATCGTAGCCAACCTCCCTGGATGTGGCCGCAGGAGGAAAATTGATGACAAACCAAAAAGAAAGATAGTATGAATGGTAACAAAAGAGCCCAGAAAATTTTCTAAAGAGATTAAAGGTCAACTTCAAGCTTCAAAGAAGGTAATATTGTTGCGCCACTCTGTAATTGTCATCGGGGGCAGGTTATTTGAATGGGAACCTCACCTGTGCTTGTTGTGCTGTCTGCACAACAAGAGTTAGTGCATTGATGTTTATCTCCCTGTGACCTCGGCTAATAAGCGGCTGTGGATAATGAAGATTTTGCTGCGTCCTTAATCCCAGCACCTCACATGTGAGTCGTCACGTGGTGGGTCCGTGGGCGTGTTCAGGACGTCATCCAAGGTCCTATTGCCCGGAGCTGCTCCATACCTCACTCCGCATAGCGGAGGAACGAATGTATTTCAAAAAGAGTAATAGGTATTTGTGTGAGCGCTGGGGAATCAACCGGCACCAAGGCTATTATGAATAGTTACCTCTCGGCTTTATTTGTACAATAAAAAGGCAGGGTCCTTTAGGCCACAAAGGACCCTGCCTTTTTATTGTACAAATAAAGCCGAGAGGTAACTATTCATAATAGCCTTGGTGCCGGTTGATTCCCCAGCGCTCACACAAATACCTATTACTCTTTTTGAAATAACTTCGAGCTTCAGGAACATCAGTGTCAAATCGTACCATCTGTCGTTTGAGCCAAAGTGGACTTCATGGGAGACAACCAAGGAGGACACCATTGTTGAAAAAAAATCATAAAAAAGACTGGAATTTGCAAAACTACATGTTCACAAGCCACAAAGCTTCTGGGACAATGTCCTATGGACCCATGAGACATAAATGGAACTTTTTGGCAAGGCACTACAGCTCTATGTTCACAGACGGAAAAATTAAGCCTATCAAGAAAAGAACACTGTCCCTACTGTGAAACATGGAGGAGGCTCTGTTATGTTCTGGGGCTGCTTTGCTGCATCTGGCACAGGGTGTCTTGAATCTGTGCAGGCTACAATAAAATCTCAAGACTATCAAGGAATTCTAGAGAGAGATGTGCTGCCCAGTGCCAGCTTGGTCTCAGTCACAGGTTATGGGTCTTGCAACAGGATAATGACACAAAACACACAGCTAAAAACACCCAAGAATGGCTAAAAAACATTGGACTATTTTGAAGCGTCTTCTATGAGCCCTGACCTAAATCCTATTGAGCATCTTTGGAAAGAGCTGAAATATGGAAAAGGTGACCTTCAAACACCAGACAACCGAAGCAGTTTGCTCTTGAGGAGTTGCCAAAATACCTGTGGAGAGGAGCAGAAGTCTCATTGACCATTACAGGAATCGTGTGATTGCAGTGATTGCCTCAAAAGGTGAAACACAATATGAAGTGAAGGGACCATCATTTCTGTCCAAAGTAAAAAAATAGGGGGGGGAACAAGAGGCGCAATAGTGCCCTATCACTAGTGACACTAATGTATGCGGTGGGTATGAATTCACTCACCTAGCACAGTTGTGAGACCCACAACTGGTGTAAAAGCATTTGGCATTAAATGCAGCTGCTGCAGGACTTCCACCTTCCACATGCACGTGGGAATCATCCAGAAGTTACCTCAGGGGAAATGGTGTATCAGTGTCCGCGCTGCTGAAATCCCAAGAAAACGATCCGGAAACCATATGTAGGTTGCATCAATCATCCATTTATTCCTTTCCTACGCGTTTCAACACTGTCCTAGTGTCTTCCTCAGGGATATTACATGTCAGCTCTTAACAAGGTTTATATAGCCCCTGTACATGGCATTTAGGGGTGTGTTAGCACATGCTGATGATGTCAAAATCGTCATTAAAGTGGGCGGAGCCCAATTCGATGATGTCAAAATCGTCATCAAAGTGGGAGGAGCCTAATTTTTGGCTCCAAAACAGTAAAAACTAGTTTCTGTGGAGCATTTTACATCGTACAATGATATACAAGTTGATAAAAATATGACTAAACAAATGGTATAAAAAACGTTCTGAAATTTGCTGCGGAAAAGTAAATAAAACCTTCAGTAATAAGAACAGGAAACAAAAAAAAATAAAATAAAAATAATATACACTCCGATATGCCTCTGGGTGTATTAGAACTCTTGGTCATTTGGATGAAAAACATCCTCACTATTGGGTTGTGCCACCAGGGCAATTCATTAGCAAATAAAAGTGCTGAGAAGTTTGGTATTATCCTGTGAAGGTGGAATAGGAAAAAATATATATGGACAATATTATCTATATCTATGTAATTAAAAAACAACTTTATTATAAAATTATTCAAAATAATATAAATATATAAAAAATATAAAAAAATATAAATATATGAAAATGTATAAAATGATGAGGGATAAGAATATTTAAAAACTTAATATTCATCATATAAATATATATATATATCTGAGAGGGATTTTGCTTAAAAGGTTTCAAATTATAGGAACTACTTATTATTTATGTGAGGGGATCTTATATAAAGATAAAATCAAATGTTAAAAATGCGTATAAACTAGTTTAAAATAGTCATATTCATGGTTCAAGTGTTGCGCACACACTTAAGGAGCTGCTCTCATATCTAAAACCTTGCCAGTTCTAATCCTCCCAGTGGCATTTACATATAAAGCAAAACTCTTCCATCATAAAGTATAATTTATGTTGTAAAATTTCATTAGCAGGTGTATTAACAATTTGCGTCACAAAATGGCGCTCACATTACACCATAGAATAATTCTGGATGCAGTTTCCATAGCAATAGGGTATCAAAGTAGTTCAAATGTTCGCCACCGGGGGGCGACCAAAATACACGTTCCTATGTGTTTGAATTTCTGTGCAGTGCAATTGTTCGCCTCTAGGGGCGATCAAAATACATGTTTCTATGTAATCATACTCTGTTAGCTCATAGTAGTGATAGAATAGTGATTCCAAGATGTGTTGAGTTAAATATTTGTGTTCAGAAAAAAAATAAATACTAATATATAATAATAACTAAATTGGGGGTGAAAAAGTGATATAGTATTTTATATAAAATATTTCCACAAATATATAGTGACCTTATTATAAATAAATAAATAAATAAATAAATAGAAGTTCCGTGAATGTCTGAGTATCAGAATGTATATAATCTGTGAATCTATTTAACAGTGGTTATCATATGAGCTCAGAGATGATGTTCAGACCCTTGGGTTTTAATGTATCTAGTCGGTACATCCAGAATTTTTCACGTTTTTTCAGGACCTCAAATCTGTTGTTTGTATTGGCAGGTATGTGGTCAATTGGTGTAATTTCTAAACATGTGGGGTCCCTATTGTGGTGCGTACTGAAGTGGTTTGATACCCCATGGAATTTAAAACCATTTTTAATGTTGGCTCGATGTTTATTGAGTCGCTCATGTAGCGATCTTATAGTTCTGCCCACATATTGGAGGTGACATGGACATTCTAGGAGGTAAATAATGTACCCAGTTGTACAATCCATATTATGCTTAATTGGATAGGATTTTTGTGTGGTAGAGGATGTGATATTTGATCTCTGTTGAATATTCCTGCAGCACAGACATTTCTTTCTGTTGCACCTTTTTGTCATGATGGTGGTTGGCTCACTTTTTTTGGTGGTGAATCTCTCTCTCAGACGGCTGGGAGCTACCATGTTTTTAATATTGGGGGCTCTCCTATATGTAATACCGGGTGTGTTAGGGATGATGGACTTTAAGATGGGATCTTTTTTTAGTAAATGCCAATGTGTGGTGAGGCATTTTCTGATGTTTTTATGGTATTTGTTATACGTTGTGATAAAATTCAGGGAAAATTCTTTATCCGTCTGCTGTTTTTTCTTTGGTTGCAGGAGAATATTTTGGGGCACTCTGCTGCTCCCTTTTTGTGCTTTATTTATTAGTTTGCTAGGGTAACCCCTGACTTTAAATTTTCTTTCCAAGATCTCAGATTGTTCTCTGTAATCTTCATTTGTTGTACAATTCTTTTTTATTCTCAAGAATTGATTAGAAGGAATGTTCCGGAGCCATTTGGTATAATGACCACTGGCGAAGTTTATATATGAATTTCTGTCCGTTGACTTGAAATATGTTTTAGTGCATATTTCAGAGTCTTGGACAAAGATTGTTAGGTCCAAAAAGTTTATAGTTGTTCTATGCACAGTGGGTTCAAATTCAAGGCCCCAATTGTTGGTCATGATTTCATTCAAAAAACCTTGTAAATCTCCCTTCTCGGTATCCCATATGAAGAATATATCATCTATAAAACGTTTATATACCACTAGACCATCATCATTACTCTTATTAATATAGAGTCTTTCAAACATACCCATGAATAGGTTTGCGTATGAACACGCTGTTTTAGACCCCATGGCTGTTCCATAGGTCTGATGATACATGTCACCTTCAAAAGTGAAAAAATTATTATTGAGTATAAATTTTAGTCCATCCAGTACAAAATCAATGGTTGCATCCCTCATTTCTAGGTCTTCCTTCAAATAAAATTCTGCACACATGATTCCTGTCTCATGCCTGATGTTGGTGTACAAGGAAGTGACATCCATAGTGACCAAGATAAAGGAATCTTTCCATTTGATATCTTTCAAGGTTTTTATCAGTTCTGTCGAGTCTTTTAGGAAACTGGGTAGATTTATCACATATTTTTGAAGCTTTTTATCTATATACATTGATAAATTACTAGTCAATGAATTAATACCCGAGATGATAGGCCTACCAGGCGGGTTGTTGAGCCTCTTATGTATTTTGGGGAGATGGTACATGAATGGTGTGGCTGGTTGGTTTTTTATAAGGAATTTTTTGAGAGATGTATCAATGATATTTTGTTTATGGGCCATATTTATTTTCTGATTATATATTTTCGTGAGAGCTGGATAGGGATCTTTTTTGATCTTTCTATAGTATTTGGCATCAGACAAAAGTCTTAGTGCTTCAGCTTTATACTCTGTAAAATCTTGGATTACAATGCCTCCCCCTTTGTCAGCAGCCCGTATGACAATATTTTTATTGTCTCTAAGTTTTTTCAAGGCCATTTTCTCTTCTTTTGTTAGATTGTCTTTATTCTTACCCATTGAGTTATTCTTTATTAGGTTTTCTTTTTTCAAGTCATTTAAAAGAATGTCCTGAAAGGCTTCAAGTATATGGCCTCTACTCTCCAAGGGGTAAAAATGAGATTTTACCTTTAACGTTTTATCAGGAGTATCTACTTCTGTGGTTACTGTTTCATTCTCAGGTTTTAGGGCAAAATGTCTTTTCAGTGTTAATTTTCTTATAAAATGGTGGACGTCGATAAATAAGTCAAAATCATCAGGCTGATATGAGGGGCAGAAGTGTAGGCCCTTATTAAGGAGTTTCTCTTCATCTTTAGAGGGTACATAACTGGAAAGGTTTATTATGTTATTCTCATTTAATCCCGAAAGCTTATTTTTACTTTTTTCCTTTTTTCTTTTTCCTCTACATCCTCTTTTTTTCTTTTGCCTCCTAATGGGCTGAAGAATCTCGTTATTTCCTGATTTGTTGACCTGGCTGCAGCTAAAAAAGGTACTACTCCATTATTTTTATTTTTTGAGTTATCCAGTATAACCTTATGTGTAGGGAGGTCTTTATCTGTGGGAAAAAAATGGAATTTCATCCATGTTTATTAGATCTATTTGTTCTGTTATATGATCTGTTACCCCCATTAGATTAATTTCTGGAGTTGTGGTCGTTGTGTTATATCTGCTTTTCTCATGTAATTTAATCGGACTTAATGGCCTCTCTCTGTTTATTTTGTTTATAAGTTCCCTGATCTGTTTCAGATGCTCCTCATCACTTGTTATGGCTTCATTTACTGTTATAGATTCTGCATTATTTTCTCTGACATTATGTATCTGTGCTATAGTTGTTATCACATTTTTTTGGGTAGATTGGGTTACCAAAGTATTGATCCCTTCTTGCTGGGCATCAATAATTTTTGGTGTCTCTTTACTCAGTATTTTGTCTACTTTTACAAAACCATCCTCATCAAAAAGATCATCAGGCAATATACTTGATCCCTCTTCTAACTCCTCCTCTTCCATTATGTCTATATCATTGGTGGGTATTGATTTTGGGGATATCACTTCAATAATGTCAGAATTTAGTGGTATACTCTCAGACTTTTTAGGGGTGGCCTTCTTCCCCATAGAGATGTTATCATGTGGTATATGTCCATCACTTTGGTTACCCCTTCTATTATTATTGCTGTAGGCTCTCCTTGAGCTATTAGAGAAACTCCTATCCCTCGGTCCCTTCTGCTGAGATGTGTTTCTTGACTTTCTATATGTATTATTCTCCTCTCCTGGTTTATTTGTAGCATAATCCTGTCTGTCCCTATTTAATTTTCGTGATTTCCTCATGACAGTGTCATGTTCTGTTTGGACCAGACTGGTACTGATACTGGCATATATCCTTTTATATTCAGTGTTCGCACTATATTTATTCAGGTTATCACTGATTCTATTGATCTCTTGTGTGGCTATGTCTGCCAGCTTAGACCTCTTATCACATAATATACTCAATAGCGTTCTCATACATTGCTTTAAAATAAAATTCCAGTTAGTAGTAAATTCAGTATCGTCTGGGAAAGGCGAGTTTAGCACAAGCCTGAGTCCCCTTGGGCAAATGTTCTCCTCAATATAAACTGTTAAAAATCTGGCATCTATACCATATTGCACTTCCCTTTTGAGTGCATCTTCCAAATTGTGTAGTAATTCTTTCATAAGTCTGGTCTCTTCCTCATTAAGGGACACAGGGCTATTCTCAGTCTCATCACAGTTAGTATGTACAGTTCCAATAGTTCTTTGTATCAGTTTCTCTCTGGAAACAAATCTTCCTCTCAGATAATCCATCCTGTCACACAGTTTATGCAGCACCCTTATTCCACTTGGGTCCAAAACGCCCAGGAAACCGCTGATTCCCCACGTCAACGATAACCAACTGTATCAAAGTAAAAAAATAGGGGGGGGAACAAGAGGCGCAATAGTGCCCTATCACTAGTGACACTAATGTATGCGGTGGGTATGAATTCACTCACCTAGCACAGTTGTGAGACCCACAACTGGTGTAAAAGCATTTGGCATTAAATGCAGCTGCTGCAGGACTTCCACCTTCCACATGCACGTGGGAATCATCCAGAAGTTACCTCAGGGGAAATGGTGTATCAGTGTCCGCGCTGCTGAAATCCCAAGAAAACGATCCGGAAACCATATGTAGGTTGCATCAATCATCCATTTATTCCTTTCCTACGCGTTTCAACACTGTCCTAGTGTCTTCCTCAGGGATATTACATGTCAGCTCTTAACAAGGTTTATATAGCCCCTGTACATGGCATTTAGGGGTGTGTTAGCACATGCTGATGATGTCAAAATCGTCATTAAAGTGGGCGGAGCCCAATTCGATGATGTCAAAATCGTCATCAAAGTGGGAGGAGCCTAATTTTTGGCTCCAAAACAGTAAAAACTAGTTTCTGTGGAGCATTTTACATCGTACAATGATATACAAGTTGATAAAAATATGACTAAACAAATGGTATAAAAAACGTTCTGAAATTTGCTGCGGAAAAGTAAATAAAACCTTCAGTAATAAGAACAGGAAACAAAAAAAAAAAATAAAAATAATATACACTCCGATATGCCTCTGGGTGTATTAGAACTCTTGGTCATTTGGATGAAAAACATCCTCACTATTGGGTTGTGCCACCAGGGCAATTCATTAGCAAATAAAAGTGCTGAGAAGTTTGGTATTATCCTGTGAAGGTGGAATAGGAAAAAATATATATGGACAATATTATCTATATCTATGTAATTAAAAAACAACTTTATTATAAAATTATTCAAAATAATATAAATATATAAAAAATATAAAAAAATATAAATATATGAAAATGTATAAAATGATGAGGGATAAGAATATTTAAAAACTTAATATTCATCATATAAATATATATATATATCTGAGAGGGATTTTGCTTAAAAGGTTTCAAATTATAGGAACTACTTATTATTTATGTGAGGGGATCTTATATAAAGATAAAATCAAATGTTAAAAATGCGTATAAACTAGTTTAAAATAGTCATATTCATGGTTCAAGTGTTGCGCACCACTTAAGGAGCTGCTCTCATATCTAAAACCTTGCCAGTTCTAATCCTCCCAGTGGCATTTACATATAAAGCAAAACTCTTCCATCATAAAGTATAATTTATGTTGTAAAATTTCATTAGCAGGTGTATTAACAATTTGCGTCACAAAATGGCGCTCACATTACACCATAGAATAATTCTGGATGCAGTTTCCATAGCAATAGGGTATCAAAGTAGTTCAAATGTTCGCCACCGGGGGGCGACCAAAATACACGTTCCTATGTGTTTGAATTTCTGTGCAGTGCAATTGTTCGCCTCTAGGGGCGATCAAAATACATGTTTCTATGTAATCATACTCTGTTAGCTCATAGTAGTGATAGAATAGTGATTCCAAGATGTGTTGAGTTAAATATTTGTGTTCAGAAAAAAAATAAATACTAAATATATAATAATAACTAAATTGGGGGTGAAAAAGTGATATAGTATTTTATATAAAATATTTCCACAAATATATAGTGACCTTATTATAAATAAATAAATAAATAAATAAATAGAAGTTCCGTGAATGTCTGAGTATCAGAATGTATATAATCTGTGAATCTATTTAACAGTGGTTATCATATGAGCTCAGAGATGATGTTCAGACCCTTGGGTTTTAATGTATCTAGTCGGTACATCCAGAATTTTTCACGTTTTTTCAGGACCTCAAATCTGTTGTTTGTATTGGCAGGTATGTGGTCAATTGGTGTAATTTCTAAACATGTGGGGTCCCTATTGTGGTGCGTACTGAAGTGGTTTGATACCCCATGGAATTTAAAACCATTTTTAATGTTGGCTCGATGTTTATTGAGTCGCTCATGTAGCGATCTTATAGTTCTGCCCACATATTGGAGGTGACATGGACATTCTAGGAGGTAAATAATGTACCCAGTTGTACAATCCATATTATGCTTAATTGGATAGGATTTTTGTGTGGTAGAGGATGTGATATTTGATCTCTGTTGAATATTCCTGCAGCACAGACATTTCTTTCTGTTGCACCTTTTTGTCATGATGGTGGTTGGCTCACTTTTTTTGGTGGTGAATCTCTCTCTCAGACGGCTGGGAGCTACCATGTTTTTAATATTGGGGGCTCTCCTATATGTAATACCGGGTGTGTTAGGGATGATGGACTTTAAGATGGGATCTTCTTTTAGTAAATGCCAATGTGTGGTGAGGCATTTTCTGATGTTTTTATGGTATTTGTTATACGTTGTGATAAAATTCAGGGAAAATTCTTTATCCGTCTGCTGTTTTTTCTTTGGTTGCAGGAGAATATTTTGGGGCACTCTGCTGCTCCCTTTTTGTGCTTTATTTATTAGTTTGCTAGGGTAACCCCTGACTTTAAATTTTCTTTCCAAGATCTCAGATTGTTCTCTGTAATCTTCATTTGTTGTACAATTCTTTTTTATTCTCAAGAATTGATTAGAAGGAATGTTCCGGAGCCATTTGGTATAATGACCACTGGCGAAGTTTATATATGAATTTCTGTCCGTTGACTTGAAATATGTTTTAGTGCATATTTCAGAGTCTTGGACAAAGATTGTTAGGTCCAAAAAGTTTATAGTTGTTCTATGCACAGTGGGTTCAAATTCAAGGCCCCAATTGTTGGTCATGATTTCATTCAAAAAACCTTGTAAATCTCCCTTCTCGGTATCCCATATGAAGAATATATCATCTATAAAACGTTTATATACCACTAGACCATCATCATTACTCTTATTAATATAGAGTCTTTCAAACATACCCATGAATAGGTTTGCGTATGAACACGCTGTTTTAGACCCCATGGCTGTTCCATAGGTCTGATGATACATGTCACCTTCAAAAGTGAAAAAATTATTATTGAGTATAAATTTTAGTCCATCCAGTACAAAATCAATGGTTGCATCCCTCATTTCTAGGTCTTCCTTCAAATAAAATTCTGCACACATGATTCCTGTCTCATGCCTGATGTTGGTGTACAAGGAAGTGACATCCATAGTGACCAAGATAAAGGAATCTTTCCATTTGATATCTTTCAAGGTTTTTATCAGTTCTGTCGAGTCTTTTAGGAAACTGGGTAGATTTATCACATATTTTTGAAGCTTTTTATCTATATACATTGATAAATTACTAGTCAATGAATTAATACCCGAGATGATAGGCCTACCAGGCGGGTTGTTGAGCCTCTTATGTATTTTGGGGAGATGGTACATGAATGGTGTGGCTGGTTGGTTTTTTATAAGGAATTTTTTGAGAGATGTATCAATGATATTTTGTTTATGGGCCATATTTATTTTCTGATTATATATTTTCGTGAGAGCTGGATAGGGATCTTTTTTGATCTTTCTATAGTATTTGGCATCAGACAAAAGTCTTAGTGCTTCAGCTTTATACTCTGTAAAATCTTGGATTACAATGCCTCCCCCTTTGTCAGCAGCCCGTATGACAATATTTTTATTGTCTCTAAGTTTTTTCAAGGCCATTTTCTCTTCTTTTGTTAGATTGTCTTTATTCTTACCCATTGAGTTATTCTTTATTAGGTTTTCTTTTTTCAAGTCATTTAAAAGAATGTCCTGAAAGGCTTCAAGTATATGGCCTCTACTCTCCAAGGGGTAAAAATGAGATTTTACCTTTAACGTTTTATCAGGAGTATCTACTTCTGTGGTTACTGTTTCATTCTCAGGTTTTAGGGCAAAATGTCTTTTCAGTGTTAATTTTCTTATAAAATGGTGGACGTCGATAAATAAGTCAAAATCATCAGGCTGATATGAGGGGCAGAAGTGTAGGCCCTTATTAAGGAGTTTCTCTTCATCTTTAGAGGGTACATAACTGGAAAGGTTTATTATGTTATTCTCATTTAATCCCGAAAGCTTATTTTTACTTTTTTCCTTTTTTCTTTTTCCTCTACATCCTCTTTTTTTCTTTTGCCTCCTAATGGGCTGAAGAATCTCGTTATTTCCTGATTTGTTGACCTGGCTGCAGCTAAAAAA
This sequence comes from Allobates femoralis, assembly GCA_033576535.1. Lineage (NCBI taxonomy): Eukaryota > Metazoa > Chordata > Amphibia > Anura > Aromobatidae > Allobates > Allobates femoralis. The sequence goes on along the minus strand of JARQOC010000010.1, from coordinate 126,726,044 downwards.
GGTACTACTCCATTATTTTTATTTTTTGAGTTATCCAGTATAACCTTATGTGTAGGGAGGTCTTTATCTGTGGAAATAAATGGAATTTCATCCATGTTTATTAGATCTATTTGTTCTGTTATATGATCTGTTACCCCCATTAGATTAATTTCTGGAGTTGTGGTCGTTGTGTTATATCTGCTTTTCTCATGTAATTTAATCGGACTTAATGGCCTCTCTCTGTTTATTTTGTTTATAAGTTCCCTGATCTGTTTCAGATGCTCCTCATCACTTGTTATGGCTTCATTTACTGTTATAGATTCTGCATTATTTTCTCTGACATTATGTATCTGTGCTATAGTTGTTATCACATTTTTTTGGGTAGATTGGGTTACCAAAGTATTGATCCCTTCTTGCTGGGCATCAATAATTTTTGGTGTCTCTTTACTCAGTATTTTGTCTACTTTTACAAAACCATCCTCATCAAAAAGATCATCAGGCAATATACTTGATCCCTCTTCTAACTCCTCCTCTTCCATTATGTCTATATCATTGGTGGGTATTGATTTTGGGGATATCACTTCAATAATGTCAGAATTTAGTGGTATACTCTCAGACTTTTTAGGGGTGGCCTTCTTCCCCATAGAGATGTTATCATGTGGTATATGTCCATCACTTTGGTTACCCCTTCTATTATTATTGCTGTAGGCTCTCCTTGAGCTATTAGAGAAACTCCTATCCCTCGGTCCCTTCTGCTGAGATGTGTTTCTTGACTTTCTATATGTATTATTCTCCTCTCCTGGTTTATTTGTAGCATAATCCTGTCTGTCCCTATTTAATTTTCGTGATTTCCTCATGACAGTGTCATGTTCTGTTTGGACCAGACTGGTACTGATACTGGCATATATCCTTTTATATTCAGTGTTCGCACTATATTTATTCAGGTTATCACTGATTCTATTGATCTCTTGTGTGGCTATGTCTGCCAGCTTAGACCTCTTATCACATAATATACTCAATAGCGTTCTCATACATTGCTTTAAAATAAAATTCCAGTTAGTAGTAAATTCAGTATCGTCTGGGAAAGGCGAGTTTAGCACAAGCCTGAGTCCCCTTGGGCTTAGGCTTGTGCTAAACTCGCCTTTCCCAGACGATACTGAATTTACTACTAACTGGAATTTTATTTTAAAGCAATGTATGAGAACGCTATTGAGTATATTATGTGATAAGAGGTCTAAGCTGGCAGACATAGCCACACAAGAGATCAATAGAATCAGTGATAACCTGAATAAATATAGTGCGAACACTGAATATAAAAGGATATATGCCAGTATCAGTACCAGTCTGGTCCAAACAGAACATGACACTGTCATGAGGAAATCACGAAAATTAAATAGGGACAGACAGGATTATGCTACAAATAAACCAGGAGAGGAGAATAATACATATAGAAAGTCAAGAAACACATCTCAGCAGAAGGGACCGAGGGATAGGAGTTTCTCTAATAGCTCAAGGAGAGCCTACAGCAATAATAATAGAAGGGGTAACCAAAGTGATGGACATATACCACATGATAACATCTCTATGGGGAAGAAGGCCACCCCTAAAAAGTCTGAGAGTATACCACTAAATTCTGACATTATTGAAGTGATATCCCCAAAATCAATACCCACCAATGATATAGACATAATGGAAGAGGAGGAGTTAGAAGAGGGATCAAGTATATTGCCTGATGATCTTTTTGATGAGGATGGTTTTGTAAAAGTAGACAAAATACTGAGTAAAGAGACACCAAAAATTATTGATGCCCAGCAAGAAGGGATCAATACTTTGGTAACCCAATCTACCCAAAAAAATGTGATAACAACTATAGCACAGATACATAATGTCAGAGAAAATAATGCAGAATCTATAACAGTAAATGAAGCCATAACAAGTGATGAGGAGCATCTGAAACAGATCAGGGAACTTATAAACAAAATAAACAGAGAGAGGCCATTAAGTCCGATTAAATTACATGAGAAAAGCAGATATAACACAACGACCACAACTCCAGAAATTAATCTAATGGGGGTAACAGATCATATAACAGAACAAATAGATCTAATAAACATGGATGAAATTCCATTTATTTCCACAGATAAAGACCTCCCTACACATAAGGTTATACTGGATAACTCAAAAAATAAAAATAATGGAGTAGTACCTTTTTTAGCTGCAGCCAGGTCAACAAATCAGGAAATAACGAGATTCTTCAGCCCATTAGGAGGCAAAAGAAAAAAAGAGGATGTAGAGGAAAAAGAAAAAAGGAAAAAAGTAAAAATAAGCTTTCGGGATTAAATGAGAATAACATAATAAACCTTTCCAGTTATGTACCCTCTAAAGATGAAGAGAAACTCCTTAATAAGGGCCTACACTTCTGCCCCTCATATCAGCCTGATGATTTTGACTTATTTATCGACGTCCACCATTTTATAAGAAAATTAACACTGAAAAGACATTTTGCCCTAAAACCTGAGAATGAAACAGTAACCACAGAAGTAGATACTCCTGATAAAACGTTAAAGGTAAAATCTCATTTTTACCCCTTGGAGAGTAGAGGCCATATACTTGAAGCCTTTCAGGACATTCTTTTAAATGACTTGAAAAAAGAAAACCTAATAAAGAATAACTCAATGGGTAAGAATAAAGACAATCTAACAAAAGAAGAGAAAATGGCCTTGAAAAAACTTAGAGACAATAAAAATATTGTCATACGGGCTGCTGACAAAGGGGGAGGCATTGTAATCCAAGATTTTACAGAGTATAAAGCTGAAGCACTAAGACTTTTGTCTGATGCCAAATACTATAGAAAGATCAAAAAAGATCCCTATCCAGCTCTCACGAAAATATATAATCAGAAAATAAATATGGCCCATAAACAAAATATCATTGATACATCTCTCAAAAAATTCCTTATAAAAAACCAACCAGCCACACCATTCATGTACCATCTCCCCAAAATACATAAGAGGCTCAACAACCCGCCTGGTAGGCCTATCATCTCGGGTATTAATTCATTGACTAGTAATTTATCAATGTATATAGATAAAAAGCTTCAAAAATATGTGATAAATCTACCCAGTTTCCTAAAAGACTCGACAGAACTGATAAAAACCTTGAAAGATATCAAATGGAAAGATTCCTTTATCTTGGTCACTATGGATGTCACTTCCTTGTACACCAACATCAGGCATGAGACAGGAATCATGTGTGCAGAATTTTATTTGAAGGAAGACCTAGAAATGAGGGATGCAACCATTGATTTTGTACTGGATGGACTAAAATTTATACTCAATAATAATTTTTTCACTTTTGAAGGTGACATGTATCATCAGACCTATGGAACAGCCATGGGGTCTAAAACAGCGTGTTCATACGCAAACCTATTCATGGGTATGTTTGAAAGACTCTATATTAATAAGAGTAATGATGATGGTCTAGTGGTATATAAACGTTTTATAGATGATATATTCTTCATATGGGATACCGAGAAGGGAGATTTACAAGGTTTTTTGAATGAAATCATGACCAACAATTGGGGCCTTGAATTTGAACCCACTGTGCATAGAACAACTATAAACTTTTTGGACCTAACAATCTTTGTCCAAGACTCTGAAATATGCACTAAAACATATTTCAAGTCAACGGACAGAAATTCATATATAAACTTCGCCAGTGGTCATTATACCAAATGGCTCCGGAACATTCCTTCTAATCAATTCTTGAGAATAAAAAAGAATTGTACAACAAATGAAGATTACAGAGAACAATCTGAGATCTTGGAAAGAAAATTTAAAGTCAGGGGTTACCCTAGCAAACTAATAAATAAAGCACAAAAAGGGAGCAGCAGAGTGCCCCAAAATATTCTCCTGCAACCAAAGAAAAAACAGCAGACGGATAAAGAATTTTCCCTGAATTTTATCACAACGTATAACAAATACCATAAAAACATCAGAAAATGCCTCACCACACATTGGCATTTACTAAAAGAAGATCCCATCTTAAAGTCCATCATCCCTAACACACCCGGTATTACATATAGGAGAGCCCCCAATATTAAAAACATGGTAGCTCCCAGCCGTCTGAGAGAGAGATTCACCACCAAAAAAAGTGAGCCAACCACCATCATGACAAAAAGGTGCAATAGAAAGAAATGTCTGTGCTGCAGGAATATTCAACAGAGATCAAATATCACATCCTCTACCACACAAAAATCCTATCCAATTAAGCATAATATGGATTGTACAACTGGGTACATTATTTACCTCCTAGAATGTCCATGTCACCTCCAATATGTGGGCAGAACTATAAGATCGCTACATGAGCGACTCAATAAACATCGAGCCAACATTAAAAATGGTTTTAAATTCCATGGGGTATCAAACCACTTCAGTACGCACCACAATAGGGACCCCACATGTTTAGAAATTACACCAATTGACCACATACCTGCCAATACAAACAACAGATTTGAGGTCCTGAAAAAACGTGAAAAATTCTGGATGTACCGACTAGATACATTAAAACCCAAGGGTCTGAACATCATCTCTGAGCTCATATGATAACCACTGTTAAATAGATTCACAGATTATATACATTCTGATACTCAGACATTCACGGAACTTCTATTTATTTATTTATTTATTTATTTATAATAAGGTCACTATATATTTGTGGAAATATTTTATATAAAATACTATATCACTTTTTCACCCCCAATTTAGTTATTATTATATATTAGTATTTATTTTTTTTCTGAACACAAATATTTAACTCAACACATCTTGGAATCACTATTCTATCACTACTATGAGCTAACAGAGTATGATTACATAGAAACATGTATTTTGATCGCCCCTAGAGGCGAACAATTGCACTGCACAGAAATTCAAACACATAGGAACGTGTATTTTGGTCGCCCCCCGGTGGCGAACATTTGAACTACTTTGATACCCTATTGCTATGGAAACTGCATCCAGAATTATTCTATGGTGTAATGTGAGCGCCATTTTGTGACGCAAATTGTTAATACACCTGCTAATGAAATTTTACAACATAAATTATACTTTATGATGGAAGAGTTTTGCTTTATATGTAAATGCCACTGGGAGGATTAGAACTGGCAAGGTTTTAGATATGAGAGCAGCTCCTTAAGTGGTGCGCAACACTTGAACCATGAATATGACTATTTTAAACTAGTTTATACGCATTTTTAACATTTGATTTTATCTTTATATAAGATCCCCTCACATAAATAATAAGTAGTTCCTATAATTTGAAACCTTTTAAGCAAAATCCCTCTCAGATATATATATATATTTATATGATGAATATTAAGTTTTTAAATATTCTTATCCCTCATCATTTTATACATTTTCATATATTTATATTTTTTTATATTTTTTATATATTTATATTATTTTGAATAATTTTATAATAAAGTTGTTTTTTAATTACATAGATATAGATAATATTGTCCATATATATTTTTTCCTATTCCACCTTCACAGGATAATACCAAACTTCTCAGCACTTTTATTTGCTAATGAATTGCCCTGGTGGCACAACCCAATAGTGAGGATGTTTTTCATCCAAATGACCAAGAGTTCTAATACACCCAGAGGCATATCGGAGTGTATATTATTTTTATTTTATTTTTTTTTGTTTCCTGTTCTTATTACTGAAGGTTTTATTTACTTTTCCGCAGCAAATTTCAGAACGTTTTTTATACCATTTGTTTAGTCATATTTTTATCAACTTGTATATCATTGTACGATGTAAAATGCTCCACAGAAACTAGTTTTTACTGTTTTGGAGCCAAAAATTAGGCTCCTCCCACTTTGATGACGATTTTGACATCATCGAATTGGGCTCCGCCCACTTTAATGACGATTTTGACATCATCAGCATGTGCTAACACACCCCTAAATGCCATGTACAGGGGCTATATAAACCTTGTTAAGAGCTGACATGTAATATCCCTGAGGAAGACACTAGGACAGTGTTGAAACGCGTAGGAAAGGAATAAATGGATGATTGATGCAACCTACATATGGTTTCCGGATCGTTTTCTTGGGATTTCAGCATCATTTCTGTCCAGGCAGATTTCAGGAGTTAATTGTTTAACAAATTCTGTAGCAGCAGAAAAGCAATGTCTGACCTTCATTTATACATTTTCTTAGATTTTTTACTTATTATTACTTTTGTCAGATTCAAGTTATTTCTGTGACCACTGTGGGATTTTCTTTCATTAAACGTGGGGGACCAACAATGTTGACCACGTGTGTATGTACCAAACTAGAACCAATAAAAGTACATTAGTAGTAATTACACAGCTCTCTTGATTAAAAATAGAATGAAACCGTTACGATTCTTAGAAAATGGCGACACAAACCAAATTTTTATTCTTTACAAAATTTGTCATTTTTCTCACTGTATAATAAAAAAACAATACATGACAAGTTCATTTTCACTGTGATTTTACTGACCTGCAGAATATTCAAAACTACAACCCATCCAGCAAAACACACCCTTGTGATCGGAAAATAGAAAAGGTTTGGTTCTTGGAAAGAGAGTAAAAAGCAAAAGCGCAAAAATTAAAATGGCCGAGGGGAGAAAGGTGGTCATTCCTAAATTCATATTGACAGGCTTCATACGAGGACATCAGTGCTATAGTGTAAATTACTCTGATCTGCTTTCATATCACCAATTATCTGTGGTTTATCTGGGTGCACATACCCACTGATCCATGGTTTCATGTGCTGCCTATCTCTGCAGGGCATGCAGATTCTTCCGGCTTGTGTGGACGGCGTTTTTCTACCAAAACCACCGCTGGTCATGTTGGCGAACAAGGAAAGTAACAAGGTTCCCTTCATCATAGGAATAAACAATCAGGAGATTGACTGGATGTCTCTATCGGTAGGTGGTAGGTCATTATTAAGGGTGGATACAGATGTTATCATGAAGAACACTGGGAGGGTAAGGAAATGAGTCACAAACACATACGGAAAAATGGAAACTAAATTTAGCAAAACTGACTTCCTGCTGGAGGTGGCCATGGTTGATTGTGGTAGGATTCCTGATATAGAGGGCCCTATAAGGGCCATAATGCATTTTCAGGTGAGATTATACCTGACTACTTTGGGAACTGCCTGTTGATTGTGCCGCATGGGGTATGTCGCTAACAATTTCCTTTTCAGAATATGCTCTCTGTGGAGACACATGGGTCAGTGGGTGCTCTCTGTGGAGACACGTGGGTCAGTGGGTGCTCTCTATGGAGACACGGGGGTCAGTGGGTGCTCTCTATGGAGACACGGGGTCAGTGGGTGCACTCCTCTGTGGAGACACGGGGGTCAGTGGGTGCTCTCTGTGGAGACACGGGGGTCAGTGGGTGCACTCCTCTGTGGAGACACGGGGTCAGTGGGTGCTCTCTGTGGAGACACAGGGGTCAGTGGGTGCTCTCCTCTGTGGAGACACGGGGGTCAGTGGGTGCTCTCCTATGTGGAGACACGTGGGTCAGTGGGTGCTCTCTATGGAGACACGGGGGTCAGTGGGTGCTCTCTATGGAGACACGGGGGTCAGTGGGTGCACTCCTCTGTGGAGACACGGGGGTCAGTGGGTGCTCTCTGTGGAGACACAGGGGTCAGTGGGTGCTCTCCTCTGTGGAGACACAGGGGTCAGTGGGTGCTCTTGTCCTCTGGCCCAGCCACCTTTAGAAAGACGGGATGGACCAGGGCTCATCCCAACAGAACGCCCAAACTCCTTAACCATGGGCAGAACACTACTCAGTCAACACAGGGTGAGGGAACCACAATACTAAGGCTTTATTGGATCCCTAACAGTTATAGGCATATAACACATAACCGAGCAAAACATAAATTGTAACAGGCAACAGTTTAAGCTGGCTCACCAGAGAATTGAATGTTCATGCCTCAGAGCTCCCAGGACCACTTACTCCAATACAGCAGCACCCCGTTTTCGGCAGGCACCCACCGAGAGAGGAATAGCAACAAGCTTAGGAAGCTGACCAAGCACAGAAAAGTCTTTAGCCAGGTAACCGAATTGTCCCAGCCTGGGTTTCATCCTTACATAGCATCTGATATCTCAGCCAAAGTATTCGATGCTGAAGTCCATGTAATAATATAATTCAGGTTCTGACACCTCAGTCAGCGCCGAAGTGCATAGACTGGGGTTATGGCCTTCCAACCGGATCCGCAGACCCTAGATTGAAGCCATCTAGCATATGAACTCCTGATTAATTAATAGACCCCCTTACATACCCTGATCACTCATTGCAGGACATTGGGGACTTCAGAATTGATGGAATAAGATGGTTTTCTTATTGGGTGAATTTCAAGCTGCATATATAATTCTCCTTAGAGTGTATGTAGTCCAGAGAGGAGTGAGGGGGTGAAGGGGACAGGTAATTTACAATGAATTAGCAATACACATCCTCAGAACAATGGAAGACTCGCATACTTAATTCTCTTTGAGTCATGACTTTCTCTGACAGAGGGGATGGGAGGGTCAGGTAATTTACATTGAATCAGCAATACACAGGCTTAAACCATAAAGACTGCACAGTCTGGAAATAAACAATGGCAAACATGAGATAACAAGCAAAAGTTTCAGTAACTTATCCCATGCCACACATTGAACAAGTCCATGAAGTCACATTCCTCAGCCTTTCTTAATTAGCCAGATGGGGTAGCCAGATGTGATAAGCCTCTTATCATCCTTCACCTCTCGGGTGGCATTGTCCTTTTTAATGGCGAGGTCAACAATAGAGGCTTACCTCTATACACCTCCCCCTGATTACCTTCCCCAGGATGTTCAGACATGCTGCAGGCAGACACTGAGGGTCCCATCACACTGAGCAACGCTTCAGCGATGCCGACAGTGATAACGACCTGGCTGGGATCGCTGGAGCGTCGCTACCTGGTCACTGGGGAGCTGTCAAACAGGCAGATCTCCTCAGCACCAGGGACCTGGAAGCGGGAGGAAGCTGGTAACTATGATAAACACCGGGTATCTAGGCAGCCCGCGCTGCTTAGTTACCCGGTGTTTATCATAGTTAGCAGCCGGTATTGATTGTATGCCTTCAAGCCAGTTGTGGGTCATCACAACTGGAATAGGTGAGTGGTTTTGACAATATACCTCTCATCTTTTAGTGTCTGAGTGATAGGGCACTATTGCGCCTCTTGTTCCCCCTTCCTATTTTATATGGGTGCTTAAGATGGGGTTCATGAGTTGGGCTTCCATAAATGTCTTGCTATCAATTTCCCCCCAGTCAATGGCCACAGTCTGGTTAGGTTTACTCACTGTTGATGGCCCAGAGGATGATGATGGAGGCTGGGAACATGGGTTATTGTCAGAAGGAATGGCAGCAAGATCCATATCAGGGTGCTGCTTGGCTTCTTGGATGTGGGTAATGGCTATGACAAACTGACTGTATAGTCCTTGTCCTAGGTCAGTGTTATGAACACGGGTTTAGCTTGCTTATGCTCCCACACTGCCAGGCCATGGCAACGTGGGGCGTGCGTCCAAGGTGGTAATAGACTGTGGACCCACTGGGCCACAGGGTGGGACCTGGGCCTGCCCAGACTAGGGAAGAGCAGCGACTGGGGTCTGTGGCAGCTGAGCATGTGGACAAGGTGGTAACATGCAGGACTAAAGACACCGCACATCTTCAGGTATGATGAACATAAAGTTTACTAACATAAACACAGTACAGAATAGAAGACAGCATAGACCCAGGAACACCACATGGAAGCGCAGGATATCAACTGGTCAGATCCAGGAACCCAAGGCAAAGCCATCAACAAAACACAGGGCTGGAGGCTCCCCAAGAACATGGAGGAGGAGCCAGATAAGGAACACAAGCAGGAGCGACTCTGGAACATGGACTGGACCACCAGGACCACAGACTTTCCATCTGGACACAGGCATTACATCAGGAGTTGAAACATTGGACATGACTCCAAGCAGGACAAATCGGGGACAGCAGTCATAAGGGCCATCTTGGATACCAGGCGGGACCACAGGGCCATCTCAGACACCAGGCGGGACCTCAGGGCCATCGTAGACGCCAGGCGGGACCTCGAGGTCATCGCGGGTGCCAGGCGGGACCTCGGGGCCATTGCGGACACCAGGCGGGACCTTGGGGCCATCTCGGACGCAAGGCAGGACCTCAGGGCCATCTTGGATGCCAGATGGGACCTCAGGGCCATCTCAGACACCAGGCAGGACCTCGGGGCCATCGTGGATGCCAGGCGGGATCTCGAGGTCATCGCGGGTGCCAGGCGGGCCCTCGGGGCCATTGCGGACACCAGGCGGGACCTTGGGGCCATCTCGGACACAAGGCGGGACCTTGAGGCCATCTCGGATGCCAAGTGGGACATCAGGGCCATCTCGAATGCCAGGCAGGACTACAGGGCCATCTCAAATGCCAGGTGGGACCTCATGGCCATCTCGGATTCCAGACAGGACCTCAGGGACATCTCGGACGCCAGGCGAGATCTCGGGTCCATCTATGACGCCAGGTGGGACCTCAGGGCAATCTTTGACGCCAGGCGGAACCTCAGGGCCATCTCTGATGCCAGGCAGGACCTCAGGACCATCTCAGATGCCAGGCGGGACCTCAGAGCAATCTCGGACACCAGGCTGGAACTCAGGGCCATCTCGGACACCAGGCAGGACCTCGGGGCCCTCTCGGATACAGGCAGGAATCCACATACAAAGGAAAGGACTGTGGTACCAACTCATAGGCAAGACGGGTCCAAGGACAAAGACAGGCAAACATCATTTACCAGAACTGGTTGCAGGCAGGACAGGAGCTGAAGACAAAGGGAGACAAGAAGCAGCATGCTGGACCAACACACAGTAGGTTCTGGAACCTAATGAGAAGCTCTGGCGTCGCCCAACAAGAAAGAAGAACTTTAAATAAGAGCTGACCCTCAGCTATAGGCTGGGGACAGCAATTCAAGTGCACACACTTCACCTAATAAAAGCAGGGAAGGTGTGGCCGCATGCACCCTAAGCACAGACACCAGTACAGCATTGTCAGCACAGGAAATGAGGCCTAGGGCACCTGGCAGTGGCTGCAAGCCTGGACACACACGGAAAGTCATGCACCAGCTGCAGAGGACCTCACAACCCGCGGATAGCTTCCACAGCGGCAGCCAGGAACTGCTCATGCCATTGCTCGTGCAGCGAAGCAAAGACTCAACAACACACATACGGCTACGCAGCAGAGCAGGGAACTGAGCAGAATCCATATGTTATGGATTAATATTTTATAATATTAATGTTAATAAGTTGCTGCTCCTGACCAAATCAATATAGACCAAGCGCCGGCATTGAAAAGTAGTAGACACCAGACACAGTGAGTCAGATGTACACCCTTCCTTGGTCAGACCCAAGCTCCAAGTGTCTGTTTATTATAAGACATTTGGTTTTTACTCAAAAAGGGGCTCGGTCAGCCCTACTCAGATGTATTCATTGGTCCATGGGCAATAAGGGGCTCGGTCAGCCCTACTCAGATGTATTCATTGGTCCATGGGCAATAAGGGGCTCGGTCAGTCCATGGGCGGATCCATGAGGTCATCAAGGGGTGTGGTCTTGATCAAGTATGTTATTCTGTGATTGGTCCGTCTTGCCTGACCTCCAGCTTCGGTGATTGGTCCGTCTTCTTTGGACTCCATCTTGCTCTCAGCACATGGTGTGATGTGGCAGGAAATGGCAGCCATGTTTAAATCACAACTTATACAATGTAAAATAATACACTATATATATCATTTCTCCCATGCCCTTATGTCTTAGGCTTAATGAAGTATTTTGATCTTAAGGCTCTCCTTAACACATACAGGTAATATACTACAGTATTCCAATTAGGGGGGAAAGAACACAGAAATGCACAGTAACGCCTGGGAACCAAGGTACAAACACACTGACGTTAGTCAGTTTGCAAAATAACCAATGTAGGAAGGCCATCCATGAGCCCCACTTCAACTTCCTCCAGGTTAGCCCCTGAAATAACAGGGGAGGCTGACCACAAGTCCCACATATGAGAAACAATGGCTAGCACTCGACCCGTTTGATTTAGACGGTGCCAGTGAAAGGAGCCCAAGGTTCTGTAGTCTATGTAAAATAGGAATCACTGCACATATACAAGGCAAATATGCGTAAGGTGAAAGTTTATTTATAGTGCTTGTTTTTTGCGATAGGAAATGACGTTTCGGCCCATGTGGGCCTTGATCACACAGTCGCTGCAAAAATAGGAAATATATACAATTGAACTCTGTTTAGGACTTTTTACATCATATTTACAATATATGTACAACTCATATATACAAGTAAAGGTTTTGTAAGAAACCATGTTATCCATTTATTAGGTTATTAGTGCTGTTCAAAAGAACCAAAATATTGTGCGAATAGACAAGGGAATGGAATAAGGATGGAAGGTACAGGGCTGGTTTGTGAAGGGTCAGAAGCAAAGATTTAGGATATGGTGTTGTGAGGTAGCGCCCCAGGGGAACCCGCTTGGCACGGGGAAAATGACAGCAGCGACTACATTTCAACGTAACATAAGCAGCGGATTTATTAATTTCTGTCATAAACCGCTTTCAACACATAAACCATAACACTATTTCCATTTTCACATATAATATGCATGTCCTTACATTGCATTATATGACATTCCCATATGACATTACATTACAGGACATTCACATACGTTTTCCCCAGAACTTCAAGGCGTCACCCACCGACCCTTGCAGACCTCAGTCTGGTTCTAAAGACGGCTATCACCGTCTATCACCCTGACAGGGATCATTCCCCATCCTATAGCACATGAGTCATCACACATGGCACTTTTTCATAAACCATTATGACTCATGCATGACACAGCATTCATGGCATTTTTACATACACCAATATGCTACACACTCAGGGCCCACAATAGTACCAGGAGCCCTGTCACTTAGTACACACAAGACCACCTGGCCCTTGAGCCGTCCTCGGTCCTGGACACTGGCTGGCATGCACACATCAGGTGCACTAGCATGGAGCTGGCAGGCTCCCATCACTTCCAGCACGTCTTCACATGGCAGTGGTCTGGACTTCTCTGATTCCCATCGTCCTCTCCTCACTCAGACACCTGGCAGGTTCTTATCCAGGCTGCCTCTCACACATGGACACACCCCCTCAGCTGCTTGTAATCAGCCTGTCACACAATTCAGCTTTAGCCCAGCAAAGCACTCATCCACACAGTATTATCCTATTCCTCATGGATCTCATCCCACTCTCACTGCCGCTCATTAGGCTCATGAAACCTCATTGTGTTCAGGTTGGTTCACACAGTATTATCATCACAGGAAAACCGGCCAGTGTGCACAAGATCATCCTCTGATCCTACATGTGATGTACCCCGGCCATGGGCCACATCACCACATACCTCCCCCCTCTGTTCAAGCCCGTGCGGAGGGGATGAACACAGTCTCAACACACAGGTCATAGAGTCTGTAGTAAATCCGGATGTGGCGCTGACTTGGCAACTTCGTGACACCTAGGCCACCGGAACCTTGAGCACGCCGACTTTGTCTTCGGGACTCCAAGGGCCTCCAGATGCTTTGAGTGCGACGGCTTCGTGACCTCGCCGGGCCACCGGCAAGATGCTGGGGTGCGTCGTGCGGTCGCCCATAGCAACTAGTCCATATTTAGTGCACCAACATAATTGTCCATAGCACACAAGTCCATAGTAGTGCACCAACATTACTGTCCATATAAGGTGCCATTCAAGGTGCCACTGCACCACAGCCTTCAGCTGTACCACCCACTGGGCTACCAGGCCCTTACTCAGCAGGCTGGCTTCCCTCACCGGGCTGGCGTGCCCGCATTCTCCACCATATGTGAGGTAGCGCCCCAGGGGAACCCGCTTGGCACGGGGAAAATGACAGCAGCGACTACATTTCAACGTAACATAAGCAGCGGATTTATTAATTTCTGTCATAAACCGCTTTCAACACATAAACCATAACACTATTTCCATTTTCACATATAATATGCATGTCCTTACATTGCATTATATGACATTCCCATATGACATTACATTACAGGACATTCACATACGTTTTCCCCAGAACTTCAAGGCGTCACCCACCGACCCTTGCAGACCTCAGTCTGGTTCTAAAGACGGCTATCACCGTCTATCACCCTGACAGGGATCATTCCCCATCCTATAGCACATGAGTCATCACACATGGCACTTTTTCATAAACCATTATGACTCATGCATGACACAGCATTCATGGCATTTTTACATACACCAATATGCTACACACTCAGGGCCCACAATAGTACCAGGAGCCCTGTCACTTAGTACACACAAGACCACCTGGCCCTTGAGCCGTCCTCGGTCCTGGACACTGGCTGGCATGCACACATCAGGTGCACTAGCATGGAGCTGGCAGGCTCCCATCACTTCCAGCACGTCTTCACATGGCAGTGGTCTGGACTTCTCTGATTCCCATCGTCCTCTCCTCACTCAGACACCTGGCAGGTTCTTATCCAGGCTGCCTCTCACACATGGACACACCCCCTCAGCTGCTTGTAATCAGCCTGTCACACAATTCAGCTTTAGCCCAGCAAAGCACTCATCCACACAGTATTATCCTATTCCTCATGGATCTCATCCCACTCTCACTGCCGCTCATTAGGCTCATGAAACCTCATTGTGTTCAGGTTGGTTCACACAGTATTATCATCACAGGAAAACCGGCCAGTGTGCACAAGATCATCCTCTGATCCTACATGTGATGTACCCCGGCCATGGGCCACATCACCACAGTGTGTAACAGAGATAAAAAGGCTAAAACGGTGTACATAAGAGCCTAACCTGCGTTGGATGGCATCCAATGTGCAGATGTAACCCCTAGAGGATGGTCAGCTGTTGGATGATATTGGAGGATAGTTCCTAAAGAGGAGTTTATGGAATATGGTGGGTGAATATGGATTATGATTAGCCAATAATATCAGTGTACCCCTTTCCAGTACTTATTGGAGTGCATAAATGTTACATAATTGTGTATACATTGGTGCTCCATACACTACACTTATGGCCAGGTGTGGATGGATTAACATATGTTACATTTAATGCTGGGTATCATTTTATCTTTATCATACTGGTCCCAGAAGTGTGGGAGATTATCTATATTAGTTACTGGTCCATAATACTCCAAGAGTGAGGAAAATTGTCTTGGGTTTCCCCAGTACAGTTAATTACCCCCTCAGTCTAGGAATGCTGTCTCTGTAGGGGTACCTTTACACGCGGCTACATTTCTAGGGTGGCTACAGGTAACTTACTGGTTGCAGTGAAATCATGGAGACAAGGTTCAATCTTGTTGCTGTGTACAAATGGAATAATCTCTCCATGATTTCACTGCAACCAGTAAGTTACCTGTAGCCACCCTAGAAATGTAGCCACGTGTAAAGGTACCCTAAGGGTGCTCAAAGCACAGGGATGCACAGTGTTAAGGTCACTTATGGTACCTTTACACGCCGCTACTGGATGGTGGCAACAACCGGCTACTTCACGTGCACGAGCACGCACAAACGGTTGCAAACGGTAATCGCACCACCTTTACACGCCGCAACAAGGTGCGCTACAGTAGGTTACATTTATCTCTGGATACACCACCGGGTGTCTCAAGTTACCTTCTGCAGAGCACCTTACCTCATTTACACAACGCTACAACAAGCTAATATGGGCGGACCTGGTGCAGCAGGGACAACACATAGGCGTGCCACAATTGTGGATTACGAGACGCTCGTACGCTGATAGGACAATGCAATAACATCATGATTGGCCAGCCAGCGCAGGAGGCTGTTTAATACAAGACGCTCGAGCAATTGTGTAGTGTGACTGGTCAGCTACTTAAATATGCCGCCCTATGCAGCGACTACCAATCATAACGCAGGAGCTTCCTCCAATGATTGCTGATGGGGTGCGGTAACCCGGAGCCTGTGTCACGCCCCAGCTACATACCAGGTACATAGCCTGGTGTCGAAACAACCCTTCTGTTCCTTCTTTACACGCCGATACAGGTCGCTACCATCGGCTGGGTAACCACCTGTTTTAGGGCAGTGCTCTGAAACAGGTGCCGCCACTGGCGGGTGGCTACAACCGTCTTCACACGCCGCTACCTCGGGTTGAATTGGCGGTGCAAGATACATTTCTCTCATGTACCCGGTTGTTGCCACCATCCAGTAGTGGCGTGTAAAGGTACCATTAGTGATAGGTGCCAGGCCTGGAGCGGTCGCTTTGTGGGCTGTTTAGGTTTAACAATAGTGGGGTTAAGTGGGAAAATAGAGTGGTTACTTAGCTTATTATGTGAAGGTCCCATAGGTCCACGTATGGTGGTGGCACGGCGGAGGGTGTTTCCAACTCAATATTCCAAGGAGAAGTGACAGTGTACTGCTGGCCGGTGCTCCTATTTACAGGGCAGAGTGGTCATGTGACCGGAAGTGACGAATCGCCGCCCGCGCATGCGCAGAAGAGCACATGTCCATGGAGCAGACACAACGTATCCCAACTCAGGTTCCAGGTGCTTGAGAAAGTCCATAGCCCAAGATGAGGAGGTAACCACATCCAACTAATCAAACAGCGGGAATCATATTGTATATATACAGTAAACACACTCACACCTAGAGGACTAAACCATGAGATAGACTGGCTGAATTAACGTGGGTAACTTTTTCCTAGGTCACCTAACATACTTAGAAAAGTGATCACGCCAGACCTAGAACCTCCTGGGTAAGATGATTGTTGACAGTATAGAGTCATTGGCCATATAATAAGTTTCATTTTCACCTTTTTACAATTTTCAGTTTAGACTCCTACTTGTTTATTTATATGATTTGATTTCAGTTTTCTATGTTGACTTGACTACTCATATATCCTATCCCTCTCTATACTGTCATAGTATTTACTATGCTTGAGGGAAGGAGGTGTATCACAGTCCGCGCTGCCAAGATTTCCGCGTGTAAAACATGCAAGGGAGCCGGTGTCAAAACAAACCTTTTCCTTTATTCATCCAACGCGTTTCAACGCCCTCCTGGCGTCTTCATCAGGGATACATCCACCCCTCTCAACAGCTCTTATTTATAGCCACAACAATTATCATAAACAGTGGGTGTTTCCAAACATGTGATGTAAAAAACGTCATCAAGGCGGGGAGGGTGCTGCATTTTGGCGCACAAAACATAAAAGTACTCATAAATACATAAAAACACAGAAACAATATCATTGAGCAAATCTAAAAAACAGTACAATAATATCATTAAAAAACTCCCTTAAAAACAATGCGGAAAAGCTTCTAAAAACATGTCCTGCATATGCATATGTAAAAAAATATAAGAAATGTCTCGGATGACGGATTGTATATGCGTGTCAAGCAAAGCATCATCTGTCGCTACCAAGGATTGAACCCATACTTGTCAAGGTGTTCATTCTTATATATAAGGTGTTAGAGCGTTGTGCTATCTGCATTGACAATATATGTGATCACTAAAACCCAAGTTTCATTTTAGAAACAAGTGCCCTCAACACTTTCTTTTTATTACACAGGAAAAACTTGGTCGGAGCAAGAACCTACAAGGAAGACGTGATTTGAGAAAGAACAATCACAACTCCATTTATAAAGTGACTCATGAATTCTCATACAAAAAGCGCAATCGTTTTTGGAAAGCAATGATGGGGAACAGAAAAAAACCTTTTTCTGCTGACATATCGATTCTCATGTATTTTGATGCCTCCTAATAAAACTAAATAAAGGAATTTTCCGATATTGTTATTCTTACTGCCTAGGTGTAGGTGACAAAAAATCTGGCGAAGAACACTGGTAAGGTCTGGTAGTAGTGACTAATGAGTTTGTTCAGTCATTGCTAATGTAGTGGCGCTCCATGGGAGAGAGGTTTCACCAACACCACGCCTCAGCCGGTTCTATTCCCAACGGAGACCGAGTCAGGAAAAAACCTCAATAACATGGTGGGACATGAAACACATGTTTCAAACACACAATTTTTACTTATGACCCCCATACTGGGTTTCATGGGAAGACTAAAAGAAGTGAGCAAATTCCATCATGCCTTGTCATACACAGGACCGTATACTGGATGGCAGACAGATGGAATGCTGATGTCATGGTGATATGGACGAAACAGCAAAGGCAATGCCAATGTACAAATATTTCCCATTGGCCGCCAGCAGGGGCGCCCAAACAAACATGTACCAAAGAAAAAGGGGGAAGCAGGTCAAAACAAAGGGAGACAACCAAAGAAACACAACCATGCCGTCTCTTCAGAAAACGGGGTGGGTCGCTCTTTATATGCCAATTCCGGGCAGAGTGAAGTGGTTGTGCAGCTGTTATTACCGGGGCCACGGGCAAAACCTGCTGAATATGATTAAGGTAATGAGAGCAAGCTCATCGATGTCCATATCTCGTGATAGTGTTATGTATTTTAGTGAATAGTGTCTTTTTTTAGTGAAAAAAACAAAACGCTCTTGTAAAAAGTGATACTTAAGTATATCAAAGTAACCAATCTCGATACAAGTATTAGTGGCAAAATGTGATTATTCAGTCACCGCTTATGTAGTGATACTTCTAGGGAGAAAGCAGCACTGCTGCATTCAAAAAATGTTCCATATGTGCTATTTCCACTGGCACAAAGGGGTTTGGATGTTTGATACGGCTCTAGATACTAGGGCCGCAACAAACTCTGCTGGATATAATCAAAAAAAGTGAAGAACTCATCCGTACCCATGTTCCGTGGTGATAGTGTATGTTAGTGATTAGTGTATATTACCCAGTAGAAGTGACCACTCTTGTTGTAAGTGATATTAATATTGATCAATGGGCCCAATCCTTATATTAACTCTGTAATCAAATTTAATCCCCTAGGTTTTAACGTATCCAATTTATAAATCCAATATTTCTCTCTTCTCTGTAACATTTCAAATCTGTTTGGGCAATGTTCTCCTACATGATCAATGGGCGTCACTCTCAGTGCCGTATGGTCTCTATTATGGTATGCATCAAAATGGAAAGAAACGCCATGCTGTTTAAAGCCCTTCTTAACATTGGAGCGATGCTTATTAAGCCGCTCATGAAGGGGTCTAATTGTTCTCCCTACGTATTGTCTATCGCAGGGACATTCAAGTAGGTAAATGACATATCTCGTCGTGCATGTCATTGGTTGTTTTATCTGGAACGTTTCTTTGTTACTAGAGGATGAAAAAGAAGTTCTCTGCTGTATATTTCTGCAGCATAGGCACTTCTTTCGCCCACACTCTTTGGTCCCTCTCGATGTTGTTTTCTCTTCTACATCAGGAGATAGCCGTCTCAACCTACTTGGGGCTATTTTACCCTTAATATTGGGGGCTCTTCTAAAAATGATACCTGGGACTTCTGGGATTATTTCCTTCAGAATTACATCGTTTCTCAGGATATGCCAATGTTTCATTATGGATTTTCTTATTTCCCGGTGATATTTATTATAAGTAGTGACAAAATTCCAATTTTTGGTGTTCTCTGCCTTATTTCTGAATGCGGGTGTCAATAGATTTTTCTGTGAGATATCCCTGAAGTGTTCCCGTGCTCTACTAATTAATTTTTTAGGGTAACCTCTCTCTGCAAATCTTTTGGATAGAATTCTTGATTGCTCTGAGTAGTCACTACTGGAAGAACAGTTCTTTTTTATCCTCCTGAACTGTCCAGCTGGGATGTTATTTAACCAATTTTTATGGTGCCCACTATTGTAGTTGATGTATGAATTGCGGTCAGTAGGTTTAAAGAAGGTCTTAGTGAGTATTTCACCATTTTTTACAAATATTGCCAAATCAAGGAAATTGATACTAGTGTCATTCATGCTATACTCAAAATTGAACCCCAATCGTTATTCTCTATCTCTTTTATGAAGTCGCTGATTACCCCTTGTTCCCTATCCCAGATAAAAAACAAATCATCAATGTATCTTTTATACAGAACCAAACCGTTCCTATGCATATTACCATAAATGTACACTTTTTCAAACAAACCCATGACCAAATTTGCATACGAGCATGCCATTTTAGACCCCATGGCTGTGCCAAACTTTTGGTGGTACATCATGCCCCCAAAAGTAAAGTAGTTGTTCTCTAATACAAATGACAAACCGTCCAGTATGAACTCTATACTTGCTGCTTCTCTCAGAGGGTCATTTTTCAAAAAATATTCCACACATAGTAGTCCCAATTTGTGTCCAATGTTAGTGTATAAAGAATTAACATCCATTGTGAGAAAAATGAATGATTCCTTCCATGCCAATTGTTGTAGAATACTAATGATGTCCGTTGAATCCTTTGTGAAGCTGTCCAGAGTAAATACATATCCTTGCAATTCTTTATCTATGAATTCGGCCAAATTACTGCTCAGACTCCCAATCCCAGAGATGATAGGGCGGCCCGGGGGGTTCTCTAAATTTTTGTGTATCTTTGGAAGATGGTAAAGGAAAGGGATGGGTGGTTCTTTTTTGACAAGGAATTTTTTCATTTCTAGGGTTAAAATATTTTTCTCATATGCCATATTTATTTTATTATTGTAAATTTTTGTTAAATTGGGATATGGATCCCCACTGACTGGCTCATAATATTTTTTATCGGAAAGTAGTCTCATAGCTTCCTTCTCATAATCCGCCCTGTTCTGTATTACTATTGCCCCCCTTTGTCTGCTGCCCGGATAGTGATGGTACCATTTTCTCTCAGCTCTTTAATAGCTAGTTTCTCTCCTTTCGTTAGATTATCTCTCTTATTGGGGCCATTGCTGTTATTTATATGTTCTAATCTCTCTTTTTTCAAATCACACAGTAACAAATCCTGGAAAGTTTCCAACGCGTGTCCTTTACTTTCTAGAGGGTAGAATGTGGATCTACTTCTCAATTTTTTATTGCCTTCGTTCTTCCGTGTATCATTAATTGTTACAGGGCCCCCCTTGGTATTGGATCCCAAGGCAAAATGCCGCCTAAGTGTCAGTTTCCTGATGTAGTGATGGACGTCTATGAATAAACTAAAGTCCTCAGGTTCAGTGGTCGGGCAAAACAATAAACCTTTACTCAATAGATTGATCTCATCCTTAGTCAGTGTGTAGTCTGACAAATTCACTATATTGCTATTTTTGCTTGAATCACTCTTTAATCCTTGAAACTTATCTTGACTTTTTTTCTTCCCTTTCCCTCTACTTCCTCTTTTTTCCTTTTGCCTGTGATGGGGCTGAAAAAATTTGTGATATTTTGGGCCAATGGTTTGGCCGCAGATAAAAAAGGTACTACGCCCTTATTCTTATTGCTGGAGTTGTCGAGTACTACCCTCTTAACCGTGTTTATATCCTCTGTCCCCATTAGGTCAAGTTGTGAACTGGTAATAGCAGAGACTTTGACAATCTGGGAACCATCTATGATAGATGTATTTTTATTGTTGTTACCCATGTCATGGCTCACTCTAACGGGACTGAGTGGCTTCTCCTTATTGATTTTATCAATCAACTCTTTGATGTTTTTTAGATGCTCTTCATCACTTTTCCCTTTAGTCTGGTCTATTTGTTTCTCATCAGATGTATTATGTACCTGTGCTATAGTGACAATTTGGTTACTGGCACCATTCACTGTGCCGGTGTGTGTTCCTTCCTTTATTTTATTGCTGTCCATATTGTTTTGTGGAATTAGGTATCCATCCTCATCAAATTGCTCATCTAAAAAAATACTATCAAGATCATCTTCTTCATCAAACGTTTCTATTTCAGTGTCGCCACCATTGTTATTATTAATGGTCATATCTTTGCTAATGACGGGACTGTTTTGGATGATTATCCCTACACTTTCCGTGTTGGAATCTATATCAGTTTTTGTCACCAATTTGTTTTTATTATTAGAACTATTACTATTGGAATTGAACACCATATCTGTTTTGGTACCATCAATTTTCCCAGATACTCCTGTCCCTTTCTGGTTGGTTCTCGAGTCAACAGTCTTCTCCTTATTGTACCTTGTGCTGTTAGAAAAACTCCTCTCTCTACGTTCTCTATTGTAAGAAGGTACCCTATTCCTTCTAAATGTGTTGTTCTCTGTGTTCGCCTTATCTTGTGTGTAATCCTGTCTGTCCCTGTTTAATTTCCTGGTTTTTCTAATGACAGTGTCCTGTTCTAACCGTATGAGGCTGGTGCTAATATTAGAGTAAATTCTTTTGAATTCAGTACTCATATTGTATTTGGTCAGTTTCTCGGTTAACACATTGATCTCGCTAGTGGCTTCATCAGCGAGTTTTGACCTCTTATCACAAAGTATACTAAGCAATGTACTCATGCATTTCTGAAGAATGAACTTCCAATTTTCAGTGAAAACACTGTCATCTGGAAATGGTGAGTTTGCTTGACACGCATATACAATCCGTCATCCGAGACATTTCTTATATTTTTTTACATATGCATATGCAGGACATGTTTTTAGAAGCTTTTCCGCATTGTTTTTAAGGGAGTTTTTTAATGATATTATTGTACTGTTTTTTAGATTTGCTCAATGATATTGTTTCTGTGTTTTTATGTATTTATGAGTACTTTTATGTTTTGTGCGCCAAAATGCAGCACCCTCCCCGCCTTGATGACGTTTTTTTACATCACATGTTTGGAAACACCCACTGTTTATGATAATTGTTGTGGCTATAAATAAGAGCTGTTGAGAGGGGTGGATGTATCCCTGATGAAGACGCCAGGAGGGCGTTGAAACGCGTTGGATGAATAAAGGAAAAGGTTTGTTTTGACACCGGCTCCCTTGCATGTTTTACACGCGGAAATCTTGGCAGCGCGGACTGTGATACACCTCCTTCCCTCAAGCATTTTGATGTCGTTTCCGTAAGTGGAAACCGGTGGAAGTCCAGCAGCAGCCATCCAGGAATTTGTCCTACCAGGCTTACTAACCAGTTGTGGGGATCACAACTGACATAGGTGAGTGGCTTTTGTCTCACCTTCCGGTTCTAGTGTCTAGTGATAGGGGCACTATTGCGCCTTTGTCCCCCCCCCCCCTTTTTTTCTCATAGTATTTACTATAACCTACTGCTGTCCTGAGTAGCAACAACACAACACATATTCCTTCATCATGATCATATGAATAACCTATTCAAATTCCAACCCACTATTTATGGCTAATATGCATCTATCAGGCTCAATCACAGTGGTGTACACACAAATTCTTGCACTACTGTCACTGAGTTACGCTCTATGCTTAACACTACGGGGATCCCCCTATCATTCTGCAGGTCCCAGTGAGAATATATACTGTATGCCTTATATCCTTTATCATGTTCCATCCAGTGCCTAAATACCAGGACTTTACCTATACTCAGCCCCTTTTGCTTTAATTCTATACCTCTCCTTATTACAGCTCCCCACAGCATTGGCATACCTCACACAAGTAGAGGTGCGCATCGGCGCATGTGGAAAACCATAGCAACTCCACAAACAAGTTTCTCTGTTTATACCATGCTCCATGGACATGTGCTCTTCTGCGCATGCGCAGGCAGCGATTTGTCATTTCCGGTCACATGACCACTCTACCCTGTAAATAGGAGCGCCGGCCAGCAGTAGACTGTCACTTCTCCTTGGAACATTGAGGTAGAAACACCCTCCCCCATGCCACCACCGTACGTTGACCTATGGGACCTTCACATAATAAGCTAAGTAACCACTCTATTTTCCACTTAACCCCACTATTGTTAACTCTCTACAGCCCACAGAGTGACCGCTCCAGGCTTAGCACCTATCACTAAGTGACCTTAACACTGTGCATCCCTGTACTTTGAGAACCCTTACAGAGACAGCATTCCTAGACTGAGGGGGTAATTAACTGTACTGGGGAAACCCAAGACAATTTTCCTCACTCTTGGTGTATTTTGGACCATAAACTAATATAGATAATCTCCCACACTTCTGGGGCCCCAATGATAAAGATAGATTTATACCCGGCATAAAATGTAACATACTGCATGTTAATCCAACCACACCTGGCCATAAGTGTAGTGTACGGAGCACCAATGTATACACAATTATGTAACATTTATGCACTGCAATAAGTACTGGAAAGGGGTACACTGATATTATTGGCTAATCCTAATCCATATCCACCCACCATATTCCATAAACTCCTATCTAGGAACTATCCTCCAATATCAACCAACAGCTGACCATCCTCCAGGGGTTACATCTGCACATTGGATGCCATCCAACACAGGTTAGGCTCTTATGTACACCGTTTTAGCCATTTTATCTCTATTACACACCAACATCCTAAATCTTTGCTTCTGACCCTGCACAAACCAGCCCTGTACCATCCATCCTTATTCCATTCCCTTGTCTATTCACACAATATTTTGTTTCTTTTGAACAGCACTAATAACTTAATAAACGGATAACATGGTTTCCTACAAAACCTTTACTTGTATATATGAGTTGTACATATATTGTAAATATGATATAAAAAGTCCTAAACAAAGTTTATTTGTATATATTTCCTATTTTTGCAGCGACTGTGTGATCAAGGCCCACATGGGCCGAAACAACAGGTGTGGGGAGGCTGTCCATAAGCTTCACATTGACCCCTCCCTGGTTAGTCACCAAAAAAACAGGTGTGAGAGCACTGTCCTGAAGTTCCACCTCAACCTTTTCCTGCTCATTCTCCAAAATAACAGGTGTGGGGAGGCTGTCCATAGGTCCCACTTCAATCTCTTCTTACTTGGTCTTCAAAATAACAGGTGTGGGGAGGTTGTCCATAGGTCCCACTTCAATCTCTTCTTACTTGGTCTTCAAAATAACAGGTGTGGGGACGCTTTCCATAAGTTCCACCTCGCTCTCTACCTGGTCAGTCCCCCCATCCAACTGCACACATGCCAGAGGGATGCCCGAGTACTGACCCTCAGCAAGGGAGATGGATAATTGGGAACATGTTAAATGGTCTTCTTGGGAAATAATAGCTTGGCTTACCAGGGTGTATGTAGAATCAGTTTCTCATAGTCCCTGGGCCTGTACGTCACTGCCCTGGACTGGCTGGGCTGGCAGATGGGCTCCAGGCATGGGGCCCCGGCTTTGGAGACAATCTTTATCCATATGTCCAAGGTGTCCACAAGTATAACAGTGCCATGGATTGGGCAATTCATGGGTCCTGTTTGTAGACCTTTGTCCTGTTGAGGCTTTTGTTGGGTAGCAGAATAATCCGTAATTTAACTGGAATTCCCAATACTAATTGCAAAACACAAGCTCTCCCTTCTCTTGATGCTTTGGGCCCCAATTCAGCAAACATATCCTTGATTCGAGCTGCTTAGGGCCAGTTTGTTTCCTGATTGTCACTGGATCCAGGATGTAGCACACAGTTTGCATCCTCTTGTTCAATATCAACGGCCCTCATCATTCCCCACATCTTTCTGGGTACCCCAATGGACCAATTTCTGAATCAAATCTGACCGAGTGTCAGTGTTTCTGTATTCAATCTTTCGCATTTGGCACTGCTCCAGTAGAAACCTTTTACTGCTGAGGCTGTATCTCCTCTTCGGTCCTTGTCCCATGAGTGAGCTGGTAGGGTTGGACATGGCTGCCTGCGAAACCTGTATGCCTCACCTATGGCCTGCTGGATATGCTTATATGTCTCCCTGTTTGTTCGGCCCTTGAACAGTGTCCATGAACACTAGTCCCCTGCAGCTTCCCTAGATAAACCAGGCTGAGTAGTATCTCACTGCTGCCACCAATTGTTGAGACACGGGGGTCAGTGGTTGCTCTTGTCCATTGGCCCACCACCTTTAGAAAGAACGCATGGACCAGGGCTCATCCCAACTGAATGCCCGAACTCCTTAACTGTTAGCAGAACACTACTCAGGCAATACAGGGTGAGGAAACCAGAATAGTAAGGCTTTATTGGATCCCCAACAGTTAAAAGCATATAAACATAACCAAGCAAAATATAAATTGTAACAGGCAACAAATTCTCACTATTCCGCTGGCTCACCAGGGATTGGAATGTTCGTGCCTCGGGGCATCCAGGGCCACTTACTCCAATCCAGCAGCACCCCGCTTTTGGTGGGCACCCACTGAGAGCGGAAAAGCGACAAGTGTTGGAAGCTAAATGAGCACAGCAAAGTCTGTAGCCAGGTGACCAAATTGTCCCAACCTGGGTTTCCTCCTTACGTACTCTCTGATATATCAGCCGAATCCTAGCATTCGATGCTGAAGTCCATGTAATAATATAATCCAGGTTCTCACCCCTCAGCCGGCGCCAAAGAGCCTAGATTGGGGTCATGGCTGACAGAGGGAGTGAAATAATTACTTTAGTAATACACAACCTTGAACAATAAAGTCTGTACACAGCCTGGAAATAAACAATGACTTCGCAAACATGAGATAACGTGCAAATATTTCTGGCTATTATAAGAAACTTATCCCATGCCCCACTTCAACAAGTCCTTGTTGTCACACTCTCTATGCCCGTTCACTTCAGAGTGATGGCACCCAAATAAGTATTCAGGGTGCAGAGAGATGGCCAGAGTACCACCACCGTGCAGAGCTCAATTACGGTGCACAAGACGAGGCTGCAGAAACAAGAGGAAAAAAGTTTAATAACAGGCAGGAACAGGTAAGGATAAGGCAAATTGAATGGGGAGGGAGGGCGAGTATACCTTGGCATGAAACACAATTAACAATTGCTGCAGATTCTAGCTTGGGATGCTCAGACACACGTCTCCCCAATTATTACAAGCGGATATTCAGGAGTAGCTTTATAAAGCAAAGTTATGTACAAACTCCATTGCTCGTGCCGAAAGCCTGGTGGTATGCCGGTGGATGACAGCTTTCCATGCCCGTCATTTTGGCTGACTATGGCAGCATCTTCCCGCCTTAAGTAACAATAAGAGTAAAAGCTCTGGAGCACAAACTTCTGCCCCAGTGAATAAAATACTCCACAAATTAATAAAACGGAAACATTAATATAAATGCAACATTTTGGTGGAGTGGTATTTTGAAAGCGATTTCTATGCTCAGATTAATGATATCTTTGTATTTAGCTATTAAACATGAGTGATGTAACAGCCGGAATGACGCGGGAGTCTGTGCTGATGAAGCTCCAGAATCTTCCTTTCCTGGTGAGATAAGATGAACAAGGCACATTGATGTTTGTATTGTCCACATAGTTTTCTATAAAAAATGCATTCTATTTCTTTCTAGAGTCTGAGCCCAGAAGCCATTCCTCACATTATTGATGAGTATCTTGGTGACATTAATGATCCAGTGGAAATTCGGAACCGATTCCTGGATCTGTGTGGCGATATAATGTTCGTTATACCGGCTCTAAAATTTGCCAAATCCTATCGAGGTACAAGCTGGTCACATTGTAGCCTATTTGTTGCCAGGACATGCTGGGAATTTTAGTTCTGTCACCAGGATTTTACCCATCAGACTATATATATGCACTTGTAGCTTTTTAAGACAAGTCCTGCAATAGTGTTCCATGGCCAGTCCATTCTTATGTCCTTAGAAATCAAGGTTTGAATTGATATGCAAATGAGACTGAAGTGCTAAGGTAGATCTGAAGCCTCTGGCACTCCAGCTCTATTACCTGCCTAACTCCACCTTCTCCTGTTTGACTGACAGTCTCTCTATGCTATGTCAGTCAAGCAGCAGGAGGAGATGGCACGAGTCAGGGAATAGAGCTGGAGTGACAGAGGCTTCAGATCTACAATTAAATCTTCAGCCTCATTTGTATATCCATTTAAATAACAAGTTCTCAAATATGGAGGAACACACTGGCCATGTATTGCTAGCAGGGTTTAGATCAGCTAGGGCCACGGGTTGTAGCCCAGATTGCCCTCATTATAATCCGCCCCGATTGCTAGACTCTTCCTAGAGAGCTACATGCATCTATAGTTTGGGGGGTGAAATCCTACTGACAAATGTCTTTTAGAAGACATGCTTTATTGCCCCATCGTCCACATTGTTTAGCCACATACAGTGTTAGAGCAATAAAGAATGGTTGCTTGGCCGATTCAACTTGGTAACAATTAAATTAAGTATTATTTTGTCACACTCAGTTTTTTTTTTTTCCTTAATCCATAAGTGAACTCCTTTTTATGAGAAAGCTTGATTTTTATGAACTCACTGATGGATTCTCAGTAAACTAATTTTATAGTTGTGAAATACATGTATTTAATTCTAAATAAAATATTGACCCCAAAGGAGTCCATATAATTTAATAATAGACAGTGTGCTGTTCCCCCACATATAATTGATATTAGTTGTTCAATTTGCACATTATATGAAATATGTTTTGCATTAATTTCTTATCTGTTAAAAGTACTACAGTGTCTTGCAACGCTGCCATCTGCTGGTCAGTATTTGTATGTCTATCACAGCTTTGTTAAATTAAGTTCGTTCAAACGGGGCATGTTCATCATCACTTGGTAGTTGGCAGGTCATTTGCTCCAAGCGACATTTTATCCTGCTATGAGACCAGGACCCAGTGGTGTAATTTGAAGATCATGGGCCCTGATGCAAAAGCTCCAATGGGGACCCCAAATACTGCAAATCATTAAGAACATCAGTCTTTTTCTATAGGCCAAAATAACTTTTAGGGGGCACCTTAGGCTCCAGGGCCCTGGTGCATTTGCAACCCTCTGTACCCATTGTAGTTACGCCCTGGCCAGGACCACAAATAGTGGGGTTGTAAAGGCATCAATTACTGACTAGCAGCAATTAAGTCAGTGGCTTCAGAGAGAGTTACAGTATTACACCAACAACTATTTTACTGTATCCGGGCCAAAATAAACCAAGTCTTGATTTGAATCGACTCTATGTTTTCACATTTTGAGTCTACGGAAGCTGAATCCATGCAGGTCCTGTCTGCTCCTCATCTTGATACAGAGGTAGGAAACTCTCACAGCACCATCAAATAGCCATACCTCTATTTGCCTCATGTGGAGACAGAAGAATAGGGGTGTATTAAAAAGCAGTACTAGTGGCCCTGCTGGCTGAGGATACCACATATCTATCTTGTTTTGCTCACTGGCCTAAATCTCCAAGCCACCCAGGAGAAAACTGTCCCCAACATCACGTAGGACCAGCAACAGCTCCGGCTGAGCATTTTCATTAGAGACATATCACAGATTGTACAATACCATGACGCAGACACATGACACTTTTTCTTATTTCTCATTAGATATGGGGCTCCCCAGTGTATTTATATGAGTTCCAGCACCCACCAAGCTTATTAGCTAATGGGACACCAGGATTTGAGAAGGCCGATCCAAGTGACCAGCTCTTCTTTGTGTCTGGAGGACCCTTCTTGAGGGATGACTTGTTATACTCTGGTGAGTGAATAAAAACTCTGTTACATAACACCAGTATCTGGAACATATAATAAAAATATTCCTTCCATTGCCTTAGAGCTGACACCCAAACCTGACACTATAACCCACCCATCCTGTCTTCTGTATAACAAAATCTCATTCACAGCCCCTCTCTCTGTTACTCCCCCTCCCCTTTGTAGAAAATGGACAGGAATGCAAGAATCCAGGTTTTATGACTCTAAAGAATGCAGCTAAAAGATAAGAATACTGGTGTGTAAGCAAGAATGGAGAAAAGACTAAAATTTCTTTGTTCTCCCAGCTAGAAAACACTTCAACTCAGATTTCATACATTAGTATCAAAATTATGAAAATTATATTTTCAAAATCCATATGACATGGCGAACGCAAAATACTGTTTTGCTTCGCTGAGTGATTGCTGGATCATAGAAAATGTATTGCTGCCAGTTAGAGACTCACAGCTATGTCATGTTCCCAGTCTATCGAAATGAAAATTCATGAGGGGAAAATTATGCTAATATCATTTGCCTGTGAGCTCCATAGCCTAAGATATGAAAGAACTTAGAAATCTATAAATTTTACAAATATGGGCACCTCCCACTGACAGCCCATATATGAGTCAGCAGATAGGAGTTCTTAAATTTATGGTGAGATTATAAATACCAGAACGACCATTTTGCAAATTATTCAGACCTATAAAGAGACAGCCGAAACTATGCTGTGGAACCGAATCGTATTTCTTCTAAGGATACTTTTTCTTCCAATACGTGGAAGTCATATCTGTGGAGCAGGTGTAGCAACATTTCTTATTTTTATCTTTTTATTTTCATGTGACTTTCTATACTGTATAATTTGTCCCCTTTGTAAAATCTTGTATACTTTTGTAAAGACCGCCTATACTTTCGGATCCAATCTATACAATTTAATAGCTTCGTCCTTCTTGCTATATGAAAAAGCCACGACCCTGTGTAAGTCTCACATTACCAGTAACGGGTGGCTAATCGGCATGATAAATGATTGATGGCGGCAGCAAATTTTGCACTTATGTGTTATTGTAGACTTGTTAGTGACAGGACTAAATATATAAATATCCTAGCTGGTACCGATGATATACAATACTAGATGGTGGCCCGATTCTAACGCATCAGGTATTCTAGAATATGTATGTAGTTGACATACTGTGACTGACAGAACTTGTTCAGTCAACGTGAGTGAACTATATATTATATAGCAGCGCTATGATATATGGTGGTACATTACAGTACATGTATAGCAGCACTATGGTATATGGCGGTACATTACAGTACATGTATAGCAGTGCTATAGTATATGGCGGTACATTACAGCACATGTATAGCAGCGCTATAGTATATAGCGGTACATTACAGTACATGTATAGCAGCACTATAGTATATGGCCGTACATTACAGTACATGTATAGCAGCGCTATGGTACATGGCGATACATTACAGTACATGTATAGCAACACTGTGGTATATGGCGTTACTCCGCTCCCCGCGGCCCCCCGCTCCTCCTGGCCCCCGATCCTCCACAGTAAAAGTAAAAAAATCCTCAGTGAGGATACTCACCTGTCCACCGGCTCGCTCCACCTCCGTCTTCTAGGTCCTACAGGCCTTTAGGACCTGTCGTTGCCTGGGAAACTGATCAGCTGTGGGGGGGGAGGGGGGCAGGATTGTGTCGGGGGGGCAGGATGGAGCGAGCAGGGCAGGATGGAGCCGAAGGGGCAGGATGGAGCCGGAGGAGCAGGATGGAGCGAGCGGGGCAGGATGGAGCGAGCGGGGCAGGATTGAGGCAGGGGAGTAAGAACAGCGGGGGGCAGGATGGAGTGAGCGGGGCAGGATGGAGCGAGCGGGGCAGGATGGAGCCGGAGGAGCAGGATGGTGGCGGGGGGCAGGATGGTGGGGGGGGCGGGGCTGGATGATGGGGGGGCAGGGTAGGATGGAGCCAGCGGGGCAGGATGGAGCCGGGGGGGCAGGATGGAGCTGGAGGGGCAGGATGAAGGCGGAGGAGCAGGATGGGGGGGCAGGATGGTGGCGAGCGAGGCAGGATGGAGCGAGCGGGGCAGGATGGAGCTGGAGGAGCAGGATGGAGCCGGGGGAGCAGGATGGAGCCAGGGGAGCAGGATGGAGCCAGGGAAGCAGGATGGAGCCAGGGGAGCAGGATAGAGCCGGGGGAGCAGGATAGAGCCGAGGGAGCAGGATGGTGGCGGGGAAGGGGGTGTGGATGATCGGTTTCCCAGGCAACGACAGGTCCTCAAACCCTGTAGAAGCTAGAAGACAGAGTGCGCCGGCGGAGGGTAAGTATCCTCACTGAGGTTTTTTTTTTTATTATCACCGTGGAGGAGCGGGGTGGGGTGCAGGGGGAGCGGGGAGCGGAGGGGCAGAGGGAGGGGGGCCGCGGGAAGCAGAGGGGCAGAGGGAGGGAGGGGGGCCGCGGGGTGCGGCAGGGGCAGCAGAGGGGGGCAGGAAGAGCGGGGAGCGGGGGCAGGGGAGCGGTTGTGGGCAGAGCCACCGCTGCGGCCACCGCTAACGCGCCGCTCTCGCCGGGCTGCAAATAGGCGCGTAATTTGAACTTTGAATTCTCGCGTCTATTTGCATAGTCTGCGCTCATTGGCGCCAATGAGCGGCCTGTGTCTGGCGCGCGATTTCGGCGACAGACGCAAAAAACCCTTAGACAATTATATAGTAGATATGCATTCTGTCATGTCAAGCACTTCAATATTCTACATAACATATGAGCAGTGCCGCTCATTTCCTTATCCACTGTCAATCCTCTGACTGGCATAGCGGATAAGGGGACACCAGTGGGCTGCTCTTCCTAACAGCAGGATAAGAGCTCGGTACGTTTCCTACACAGAGGGACACTGAAAAAATTAAGTCTACTGTATGGTCAACTTTTTTTTTTCAACATGGCCTTATGGTCAACAAATGCCACATCGTCCACCAAGTCAGTACCGCTATCACACGTCTCCGTGCTGAACCTACAATCATCTTTTCAGGGCTTATGTGTAAATTAATGTTTTATCTTCTCATGAACCCCACCTCCATCACTGATGTTGTTTTCTTTCTCAGGACCTGCAACCCCAGAAGAAAAAGTCCTGGCCAGAACCATGATGAAATACTTGGCCAATTTTGCTCGTACCGGGTAAGATCCTACTCTAAACCAGAATGACTGCATATTTGCTGCACCTGCGTCCCATTATTATCCAGCTTAATATTAATAATGATAATAATGCCATGTTGTTTACTGCAGAGACCCCAATAGTCCCGGTCTGACAACATGGCCGGAGTATGGAGCAGACGAGCACTACCTAGAGATCAATGTGAAGCAGAAATCGTCTTTAAAACTGAAAGAGGAAAAGTTCAGTTTCTGGAACGCGATCCTTTCAAAGTAAACTCTTCCAAGACTATGGATGGCGTTGATCGCACCGAGCTGTAGAGTCTAATAATAAAGTTTCTACACATGAGAGAAGAAACACAATGAGAGGAGGTCGAGGCGTGGTATACCCGAAATCAGAACCGCAAAGTAGTTTTTAACCTTTTTAATAAATTTTACTTTTATCACACTTTAAATCTTTTTTGTATACATTGATTCTCTGTCCTCTATAACATAACTGTGTGAGTCAACAGATCACTGACCCCCCTGCACGTCCATTAATAAAGTAGAAGTTGTGAGTACACCATACAAGGCTGTGCTGTATTGATTTCCCAAGCACGCGTAAATGTCATTAGGTTGAGTTCAAAAGGCATAGAAGAGAGTCGATTTCACTTACCGAATTGGTGCCTGAACATGGGATAGACATGCATTATACCATCCAGATCTTGAGGTTGAATAGATTCTCCAGAAAACATAAAGCTAAAAAGTTGCAACTAGGGATGAGCGAGTACCATAATATTCATACTCGCTATACTCGCAACGAGTAGGTACCGGTACTCGGTTCTCATTGCGAGTATTGCAAGTACAAATACTTTTGCAGTGTATCTATAGATACACTGAGAAAGTATCCTAAAAGTGTTTAAAAGGTGTTAAAAATAATAAAATTACATACTCACCTGTCCGACGCCTGCCCCGGGACCTGCAAAGAAGACATCCGATCAATGGACAAGGACATGTGACTACCAGCCAGTCAGATGGCCGGTAGCGATCTGGCCAATCAGATGGCGCCACGTCACAACCACGTGATCGCTAGCGCCCACCTGATTGGCCAGATTGGAAGGTCTTAGGTGTCAGGACCTTGCAATCTGGCCAATTTTATTATTTTTAACAACTTTTAATCACTTTTAGGCTACTTTCTCAGTGTATCTACTGATACACTGCGAAAGTATTAAGACTACTTGCTACTCCCGAGTACACATAAGAAACTCGGAGAGTAGCGAGTAGCCGAATACCGCTACTATTCAGCAAGTTCCAAATAGTAGCGAGTATACTCGCTCATCCTTAGTTGCAACATAAGGTGAAAAGCTTAAGCTTTTATTCTTGCTTTAATTTTTTGTGAGCTTGGACCTTCCCCATTCCTGGTGAGTTATTTTACACTAAATAGTCTAAACCAAAGAGTTACTTATGCCTTTGTGAACTGTGTGCCTGTAATGGGATTAGTCTATAAGTGTGAAATCTAGTGGTACCCATACTTGGAGGATTATTAGAGTTGCTGTGTCTTGCTTGGCTGTTAAGAAGCATTAACTCAAAAGGAGGGGTATCTTGTAGTCTGTTTTGTAGGGGTTTTGAGTTCTGTAGGGTGTTAAGCGGCTTGTGTCCCAAATCTATGCATAAGATAAGTGTGTTGGCAATTTTAATGCTAGCTTCTGTGTTTTTGTAGATAGATACAGATATCAATATACTGCTTGATTCTACACTGCATAAAAGCTAAACCACTCCTTCCTCATGAGTTGTCACAGGAGGCAGAGATGAAGGCACTCACTGAGACCTGTAGAGCAGCAAAGTGTCAATGTGTATATAGACAGTAGCTGTTTCCTAATGTCACATGAGAAACTTAAAAAATATGGAATAGAGCATAAGGGCCCTTATGGAGGCTTTCCTGTTACTATCTTAGCTTGGCATAGTGAAGATATAGCTCACACCTGAGCTGATAGAGATGAAGCAAGATGATAAGCTCATACAGAAGCTAATGAAAAGAAAAGAGGTCAAGAATCTAGAACCAATACAGATCAAAACTCAGTAGCACCTGTCACTCCTGATATTCTTGAATCACAGGGAGCCCAGCTGACTAAAGAAAGTATGTGAAAAAGGGGCAGTAAGCTTTGTCTGCCATGATGATGGCCCAGGTAACCCATGGATTAACACATTTTTCAAAAACAACTATTTGTCCTTTGGTGGACAAGATATGGGTGGTGCCAAGGTTCACTACCTATTAGCCAGGTACACCCTATCTTGTGTGAAATTTACCTGACACAACACAAGAAAAATTGTAATACATACATCTATCACGAGCAGGTGTATACAACCAAATACAACACGAACAAAGATTGACGATGGAAGAAAAACATTTCTTTGTCCTGATCTCATATTTTCTATGAATTGGGGTCCAATCAATACTGTTTCATGAATACAGGACCCCAATTTTTAGATAAAATTTTTAAAATTTATTAAACAATTAAAAAATTGTCTTCAAGCATATCATAAAACCCCGGGTGCTGTCCTGCGTTACACCGCGTGTTCCTTAGATACTGAGTGTTTCCTCTGTGTTTCTAGATTCTCTATTGTGGGTTTGTAAAGCCCTCATAATGAGGAAGGGGGGGCTTTTCGTTCCCTGATATTCAACCCCATACAGCATCCGCAGCAGAGAATGACCACAGATTCAGGTCTCAAAAATAACAGTTGCTTTACTTCAGAAGGAACGGGAAATGTAACATGGAGTAAATACTTGACAGTTTCATGTGGGTAGTCCACAGCAAGTACAGTTCAGAGTTATATTTTGACATGGAATTGAGGTTCTGGAGCTTTAAGAATCTGTTTTATTTGTAGGCATCTATAGTCAAGTTCAAAGTCTTTTGTGTTTTAAAGCAGAAGAGTAGATAGATATATATATACTGTATATATAAAGAGAGGTTTAAAGATCTGTGATCCTGTATTACTTTCACAGCTGGTCATGGCCATACAGAAATATAGGAAGCAAATAACAGACAATTGCGGTGAGACGGTAGACCCTCAAATTCCTCAACACGTGGGCAATAGGTTCTCCTGTACAATTAGTACGCTTTACTGCAAAAGGAGCATGCGTAAATCCAGACAGCGAGGATCCAGGGTTAAAAGTTTTCTTAGCTGTAGAAATCAAAGATAGGTATTAGGAACCTAGGCATTAGGCCTGGCTGGAAATTTTGAGTTGAAGGGAAAGATGAACTTCCAGGCATGGAGCCTGGAAGTGGTGAGGAGAACCTCTGCACTGCAGCTCTGCTCTGTCTCACATCTTGTACCAGACTGGGGATGCTCCTCCTACTGAGCATTGTGTCTGTGTTACCGGCCAATAGGAACAACACTCAATTCACATGTCAAATCTTTACAATGCAAAGTAACTTTCACCAGCACATGGTGCTGGAACACAACAAATGAGAAAATATATGTATTTAAATGAAAACACATATCTGACACTCACTAATAACAGTAAAGGGGCAGCTAGGGAGTGAACTGCAGTGTAAAGGGTTACTCACAGTCCAGGGATACTTAAAGGGACAGACATAATCTGGACTGGGTCACTACAGGTTCATCCTACTCTGCATATTGGACAGCACCCCAGAATTAGTAGGACCATACAGAACTATAGATGTCCAGAATGGACATCATTATGAGGGTGATAACAGTTGAGCTTGGCATATGAGTGCAGCAGGATGATACAATGATGTTGAAATATGAGTCCTTTGGAGTAACCATACTGAACGTGCCTCTGACATCATTGAACCTTGAAACCTCTTGATGACTCCAATCACAAGGGAAAACGCATCAAGGTGAAGTGAAGACCTGAAGGGCAGTGAACCTATAAGGTTAAGTCATTAATATGAGAGGATAAAATCAGATATTACTCTGATAAAGGGGAGCTATCCTATAGAGCTAATTAGGGTCAAATAGGGTAAGTCACCCGGAACTGGGACACCAAGATACCTTAGGGTGTTGAAATTCTCTGCTGACAGGCAGGGCTTTGGAGCATTTTCACATAGGGATAATATATTGTGATCATTATAGTGCAGCAGTAGCCAATCATTGGTACCTGTCTTTACATGTGTAGGGGAGTTTTATGATATGTGTAAAGGCCTTTTTTTAAATTGTTCAATAAAGCTTAAAAAAAAGTTTATCTAAATATCGGGGTCTTGTATTCATAAACCAGTTTTTCCGGAACTCACCAATAGTTTTAAGGGTGTAAGCGGGTGACTCTCAGGATCACACAAACCATTATGCAGCTAGTATTGTTTTCTTTCTTTGTATATGTAGCATTAAAAGCGCTGATCTATGTTATACCCAAGGTAATTAGGTTCATGTGTGAGGATTATCATCATTATTAATATTTGCCTAATGCAAAATAATGGGAGTGAGAGAATGTCTTAAGGCATTTTTATTACTTCCTGCAAAGTCACAAGTTTACATAGATTTCCTTAGTATTTGGAACCATTGCCCTTACACTGTATGACTTGGGTGAAATGTTTTGGATCCTTCCACAAGCTTCTCACTATAGTTATGAGAATTTGGGCCCATTCCCCCTGACAGAACTGGAGTAACTGAGCCATGTTTGGAGGTCGTCTTGCTCGCAGCCTTATTAGCTTTGCCCATACATTTTCAATAGGATTGAGATCAGGGCTTTGTGATGGACACTCATAAACATTGACTTTGGCAGTAGCTTCAGGTCATTGTCCATTTGAGACCCATTTCCAACCTTCCTGGCTGATATCTTCAGATGTTACGTCAGTATTGCCACATCAGGATCCTGGGTTTTCCATTGAACGTTCTGTGTCTCTCTGCCTCATCCAAATTATTTTCCTCTTATTATTTTTCTTTAAGTTCACCTGATATTATTGACATATATGTGAATTTTAACATTATATGATTCTTAGCCATTCAGCTTCAGTATGATTTACCATTATATTTTTTGTCATTTATTTCATTTAGTTGTATCTGAAGAAGGCTATGCACCAATAATAGCCAAAACATCATATGATATAACTTTTTTTGTGATGGATGACTGTTGAAACAAATAAATAAGAGCATTATTGGGCACTTTCTTCTTGAGCTTTATTTCTGGGTGTGCCAGATTCCCATATTCTAGTAGTCCTGGAGTCTGACTGTAGCTGTATATCCTTATTGTCATTTACCTGTCTGTCTGTCCTTCCCATGGTGTGTTTTTAGTGCAGTGGTGGGACTAGTGCTCGCTAATGAGGGTGAGCTAAGGGCTAGCGAGGGACTAGGAATCCTGCTCAGAGATAGGGTGAAAGAACCCTTATAGGGATGACAGGGAGCTTAGGGTTCAGCCTCAGGTGAGTGATGAGGTGTCCCATCCTCCGCTCCTTACCATCAGGGCCCACCATTGTTATTATGTCCCTGGTGTTCCCTTGTTTGTGATGGTGTAAGTCGTGGGTTCTCCAGTATCTGGAGGAACCCAGGTTTGTCGCAGTGTGACAGTGTGACCCTACAATCACACAGAGCAGGTGGTCAATATACATCAGGTATGACTCTTGAATTACCGAGAGCTGGTGGTCAATATACACCATGTATGACTCTACAACCACACAGAGCCGGTTGTCAGTATACATCATGTGTGACTCTACAATGACAAGAGCGGGTGATCAGTATACATCATGTATGACCCCACAATCACACAGAGCCAGCGGTCAGTATACACAATGTATGACCTGCTATCACGCGGAGTCGGCAGCCAGTATACACCATGTATGACCCTACAATAACGCAGAGTGGGCGGTCAGTATACACCATGTGTGACCCTACAGTCACATAGAGCGGGCGGTCCATGTAAACCATGCGTGACACTACAATCACACAGTGTGAGTGGTCAATATATACCATGCGCAACCCTATAATCACACAGAGCGGGTGATCAGTATACATCATGTATGACCCCACAATCAAACAGAGTCGGCGGTCAGTATACACAATGTATGACCCCGCTATCACAAAGAGTCAGCGGCCAGTATACACCATGTATGACCCTACAATGACACAGAATGGGTGGTCAGTATACACCATGTGTGACCCTACAGGCACATAGAGCGGGCCGGTTCCTATACACCATGTGTGACACTACCATCACACAGACCGAGTGGTCAATATATACCATGTGGGACCCTATAATCACACAGAGCGGGTGGTCAGGGTATACCATGTGCAATCCTGACTGCCTCTCAGCTTCACACATCAAACAGACTCCATCTTAACTTATGAGGCACACCCATGGGTGGAGACATGTGTAAAACTCAGACACCCATGTCTTTTCTCATGACATAAACATGAGCTTAAATGCGTTAACTCTTTGTGTGACTACTAGTCCCATATTTACAACACAGAGGACAACCATCTCAGTGATGTATACTGGCCATTAGCAATGCAACTGGTCCCCCACTTTACATAATATATAACTTCTCAGACATGGATGTGATTTCTATCTGGATAAATGGGCGGTAGGTTATAATTGCATTTTGGTAGTAGATGAGTTCTTCAGATGTGGTGACCACCAAGGCTTGAAAGGCTATGGTTCAGCTGTCTGACATGGGCCGGGGGAACAGGCCTTTTGCTAAAGGACACAACACCTAGAAGAGGAGACAATACGGAAGAATCATTGTTGTCCTTATTCCCTGGATAGGACACATTTATCAATTACTATCATGGAAAAAACTGCTCTATAACTATTTTCTCATGCATTTGCAACGATAATGAGGAAGATTACTTTATAAATTCAATTAGCAGATATAGAAGAATTTCCCACAGAACTTACACGAGTGGAAACACTGACTCCTCCAGCAGATTCACTGAATATAGTGACAGATGAGAGATCACCCCCAAAATCTGCAATATTTTTGTGTTCCCAACTTGGTTCATAAACCCATAATTGCCACGTAATTGATTGTTTCTGGTACTGAAAAAAAAAAAGACAACATAAATGCAATGAATCGTACCTTGCAGCTCTGACATTTTTAATACGTCAAGGTCCCGCAATACAGTCTCGTTATTTCTGCCAAAACATGACTTTCCGCACCCCATAGGGACACGTAAGGTCAGCTTGGCATGTTTTACACAGACACCCCCATCACCAAAGGCACAGGGATACACGAGAAGGAAAAGAGGGTGATCCACAAATTGTTTGGCATGGCACCACGTTGGCTCACAACCATGACAGGCTGGGGGGCCCTTTTACGAGCTTTATTGAAACAGAGCCCTGTCAGCCTGGTAGAGCTGCCACCAGCTCCTCGTTAGATGTAAACCCAGTCTGCTAAGAGGATTATATCTGGCCAGAAACCAGCACAGGTAGCATGTAATGTTTAAACCGAGCTGTGGACTGCTGTTGTAAGGGCGGGAGTCTTTCATGTTTTTAGGGCCAGATGCTAGTTTTGTAAGGGGACTATACCCAACACATGGATGGCACCTGGTTCTTGGACCCATTATTTTTACTCCACCACCGCTGACTCTTGATCGCTGATGACATTGAAGGCTGATCGCTGGTGAGCTGTTACACAGGCAGACTCACCAGAGATCAGTACCAGCAAGAGCGCTGGTATCCATGTAAACAAGCGGGTAACTAAGCACCGCTGTTTACCATGGATATCAGCTCCCAGCGCTTGCTGAGAGGCGCTGGGTGCTGGCTTCTCGCTCGGCTTCCGGTGTCACATGCAGCTATGCTGTGTGTCCACCGGGCGACCATCGCCTGGTTTTAGAGCAGTTTTATCGCTGGTTGATGCGCCGTGTCACATGCGTCAATATCGCTGCAACGTCATGTGCAGCAGCAATCATGCACGCGATATTGACGCGTGTGACATCCCCGTAAAGGAGCTGTCATATCTGGCGACGTCGCTAGCGACATCGCCGAAAAAGTGACGTATCAGCGATGTAGCTAGCGATGTCGCGCTGTGTAAACGAGCGGCGCGACCGCGTTTTATCGCTGGTCGCAGGTTTACGGGAAGAACCGTAAACCTGTCAACCGGCGACCTGCGATAAGGCTGGATCGCGCCGTGTGACATCGCCAGAGCGATGTCGACGGCGATCCAGCCTATACCGCAGCGTTGCTGCTCATCGCTCGCTGGGCTGAGCCCAGCCCAGCGAGCGATGTCACCGCCCGCATCGCTGCGGCATCGCCGGCCGCAGTGATGCTGTGTGACAGCTGGCCTGCGATGTCGGAAGCGAGTGGGCACCCGCGCATCGCTTCCGACATCGCTGGCCACATCGTGCTGTGTGACAGCACCTTTAGAGCAGGTTGTTAAAAATATGTAGATCCGGTGTCTGTTATTTTCATGTATACCCAATATGTTCCCTTTAGTTTAATAGGTCTATCAATTTGGATGTTTTTACTTATTATTTCCTACTTTTTGACAGTTGCTGGAAATACCTCATCTACAGTTCAGACCATCTTGGATGAGGCAAAGAGGCACAGTGGAAAACCTGGAATCCTGACGTGGCAATACTGAAGCAACATCTCAAGATGTCATCTAGGAAGGTAAAGCATGGGCGGAAATGGATCTCCAAATGGACAATGACCTGAAGCTACTGCCAAACTGTTATAAAGTGGCTTCAGGATTACAAAGTCAATATTTTGGAGTGGCCGTCACATAGCCCTGATATCAATCCTATTGAAAGTTTATATGCATAGCTGAAAAGGCTGCGAGCAAGGCGACCTCCAAACATGGCTCAGTTACACCAGATCTGTCAGGGGGAATGGGCCCAAATTCCTACCAACTATTGTGAGAAGCTTGTGGAAGGATCCAAAATATTTCACCCAAGTCATACAGTGTAAGGTCAATGGTACCAAAAACTAATGAAATGTATGTAAACTTGTGACTTTGCAGGAAGTAATAAAAATGTCTTAAAACATTCTCTCTCTCTCATTATTTTGGCATTAGGCAAATATTAATAATTATGGTAATCCTCACACATGAACCTGATTACCTTGGGCAAAACATAGCTACATATACAATGAAAGAAAACAATACTAGCTGCATAATGGTTTGTGTGATCCTGGAGAGTCACCCGCTTACACCCTTAAAACTATTGGTGAGTTCAGGAAAAACTGTTTCATGAATACAAGACCCCGATATTTAGATAAACTTTTTAAGCTTTATTAATATACTGGAATTTGAGAGTCCTCAGTGCTTGATACCTTTTAATGGCTAACTGAAAAGATGGTAAATATAGCAAGATTTCAGGACACTGCGGCCCCTTCGTCAGGCAGATAATGACCTAGATTCTGAAGACACATACATATATACATAAGCAAAAGAAACGAAAAAAAAAACTGTTAGATGATGTAGTAAATAAGACAAGTGACGTAAAGCAGAGTCCGGCTAGGAGGGGGAGAGGAGCTGGGAAAGAGAAACCAACAACCAAAATTATAAGATAAGCGGAACAAATTGTATCATTGTTATATGGTTAGTAGCCTGTGGAGACCTGAAAATACTTGAGTTGTGGAGAACAATAAATGGAAGCGAGACAGTTCACATAAGAAAAGTCAAAAGTTCATTGTCCTCAAAATGGAGTCTCTTGTAGATGTGATATCCCCAAGAGTCCTTTCAATTTATATAAAGACGCATGAACCTGTGATGTCCCCAAATATCCCTTCATTTTATATTAAATCCCA
This sequence comes from Allobates femoralis, assembly GCA_033576535.1. Lineage (NCBI taxonomy): Eukaryota > Metazoa > Chordata > Amphibia > Anura > Aromobatidae > Allobates > Allobates femoralis. The sequence continues at coordinate 126,683,784 of JARQOC010000010.1, read as the reverse complement.
TAAATCCATGTGAAATATTTAATCCTGTTTTGAATGTGTCAAAGGTCATTATTAATTTGCATTCCCAAATTCTTCTCTCTCTGAGATTTGAAGTTACTTTTTAAGATGAGCAGCCCCATATCAGTTTTACTGTGGTCAGAGCTGGAAAAATGCTTTGCTACAGGTAGGTCCATACGCTTGTCTTTTATTGAGTGTCGATGAGAATTCATTCTTGTTCTGAATTGTAACCCGGTCTCCCCTATGTACATGCCGCCTGTTGGGCATTTGGTACGTATGATTAAATACACCACATTGCTTGTGGAGCAGCTGAAGTGACCTGGGATCTTGTAGTCCTGATCTATGCTGGGAATATTTATCCTGTCCATTGTCATTATAGATGGAGGTTTTGCACCTGTTCTGGTTGCAGGGAAAGGTTCCTGCTGCTGGAGAGGACAGGGCGTTTTTTTTTTCTTTTTTCTTTTGCTTATGTATATATGTATGTGTCTTCAGAATCTGTGTCATTATCAGCCTGACGAAGGGGCCACATTGTCCCGAAAGCTTGCTATGTTTACCATCTTGTTGGTTAGCCATTAAAAGGCATCAACCACTGAGGACTCTCAGATTCTAATATTTCTCTATCTACTGGCTATCATGGTACAAACATTTATTACCTTAAGCTTTATTAAACAGTTTTAAAAAAAGGCCTTTACACATATCATAAAACTCTCCCACACATGTAAAGACAGGTACCAATGATTGTCTACTGCTGCACTATAATGCTCACAATATATTATCCCTATGTTAAAATGCTCCAAAGCCCTGCCTGTCAGCGGAGTATTTCAACACCCTGAGGTATCTAGGTGTCCCCGCGCCGGGTGGCTTACTCTGTTTGGCCCTAATTAGCTCTATAGGATAGCTCCCCTTCAGACAGCTTTACTAGACATCTTCCCATTTATCGGGTAAATTAAATTTAGGAATGTGACATGTATGCTAGATCTTACAATAGTCCATCATCATCCCTAGTTGTTATTCACATCTGATTTTCTAGAATGAGAGACCTAAATTATTGCTGTCAGTGATGATAGGGATTATTTTATCCTCTCAAATTCATGACTTAACTTTATAGGTTCACTCCCCTTCAGGTCTTCAGTTCACCTTGACGCGTTTCCACCTTGTGATTGGGTTCATCAGGAGATTTCAAGGTTCAATGATGTCAGAGGCACGTTCGATATGGTTACTCCAAAGGACTCAGATCTTAATAATTAGATATTTCAACATCTGGGTGTATCATCCTGTTGCACTGATATGCCAAGTTCAGCTGTAATCACCCTCATAATGATATCCATTCTGGACATCTATAGTTCTGTATGGTCCTACTAATTCTGGGGTGCTGTTCAATCTGCAGAGTGGAATAAATCTGTAGTGACCCAGTCCAGATTATGTCTGTCCCCATGGCCGGTATTAGGGGGGGCAGACTGGGCAGTTGCCCAGGGCCCCCACTCTCATAGGGGCCCCCAAAGGAACTAAACTGAAAATAGCAATAAAACATACACATATTTGGTATCGCTGCGTTCATAAGAATCTAAGCTAGCAATATATGAAGTAAATTAATCCAATTGGTAAATGGCGTAACGGGAAAAAAATTAAAACGCCAGAATTATGTTTTTTGGGCCACCACATTGTTAAAATACAATGCAATAAAAAGCGAACAAAAATGTTGTATCTGACTCAAAATGGGATCAGTAAAAATGTCAGCTCAGGGCACATAAAGTAAGCCTCACAGAGCCCTGTATCTTCAAAAATTAAAACATCATGGGTCTGGGAAAATGGCGAATAAAGCTAATTTGTATTTTCATTTTTTTTTTTTTTTTTTTTTTTTACAAATTTCTGGGGTTTTTTATGATTGAAATAAAAAAATGGTCAGTATGTTCTGATTCTGACCCAGATAATCAACTTATGAAGTCACTTTTACCATATAGGTAACATGATGAATAAAAAACTAAGAAAAAATTGTGGAATTTTAGACTGCTGCGATTGTGGACTCCGCTACAAAAATCGGATCAAATCAGATCCGATGCGATCCCATTATAATAATATGGAGTCTATGGGGATTGGATGGAAAATCGGATCTAATATCGGATCCGATTTTTGTATTGATCATGCTCAAACTCTAAAGACCTCCCACAGCCCTCCCCCATTTAAAACGGATCCGATAAAAAATCGGACCGATGGCATCTGATTTTGAGCATCCGATCCGATTTGCAACGGACAGCATCGGATTGCAGAAAAACGCAAAGTGAAAGCATTAGAAAGAGCGACTCTCCCTGGAGGAGCCGTCCTGTATGACACAGACAATGATGGGAATGGATGTGTGTGTCTGTGTGTGTGTGCTCGGTGTAAACGTGTTTGTCTGTGTGTGTGTGCTCGGTGTATACGTGTATGTCTATCTGTGTGTGCTCGGTGTATAGGTGTAATATATAGTGTGTGCGTCACATACCCTGTGTGTCTATGTGTGTGTGCCCCGTGTATACATGTAGTATATAGTGTGTGTGTCACATACCGTGTGTGTCTATATGTGTGTGCTCGGTGTATACATGTAATTTATAGTGTGTGTGTCACATACTGTGTGTGTCTATGTGTGTTGTGCCCGCTGTATACGTGTAATATATAGTGTGTGTGTCTGTGTGTGCTCGGTGTATACGTGTAATATATAGTGTTGGTGTCACATACTGTGTGTGTCTATGTGTGTGCTTGGTGTATACGTGTAATATATAGTGTTTGTGTCACATACTGTGTGTGTCTATGTGTGTGTGCCCGTGTATACATGTAGTATATAGTGTGTGTGTCACATACTGTGTGTGTCTATGTGTGTGTGTGCTCGGTGTATACGTGTAATATATAGTGTGTGCGTCACATACCGTGTGTGTCTATGTGTGTGTGCCCGCTGTATACGTGTAATATATAATGTGTGTGTCTGTGTGTGTGTGTGCTCGGTGTATACGTGTAATATATAGTGTGTGTGTCTGTGTGTGCTCGGTGTATACGTGTAATATATAGTGTTTGTGTCACATACTATGTGTGTCTATGTGTGTGTGCCCCGTGTATACATGTAGTATATAGTGTGTGTGTCACATACTGTGTGTGTCTGTGTGTGTGTGTGCTCGGTGTATACGTGTAATATATAGTGTGTGTGTCACATACTGTGTGTGTCTATGTGTGTGTGTGCTCGGTGTATACGTGTAATATATAGTGTTTGTGTCACATACTGTGTGTGTCTATGTGTGTGTGCTCGGTGTATACCTGTGTGTTTGTGTGTGTGTGCTCGGTGTATAGGTGTAATATATAGTGTTTGTGTCACATACTATGTGTGTCTATGTGTGTGTGCCCGTGTATACATGTAGTATATAGTGTGTGTGTCACATACTGTGTGTGTCTATGTGTGTGTGTGCTCGGTGTATACGTGTAATATATAGTGTGTTTGTCACATACTGTGTGTGTCTATGTGTGTGTGTGCTCGGTGTATACGTGTAATATATAGTGTGTGTGTCTGTGTGTGCTCGGTGTATACGTGTAATATATAGTGTTTGTGTCACATACTATGTGTGTCTATGTGTGTGTGCCCCGTGTATACGTGTAATATATAGTGTGTGTGTCACATACTGTGTGTGTCTATGTGTGTGTGTGCTCGGTGTATACTTGTAATATATAGTGTTTGTGTCACATACTGTGTGTGTCTATGTGTGTGTGTGCTCGGTGTATACGTGTAATATATAGTGTGTTTGTCACATACTGTGTGTGTCTATGTGTGTGTGTGCTCGGTGTATACGTGTAATATATAGTGTGTGTGTCTGTGTGTGCTCGGTGTATACGTGTAATATATAGTGTTTGTGTCACATACTATGTGTGTCTATGTGTGTGTGCCCCGTGTATACGTGTAATATATAGTGTGTGTGTCACATACTGTGTGTGTCTATGTGTGTGTGTGCTCGGTGTATACTTGTAATATATAGTGTTTGTGTCACATACTGTGTGTGTCTATGTGTGTGTGTGCTCGGTGTATAGGTGTAATATATAGTGTGTTTGTCACATACTGTGTGTGTCTATGTGTGTGTGTGCTCGGTGTATACGTGTAATATATAGTGTGTGTGTCTGTGTGTGCTCGGTGTATACGTGTAATATATAGTGTTTGTGTCACATACTATGTGTGTCTATGTGTGTGTGCCCCGTGTATACGTGTAATATATAGTGTGTGTGTCACATACTGCGTGTGTCTATGTGTGTGTGTGCTCGGTGTATACTTGTAATATATAGTGTTTGTGTCACATACTGTTTGTGTCTATGTGTGTGTGCTCGGTGTATACGTGTGTGTTTGTGTGTGTGTGCTCGGTGTATAGGTGTAATATATAGTGTTTGTGTTACATACCGTGTGTGTCTATGTGTGTGTGCTCGGTGTATAGGTGTAATATATAGTGTTTGTGTCACATACTGTGTGTGTCTATGTGTGTGTGCTCGGTGTATAGGTGTAATATATAGTGTTTGTGTCACATACTGTGTGTGTCTATGTGTGTGTGCTCAGTGTATACGTGTAATATATAGTGTTTGTGTTACATACCGTGTGTGTCTATGTGTGTGTGCTCGGTGTATAGGTGTAATATATAGTGTTTGTGTCACATACTGTGTGTGTCTATGTGTGTGTGCCCCGTGTATATATGTAGTATATAGTGTGTGTGTCACATACTGTGTGTGTCTATGTGTGTGTGTGCTCGGTGTATACGTGTATACACCAGCACAGATTAGAGTTCCTAGGAGTAAACATGTCGGCAATCGCCCAACAAACGAGCAAAATGCGGCTCATCATCGGGTGATCGGATGTTTATGGAGGAACAAAAATCCTCGCTCTCGACAGCACATCACCCGCTGCAAACTGCAGAAGAGCTGCCGATAACATGATACTGTAGAGGACAGATTGCTGTACTGGTGATTGTTATGCACCCATCAGTCTTCATCATTCTGTATGAAAAGGCCGGAAACAAGCGCTGAATGACTTGAATATTATAAATCGCACTCATTCACCAGTCTGAATTCAGTGCTTGTACCTGTAACCCAAATGTCTGAGTGTGATGGTGCAATATGTCAGCATTTAGGGCCCACTTTAACCTTTTGCCTAGGGCCCAACTTTGCCTAAAACCAGCCCTGCCTGTCCCTTTAAGTATCCCTGGACTGTGAGTAACCCTTTACACTGCAGTTCACTCCTTAGCTAGCCCTTTACTGTTATTAGTGAGTGTCAGATATGTGCTTTCATTTAAATCCATATATTTTTCCAGGTATTTTCTCATTTGTTGTGTTCCAGCACCATCTGCTGGTGAAAGTTACTTTGCATTGTAAAGATTTGACATGTGAATTGAGTGTTTTTCCTATTGGCCGGTAACACAGACACAATGCTCAGTAGGAGGAGCTTCTCCAGTCTCTTGTCTGTCTACATAGAGCTAGAAATTCCCCAGTCTGGTCCAAGATGTAACAAAGAGCAGAGCTGCTTTGAGGGTTCTCATCAGTTCCAGGCTCCATGCCTGGAAGTTCATCCTTCCCTTCAACTTAAGATTTCCAGCCAGGCCTAATGCCTAGGTTCAATATTTGATTTCTACAGCTAAGAAGACTAAAGACTTTTAACCCTGGATCCTCGCTGTCTGGATTTACACATGCTCCTTTTGCAGTAGGGCGCACTAACTTGGGGGTCTATTGCCTGCATGTTGAGGAATTTGAGGGTCTACCATCTCACCGCAATTGTCTGTTTTTTGCTTCATGTATTTCTGTATGTGCCATGACCAGCAGTGAAAGTAATACAGGATCACAGGTCTGTAAACCTCTCTTGCTATATATCAACTCGTCTGCTTTAAAACACAAAAGACTTTGAACTTGACTATAACTGCCTATAAATACTACCTTCAAATAAAACAAGTTCTTAAAGACCCAGAACCTGAATTCCATGTTAGAATCTAACTTTGAACTGTACTTGTTGAGGACTACCCACGTGAAACTGTGAAATATTTACTCCATGTTTATCTTTCCCGTTCCTGCTGAAGTAAAGCAATTGCTATTCTTGAGATCTGTAATTGTAGGGTCATACATGGTGTATACTGACCGCCTGCTCTGTATGATTGTAAGGTCATGCATGATATATACTGATTGCTGACTGTGTGTTATTATAGGATCATACACATTGTATTCTGACCATCGACTGCGTGATTGTAGGTTCTTATATTGTGTATACTGACTGCCCACTCAGTATGATTGTAAGGTCATAAATGGTGTGTACTGACTGCCCACTCAGTGTGATTGTAAGGTCATAAATGGTGTGTACTGACTGCCCACTCAGTGTGATTGTAAGGTCATAAATGGTGTGTACTGACTGCCCACTCAGTGTGATTGTAAGGTCATAAATGGTGTGTACTGACTGCCCTCTCTGTATGATTGTAGGGTCAAACTTGGTGTATACTGACTCCCCGCTGTGTGTGACCGTGCAGTCACCTTGCTTGAGACACTTATCTATCTCTGCTAAGGCTAGGGTCACACTTAAATCTAGAATTGCGTTCACCGCATCCAGATCCAGATGCAGTGAACGCAATTGTCTTCTGACATCCAGCAATCCGGCAACTGGATTGCTGAAGCCGCAATCCGGTAACCAGATTGCTCAAGATGACTAATCCTTTTAAAAAGCTCAAAACCGGATCAGGAAACTCTCCTCATAGGATCCTATTATAAAAAGCAGATTGCTTCACAAGCAATCCGGTGTCCGTCTCTGGCTCTGCAGCCTGCGTGAAAAATCATGCAGGCTGCAGTTTTCGGAGCAGTTCTGTTATCTGCAATGCGGGAATCGGATTGCTCAGGATGTGTAATCCTGAGCAATGCGGTTTCCGCATATACTTTCCTTATCCCGGCTGCCGCAGGGATGAGCAAAGTGTTCTGTGCAGTGTGTAAACTGTAAATTTTATTAATAAATGTTTCTATAATGTCTCTAGGAGGTGTTCACTCCCCCTAGAGACCTTCCACCCACTCAGGTGGGTATATAATGCTATAATCACCTCTGTACAGCAGCTGCCTCCAGTCAGCTGCTGTACGGTTTTATCAATGAAAGCACCGGGCTCCTCTGAGCTATTGCTATAGTATGTGCGCCACTGTCCGAGGTCCTGAAGCCATTTACAGTAGATCTATGGGCAGCGCTGCCCATAGATTTAACTGTATAAGGCTTCAGGACCTCGGACAGCTGCGCATACTATAGCTATTATAGCTATAGTATGCGCAGCTGTCAGGAGAGCCCGGCGCTTTCATTGATAAAACTGTACAGCAGCTGACTGGAGGCGGCTGCTGTACAGAGGTGATTATAGCATTATATGCCCACCTGAGTGGGTGGAAGGTCTCTAGGGGGAGTGGGCACCCCCTAGAGACATTATAGAAACATTTATTAATAAAATTTACAGTTCACACACTGCACAGAACACTTTGCATATCCCGGCGGCAGCCGGGATAAGGAAAGTATATGCGGAAACCGCATTGCTCAGGATTACACATCCTGAGCAATCCGATTCCCGCATTGCAGATAACAGAACTGCTCCGAAAACTGCAGCCTGCATGATTTTTCACGCAGGCTGCAGAGCCAGAGACGGACACCGGATTGCTTGTGAAGCAATCTGCTTTTTATAATAGGATCCTATGAGGAGAGTTTCCTGATCCGGTTTTGAGCTTTTTAAAAGCTCAAAACCGGATCAGGTTTAAAAAAAAACAAAAAACTGATGTGTGACTTTAGCCTATCACTACAGTCACGTGTGGCCTCTGACCAATACACCTGTAAGGCTCCAAGGTTCTGTCCTCACACATAGTTTTGCTTTGTCAAGGTGTCCGTCTGCCAATCCACCCCTGCCATACTGTGGTGGTGTACACACTCTGTGCTGTGTTTTATCTAGTTGACTGTCTGACAGTTTGGTTCAGCAGATTGCACACTCGTCTCTGCTATACCAATGCGCCTGTCTGCTCTCACAGTTCTTGGTCCTCCATGATGTCAGTTTGTATGTTGTTTTTCACAGTTCTGAGTGTCTTCCAATATATCCCGCTCTACTAATTCTTATTGCTCCACAGGCCAATCCAACTTTGCTGCAGCAAAGCCTCCAGTCCTCGCAACACTCCCTGACCTACATCTTAGAGAATCCACCTCACCGGTGAAGCCATAGCCAGTAGTGTACCTTGAAGATCATGGGCCCCAACGCAAAATCTCAATCAGGGCCCCCAATTTTTCATTATGTTTAATTGCATTAATGTTTTTCTATAGGCCAAAAAGACTTTGGGGGCCCCCTAGGCTCCAGGACCCGGGTGCGATTACAACGCCTGCACCTCTTGTAGTTGCACCCATGGTCAGTGCTCTTTCTGGCAGCACCATAGACTGTACATAGAGCAGAGCTGACCACCTCTATTGGTGAGAACAGACTGTCAGAGATTTATCTCAGAAATGTCAAATAAGTGAATATTAAATGATTGCCTGATCAGGGGTTAAAAATCCGATGCTTTATACAGACAGATGTAAACACCTTGCATCATAGACATACTGGGTGTGGCCCTGTTACCTGACTATTAATGCCTGCTGGCTGATCTGCAATTATACTGTGATTTTGTGAATTCTTAAACAGTAACGAGAAAGTTCTCATCATTGCCCTGAGATCACTGCAAGGAAGAGTCTGGAACAGAACAGTCTCCACCGGTGACTGCAGTGCACGAGACATGGGGAATCTGCCGCATATTCTGCTGCTGAGCACCTTGTATCTATCTACAACTGGAACAGGTGAGAACCAGGTGCAAGATGCTACAACCTAATAGTTATATTCTTACACATAGCAGCAGTATTATAGTAGTTATATTCTTACACATAGGGGCAGTATTATAGTAGTTATATTCTTACACATAGGGGCAGTATTATAGTAGTTATATTCTTGTATATAGGAGCAGTATTATAGTAGTTATATTCTTGTACATAGGAGCAGTATTATAGTAGTTATATTCTTGTACATAGGAGCAGTATTATAGTAGTTATATTCTTGTACATAGAGGCAGTATTATAGTAGTTATACTCTTGTATATAGGGGCAGTATTATAGTAGTTATATTCTTGTATATAGGGGCAGTATTATAGTAGTTATATTCTTGTACATAGGGGCAGTATTATAGTAGTTATATTCTTGTACATAGTGGGCAGTATTATAGTAGTTATATTCTTGTACATAGGAGCAGTATTATAGTAGTTATATTCTTGTATATAGGGGCAGTATTATAGTAGTTATATTCTTGTACATAAGAGGAAGTATTATAGTAGATATATTCTTGTACATAGGGGAGAATTATAGTAGTTATATTCCTGTACATAGGGGGCAGTATTATAGTAGTTATATTCTTGTACATAGGGGCAGTATTATAGTAGTTATATTCCTGTATATAGGTGCAGTATGATAGTAGTTATATTCTTGTACATAGGAGCAGTATTATAATAGTTATATTCTTGAAGATAGGGGCAGGATTATAGTAGTTATATTCCTGTACATAGGAGCAGTATTATAGTAGTTATATTCTTGTATACACGGGGCAGTATTATAGTAGCTATATTCTTGTACATAAGAGCAGTATTAAATTAGTTATATTGTTGTAGATAGGGCAGTATTATAGTAGTTATATTCTTGTACATAGGAGCAGTATTATAGTAGTTATATTCTTGTACATAGGAGCAGTATTATAGTAGTTATATTCTTGTATATAGGGGCAGTATTATAGTAGTTATATTCTTGTATATAGGGGGCAGTATTATAGTAGTTATATTCTTGTACATAGGAGCAGTATTACAGTAGTTATATTCTTGTATATAGGAGCAGAATTATAGTAGATATATTCTTGTACATAGGAGCAGTATTATAGTAGTTATATTCTTGTACATAGGAGCAGTATTATATTAATTATATTTTTGTACATAGGAGCAGTATTATAGTAGTTATAGTAGTTATATTCTTGTACATAGAGGCAGTATTATAGTAGTTATAGTCTTGTACATAGGATCAGTATTATAGCAGTTATATTCTTGTACATAGGGGCAGTATTATAGTAGTTATATTCTTGTACATAGGAGCAGTATTATAGCAGTTATATTCTTGCACATAGGAGCAGTATTATAGTAGTTATATTCTTGTACATAGGAGTAGTATTATAGTAGTTATATTGTTGTACATAGGGGCAGTATTATAGTAGTTATATTCTTGTACATAGGAGCAGTATTATAGTAGTTATATTCTTGTACATAGGGGCAGTATTATAGTAGTTATATTCCTGTATATAGGTGCAGTATGATACCGTGTTTCCCCGAAAGTAAGGCCCCCCCGATTGTAAGGCCGCCTGGGGGTAAAGGGGGGCCTGCCAATGTAAGGCCTCCCCCGATTATAAGGCCTTACAACCGGGGGGCCAATGTAAGGCCGCTAGCGGAGGGGGGGGGGGAGCGGGAGCGGGTCGCACGTCACGTGCGCCCGCTCATTACATATGCACTGCATCCCCCTGTCAATCAGCGACAGGGGAGCAGTGCATTATACTGTATATATGGGCCCCCTATTGCTGGCACACTCCCCCCTGTTATGAGGCCCCCACCGCTGCTGCTGCTGAAGACATCTTACCCTCCAGGGTCTTCTTGCAGCGCGTCCGTCCGTCCTCTGTACTCGGCGGTCTCCCGGATCATGTGACCGGCCCGTCGCAGTCGCAATGACGTCATGCGCTGCGACGGGTCACATGATCCGGAGACCGCCGAGTACAGAGGACGGACGGACGCGCTGCAAGAAGACCCTGGAGGGTAAGATGTCTTCAGCAGCAGCAGCGGTGGGGGCCTCATATCAGGGGGGAGTGTGCCAGCAATAGGGGGCCCATATATACAGTATAATGCACTGCTCCCCCTGTCGCTGATTGACAGGGGATGAAGTGCATATGTAATGAGCGGGCGCACGTGACGTGCGACCCGCTCCCGCAGTGTCCCAGCAGGAGGGGGCCTGTAGGCCACACTGCTGGGGCACACAATGTAAGGCCCCCCCCGAAAGTAAGGCCGGGGGCCACTTTTGGCCCCCAAAAGAATGTAAGACAGGGCCTTACTTTCGGGAAACACGGTAGTAGTTATATTCTTGTACATAGGAGCAGTATTATAAGTAGTTATATTCTTGAAATAGGGCAGGATTATAGTAATTATATTCTTGTACATAGGAGCAGTATTATAGTAGTTATATTACTTGTATACACGGGCAGTATTATAGTAGTTATATATCTTGTACATAGGGCAGTATTATAGTAGTTATATTCTTGTACATAGGGGCAGTATTATAGTAGTTATATTCTTGTACATAGGAACAGTATTATAGCAGTTATATTCTTGTATATAGGGGCAGTATTATAGTAGTTATATTCTTGTACATAGGACAGTATTATAGTAGTTATATTTTGTACATAGGGGCAGTATTATAGTAGTTATGTTCTTGTACATAGGAGCAGTATTATAGTAGTTATATTCTTGTACATAGGAGCAGTATTATAGTAGTTATATTCCTGTATATAGGTGCAGTATGATACCGTGTTTCCCCGAAAGTAAGGCCCCCCCGATTGTAAGGCCGCCTGGGGTAAAGGGGGGGCCTACCAATGTAAGGCCTCCCCCGATTATAAGGCCTTACAACCGGGGGGGCCAATGTAAGGCCGCTAGCGGAGGGGGGGGGGGAGCGGGAGCGGGTCGCACGTCACGTGCGCCCGCTCATTACATATGCACTGCATCCCCCTGTCAATCAGCGACAGGGGGAGCAGTGCATTATACTGTATATATGGGCGGCCCCCTATTGCTGGCACACTCCCCCCTGTTATGAGGCCCCCACCGCTGCTGCTGCTGAAGACATCTTACCCTCCAGGGTCTTCTTGCAGCGCGTCCGTCCGTCCTCTGTACTCGGCGGTCTCCCGGATCATGTGACCGGCCCGTCGCAGTCGCATGACGTCATGCGCTGCGACGGGTCACATGATCCGGGAGACCGCCGAGTACAGAGGACGGACGGACGCGCTGCAAGAAGACCCTGGAGGGTAAGATGTCTTCAGCAGCAGCAGCGGTGGGGGCCTCATATCAGGGGGGAGTGTGCCAGCAATAGGGGGCCCATATATACAGTATAATGCACTGCTCCCCCTGTCGCTGATTGACAGGGGATGAAGTGCATATGTAATGAGCGGGCGCACGTGACGTGCGACCCGCTCCCGCAGTGTCCCAGCAGGAGGGGGCCTGTAGGCCACACTGCTGGGGCACACAATGTAAGGCCCCCCCCCGAAAGTAAGGCCGGGGCCACTTTTGGCCCCCAAAAGAATGTAAGACAGGGCCTTACTTTCGGGGAAACACGGTAGTAGTTATATTCTTGTACATAGGAGCAGTATTATAATAGTTATATTCTTGAAGATAGGGGCAGGATTATAGTAGTTATATTCTTGTACATAGGAGCAGTATTATAGTAGTTATATTCTTGTATACACGGGCAGTATTATAGTAGTTATATTCTTGTACATAGGGGCAGTATTATAGTAGTTATATTCTTGTACATAGGGGCAGTATTATAGTAGTTATATTCTTGTACATAGGAACAGTATTATAGCAGTTATATTCTTGTATATAGGGGGCAGTATTATAGTAGTTATATTCTTGTACATAGGGACAGTATTATAGTAGTTATATTCTTGTACATAGGGGGCAGTATTATAGTAGTTATGTTCTTGTACATAGGAGCAGTATTATAGTAGTTATATTCTTGTACATAGGAGCAGTATTATAGTAGTTATATTCTTGAAGATAGGGGCAGGATTATAGTAGTTATATTCTTGTACATAGGAGCAGTATTATAGTAGTTATATTCTTGTATACACGGGCAGTATTATAGTAGTTATATTCTTGTATACACGGGGCAGTATTATAGTAGTTATATTCTTGTACATAGGGGCAGTATTATAGTAGTTATATTCTTGTACATAGGGGCAGTATTATAGTAGTTATATTCTTGTACATAGGAGCAGTATTATAGCAGTTATATTCTTGTATATAGGGGGCAGTATTATAGTAGTTATATTCTTGTACATAGGGACAGTATTATAGTAGTTATATTCTTGTACATAGGGGCAGTATTATAGTAGTTATGTTCTTGTACATAGGAGCAGTATTATAGTAGTTATATTCTTGTACATAGGAGCAGTATTATAGTAGTTATATTCTTGTACATAGGAGCAGTATTATAGTAGTTATATTCTTGTACATAGGAGCAGTATTATAGCAGTTATATTCTTGTATACACGGGCAGTATTATAGTAGTTATATTCTTGTACATAGGGACAGTATTATAGTAGTTATATTCTTGTACATAGGAGCAGTATTATAGTAGTTATATTCTTGTACATAGGAGCAGTATTATAGTAGTTATATTTCTTGTATATAGGGGGCAGTATTATAGTAGTTATATTCTTGTACATAGGAGGAAGTATTATAGTAGATATATTCTTGTACATCGGGGCAAGTATTATAGTACCGTATATACTCGCGTATAAGCCGAGTTTTTTCAGCCCAAAATTTGGGCTGAAAAGTCCCCCCTCGGCTTATACGCGAGTATATAAAAAAATAAAAAAAATACCGCAGCAGCCCCGGAGGTATACAGGCCCCCCATCAAGTTCCAGGGCCCCCCCCAACCCCCCCCTGCGCGCCAGCCTGTAAAGGAAAATCATACTTGCCAGTGTCCAGTCGCGCCGTCCGCAGCTGCCGACACGCGATCCCGGGCTCCATTCAGCGTCTTCCGGCTTCCGACTTCCTGTGGTCTGGGGCTGCATATACATATGGGGCTGCATATACCTCTGGAGCTGCATATACCTCTGGGGCTGCATATACCTCTGGGGCTGTATATACCTCTGGGGCTGTATATACCTCTGGGGCTGCATATACCTCTGGGGCTGCATATGGGGCTGCATATACCTCTGGGGCTGCATATACCTCTGGGACTGCATATACCTCTGGGGCTGCATATGGGGCTGCATATACCTCTGGGGCTGCATATGGGGCTGCATATACCTCTGGGGCTGCATATACCTCTGGGGCTGCATATACCTCTGGGGCTGTATATACCTCTGGGGCTGCTGTATACTACCACTGGGGCTGCTGCTGTATACTACCACTGGGGAGGCTGCTGTATACCTCACTGCTGGGGGTTGTATACCTGTGCTGGAGTCCACCCTCGGCTTATACCCGAGTCAATAAGTTTTCCCAGTTTTTGGGGGCAAAAGTAGGGGGGTCGGCTTATACACGGGTCGGCTTATACACGAGTATATACGGTATATTCTTGTACATAGGAGCAGTATTATAGGAGTTATATTCTTGTACACACGGGGCAGTATTATAGTAGTTATATTCTTGTACATAAGAGCAGTATTAAATTAGTTATATTGTTGTAGATAGGGGCAGTATTATAGTAGTTATATTCTTGTACATAGGAGCAGTATTATAGTAGTTATATTCTTGTACATAGGAGCAGTATTATAGTAATTATATTCTTGTACATAGGAGCAGCATTATAGTAGTTATATTCTTGTACATAGGAGCAGTATTATAGTATTTATATTCTTGTACATAGGAGCAGTATTATAGTAGTTATATTCTTGTACATATGAGCAGTATTATATAAGTTATATTCTTTTATATAGGTGCAGTATTATAGTAGTTATATTCTTGTAGATAGGGGAAGGATTATAGTAGTTATATTCTTGTACATAGGAGTAGTATTATAGTAGTTGTATTCTTTTACAAAGGAGCAGTATTATAGTAGTTATATTCTTGTACATAGGGGACAGTATTATAGTAGATATATTCTTGTACATAGGAGCAGTATTACAGTAGTTGTATTCTTGTATATAGGAGCAGAATTATAGTAGATATATTCTTGTACATAGGAGCAGTATTATAGTAGTTATATTCTTGTACATAGGAGCAGTATTATATTAATTATATTTTTGTACATAGGAGCAGTATTATAGTGGTTATATTCTTGTACATAGGGGCAGTATTATAGTAGTTATATTCTTGTACATAGGAGCAGTATTATAGCAGTTATATTCTTGTACATAGGAGGAAGTATTATAGTAGTTATATTCTTGTACATCGGGGGCAAGTATTATAGTAGTTACTGCGCTGACCACAGAGCCCCTGTCCTGCGCTGACCACAGAGCCCCCGTCCTGCGCTGACAAAGAGCCCCCGTCCTGCGCTGACCACAGAGCCGCCGTCCTGCGCTGACCACAGAGCCGCCGTCCTGCACAGAGCCCCCGTCCTGCGCTGACCACAGAGCCCCCGTCTTGCGCTGACCACAGAGCCCCCGTCCTGCGCTGACCACAGAGCCGCCGTCCTGCGCTGACCACAGAGCCCCCGTCCTGCGCTGACCACAGAGCCCCCGTCCTGCGCTGACCACAGAGCCCCTCGTCCTGCGCTGACCACAGAGCCCCCGTCCTGCGCTGACCACAGAGCCCACGTCCTGCGCTGACCACAGAGCCGCTGTCCTGCGCTGACCATATAGCCGCCGTCCTGCGCTGACCACAGAGCCCCCGTCCTGCGCTGACCACAGAGCCCCCGTCCTGCGCTGACCACAGAGCCCCCGTCCTGCGCTGACCACAGAGCCGCCGTCCTGCACAAAGCCCCCGTCCTGCGCTGACCACAGAGCCCCCGTCTTGCGCTGACCACAGAGCCCCCGTCTTGCGCTGACCACAGAGCCCCCGTCTTGCGCTGACCACAGAGCCCCGTCCTGCGCTGACCACAGAGCCCCCGTCTTGCGCTGACCACAGAGCCCCCGTCCTCTGCTCACCACAGAGCCGCCGTCCTCTGCTCACCACAGAGCCGCCGTCCTCTGCTCACCACAGAGCCGCCGTCCTCTGCTCACCACAGAGCCGCCGTCCTCTGCTCACCAAAGAGCCGCCGTCCTCTGCTGACCACAGAGCCCCCGTCCTGCGCTGACCACAGAGCCCCCGTCCTGCGCTGACCACAGAGCCCCCGTCCTGCGCTGACCACAGAGCCCCCGTCCTGCGCTGACCACAGAGCCCCCGTCCTGCGCTGACCACAGAGCCGCCGTCCTGCACAGAGCCCCCGTCCTGCGTTGACCACAGGGCCCCCGTCCTGCGCTGACCACAGAGCCCCCGTCCTGCGCTGACCACACATCCCCCGTCCTCTGCTGACTACTGAGCCGCCGTCCTCTGCTGACCACAGAGCCGCCGTCCTCTGCTGACCACAGAGCCGCCGTCCTCTGCTGACCACAGAGCCGCGGTCCTCTGCTCACCACAGAGCCGCCGTCCTCTGCTCACCACAGAGCCGCCGTCCTCTGCTCACCACAGAGCCGCCGTCCTCTGCTCACCACAGAGCCGCCGTCCTCTGCTCACCACAGAGCCGCCGTCCTCTGCTGACCACAGAGCCGCCGCACTCACTGCTGACCACAGAGCCGCCGCACTCACTGCTGACCACTGAGCCGCCGCACTCACTGCTGACCACTGAGCCGCCGCACTTACTTCTGACCACTGAGCCGCCGCACTTACTTCTGACCACTGAGCCGCCGCACTCATTGCTGACCACTGAGCCGCCGCACTCACTGCTGACCACTGAGCCGCCGCACTCACTGCTGACCACTGAGCCACCCCACTCACTGCTGACCACTGAGCCGCCGCACTCACTGCTACCCACTGTCCCACCCCACTCACTGCTACCCACTGAGCCACCCCTCTCACTGCTAACCACTCACCCACCGCACTCACTTCTAACCACAGAGCCCCCGTCCTGCGCTGACCACAGAGCCCCCGTCCTGCGCTGACCACAGTGCCCCCGTCCTGCGCTGACCACAGAGCCCCCGTCCTGCGCTGACCACAGAGCCCCCGTTCTGCGCTGACCACAGAGCCCCCGTTCTGCGCTGACCACAGAGCCCCCGTCCTGCGCTGACCACAGAGCCCCCGTCCTGCGGTGACCACAGAGCCCCCGTCCTGCGCTGACCACAGAGCCGCCGTCCTGCGCTGACCACAGAGCCGCCGTCCTCTGCTGACCACAGAGCCGCCGTCCTCTGCTCACCACAGAGCCGCCGTCCTCTGCTCACCACAGAGCCGCCGTCCTCTGCTCACCACAGAGCCGCCGTCCTCTGCTCACCACAGAGCCGCCGTCCTCTGCTCACCACAGAGCCGCCGTCCTCTGCTCACCACAGAGCCGCCGTCCTCTGCTGACCACAGAGCCGCCGCACTCACTGCTGACCACAGAGCCGCCGCACTCACTGCTGACCACTGAGCCGCCGCACTCACTGCTGACCACAGAGCCGCCGCACTCACTGCTGAACACTGAGCCGCCGCACTCACTGCTGACCACAGAGCTGCCGAACTCACTGCTGACCACAGAGCCGCCTCACTCACTGCTGACCACTGAGCCGCCGCACTCACTGCTGACCACTGAGCCGCCGCACTCACTGCTGACCACTGAGCCGCCGCACTCACTGCTGACCACTGAGCCGCCGCACTCACTGCTGACCACTGAGCCGCCGCACTCACTGCTGACCACTGAGCCGCCGCACTCACTGCTGACCACTGAGCCGCCGCACTCACTGCTGACCACTGAGCCGCCGCACTCACTGCTGACCACTGAGCCGCCGCACTCACTGCTACCCACTGAGCCACCGTATACTCTACTACCCACTGAGCCGCCTGTATACACGCAATTAATTTCACCGCACTCCCCTAACTATTACTAAATAAACTATATATAGATTCTAGACTACCCGATTCTTTAGAATCGGGCTCACAGCTAGTAGTAGTTATATTCTTGTACATAGGAGCAGTATTATAGCAGTTATATTCTTGTACATAGGGGCAGTATTATAGTAGTTATATTCTTGTACATAGGAGCAGTATTATAGTAGTTATATTCTTGTACATAGGAGGAAGTATTATAGTAGTTATATTCTTGTACATCGGGGGCAAGTATTATAGTAGTTATATTCTTGTACATAGGGGCAGTATTATAGTAGTTATATTCCTGTACATAGGGAGCAGTATTATAGTAGTTATATTCCTGTATATATGTGCAGTATGATAGTAGTTATATTCTTGTATATAGAGGGCAGTATTATAGTAGTTATATTCTTGTACATAGGGGGCAGTATTATAGTAGTTATATTCTTGTACATAGGGGCAGTATTATAGTAGTTATATTCTTGTACATAGGAGCAGTATTATAGTAGTTATATTCTTGTATATAAGGGCAGTATTATAGTAGTTATATTCTTGTATATAGGGGCAGTATTATAGTAGTTATATTCTTGTACATAGGGGCAGTATTATAGTAGTTATATTCTTGTACATAGGGGCAGTATTATAGTAGTTATATTCTTGTATATAGGAGCAGTATTATAGTAGTTATATTCTTGTACATAGAATCAGTATTATAGTAGTTATATTCTTGTACATAGAGCAGTATTATAGTAGTTATATTCTTGTACATAGTGGCAGTATTATAGTAGGTATATTCTTGTACATAGGAGCAGTATTATAGTAGTTATATTCTTGTATATAGGGGCAGTATTATACTAGTTATATTCTTGTATATAGGGGCAGTATTATAGTAGTTATATTCTTGTATATAGGGACAGTATTATAGTAGTTATATTCTTGTACATAGGGAGCAGTATTATAGTAGTTATATTCTTGTAAATAGGGAGCAGTATTATAGTAGTTATATTCTTCTACATAGGGGCAGTATTATAGTAGTTATATTCTTGTATATAGGGGCAGTATTATAGTAGTTATATTCTTGTACATAGGGAGCAGTATTATAGTAGTTATATTCTTGTACATAGGAGCAGTATTATAATAGTTATATTCTTGTATATAGGGGCAGTATTATAGTAGTTATATTCTTGTACATAGGGAGCAGTATTATAGTAATTATATTCTTGTACATAGGAGCAGTATTATAGTAGTTATATTCTTGTACATAGGGAGCAGTATTATAGTAGTTATATTCTTGTACATAGGAGCAGTATTATAATAGTTATCCCAAGTTCATTAGACAAAAGCAGCTGCACTCACCGGAGATGAATCTTTCTTTCTTTATTTACTTACAGCGTGTTGCAGGGAGAGGGTGTGTGGGAGGCGGACGACGGTTCACCGTTTCGCGGTCGTGCACCGCTTCTACGGGTCCTCTACGGCGTCTGTCGTCTCGTCCGGGGTTAAATTACACCCGGGCATGACGTCACTGCCGCCTATAGAAATAGTGTACATAAAAACACTTGTTATTAACAACAAATAGAGCGCAACATTAGTACGGAGAAACCACATCAACATTGTTATAGTTCAAATCGCACACTTTCTGTCAACCTACCACGCTAAGGCTAGATGCAGCTTCCATCCGCGTGGTGTTACCTAGGTGAATACCGTATATAATCTAAAAGGTAGGCATCTCATTTACTCTTCCCGCTGTACACTTAATACCTGTGCTCCCAACAGGTAGAGCTAGTATCAGTGTGTACTGCGTTCAGGTCTCAAGCACATAGGACTATACTTAAATATCTCAATATCATATGGGCAAGTACATTTAACTGAGGCAGTGAACACTGCTCTCATTCTATTTTAAAACTCTGACCAATCAAGTGTATATAGGGTATGCTCACTGATGCGCTCTCTAATGGACTGCGCGCATTTATAAGAATACCGCTAAATCATTTTTTTCATTAAGTCCAAGCGGACCACACGCTCTTGTCTCAACTATCCACCTACTCTCTTTTCTCAAAAGTGATTTATGTGTATCTCCTCCTCTGCCGGAAGGTAATACTTGCTCAAGTCCTACAAATGTCAAAACATCAGCATTGCCTCCATGTACTTCATTTACATGCTGTATTAGTCTAGGGCTCCCTATACCTGTACGTATTGACTTATAATGTTCGTTGAACCTTTTGTACAACTCTCTTATAGTCTTTCCGATGTAAAAAACGGCGGCATGGGCAAAAAATTGCATAGACTACCCATGAGGTTTTACAACTAATAAGGGAGGTGACTCTGTGTAACCTATCTCCTATTGTTATGGGATTATTTGTCTCATGCTGCTGACAAAATCTGCAGTTTTTACATTTATAGTTACCTATAGGTCTTCTTTTTTCTAGCCAAGTTTTGTCTCTCCTAGCATTAACTCTGTTTTTGACCATTAAGTCTTTGAGGTTGTGTCACCTTCTGTACGAGAGCAATGGTTGGCCTAACCCCACCGCTGACAGATCTTTGTCTCTCTCTAGTACGTGCCAGAATTTATTTATTGCCCCTGTGATTTTATGGTACATTGGGCCATAATTAAAAGAAAACACGAACCGCTTCTTTTTATGATTCGCCAAGTCCTCCCCCACCCTGCCACTTTGTTCTCTGTCTTCCTCCCCCCAGCCGCTCTGTGCTTCATCCTCCCCCTGCCGCTCCATCCTCCCCCTGCCTGTGCCGCTCCGTCCTACCCCACTCCACCGCTTCCTCCTCCTTCCTTTATCCTCCTCCCCTCCACCACTCCATCCTCTGTCCTCACCCTGCCTGTGCTGCTCCGTCCTCCCCCACCCCGCTGCTTTGTCCTCCATCCTTCTCCCCCCGCCGCTCTGTGCTCCTTCCTCCCCCTGCCGCTCCGTCCTCCCCCTGCCTGTGCCGCTCTATCCTCCCCACTGCTTTTTCCTCCTTCCTTTGTCCTCCTCCTCTCTGCCACTCCATCCTCCATCCTCCCCCTGCCTGTGTTGCTCCGTCCTCCTCCATGCTGCTGCTTCATCCTCCGTCCTCCTCCCCCTGCAGCTCTGTGCTCCGTCCTCCCCTGCCGCTCCTTCCTCCCCCACCCCACCATTTCCTCCTCCTTCCTTTGTCCTCCTCCCCTCCACCACTCCATCCCCCATCCTCCCCCTGCCTGTGCTGCTCCGGCCTCCCTCACCCTGCCGCTTCGTCCTCCATCCTCTTCTCCCCCGCCGCTCTGTCCTCCGTCCTCCCCCTGCCGCTCCGTCCTCCCCCTGCCTGTGCTGCTCCAGCCTCCACCACCCCGCCGCTTCATCCTCCATCCTCCTCTCTCCCGCCGCTCTGTGCTCCATCCTCCCCCTGCTGTACCACCCTCCTGTGCCGCTCGATCCTCCCCCACCCCACTGCTTCCTCCTCCTTCCTTTGTCCTCCGCCCCTCCGCCACTCCATCCTCTGTCCTCCCCTGCCTGTGCTGCTCTGGCCTCCCCCACCCCGCCGCTTAGTCCTCCGTCCTCCTCCCCCCCGCCGCTCTGTGCTCCATCTTCCCCCTGTCTGTGCCGCTCCATCCTCCCCCACCCCACCGCTTCCTGCTCCTTCCTTTGTCCTCCACTCCTCCACCACTCCATCCTCCGTCCTCCCCCTGCCTGTGCTGCTCCGTCCTTCCACACCCCGCCGCTTCATCCTCCGTCCTCCTCCTCCCCGCCACTCTGTGCTTCGTCCTCCCCCTGCCGCTCCTTCCTCCCCCTTCCTGTGCCGCTCCATCCTCCCTCACCCCACCGCTACCTCCTCTGTCCTCCATCCTCCTCCCCCCTGCCGCTCTGTCCTCCCTCCTCCTCCCTGCCACGCCGTCCTGCACCCGCCACTCCGTCCTCAAAGTTCCTCCCAATTCAGCCCTCACCGCCTTCCCCATGCAATCCCTATTTCTATATTCTAGAATACCCAATGCGTTCGAATCAGGCCACCATCTACACTGTGTTCCAAATTAATATGCAAATGTTCTTTTTCGCTGATTTTCCTAAATGGTCGGTGCAAATAACAGTCAGTGTAATAAAAGTCATCACCCATTAGAGTATACATCAGATTTTATTGAAGAAATCTCCCTATGATAACAGTATAATTTTCAAAATTAAAAAAACTCTAAAAGCACTGTTCCAAATTATTAGGCACAGTAGAGTTTGTAAACATTTGATATGTTTGAAAAAACTGAAAATGTTCATTTGTTGAATTTGCAGCATTAACAGGTCACATTCACTGAAATAAAAAGCTATTTAACTCCAAAACATTCTAAATGGTCAAGTTACATGTTAACATAGGAACCCTTCTTTGATATCACCTTCACAATTCTTGCATCCATTGAACTTGTGAGTTTCTGGAGAGATTCTGCTTGTATTTCTTTGCATGATGTCAGAATAGCCTCCCAGAGCTGCTGTTTTGATGTAAACTGCCTCCCACCCTCATAGATCTTTTGCTTGATTATACTCCTAAGGTTCTCTATAGGGTTGAGGTCAGGGAAGATGGTGGCCACACCATGAGTTTATCTCCTTTTATGCCCATAGCAGCCAATGACACAGAGGTATTCTTTGTAGCATGAGATGGTGCATTGACATGCATGAGGATGATTTTGCTCCTAAAGGCACGTTTTTGCTTTTAATACCATGGAAGAAAGTTCTCAGTTGTAAACTCTATATACGTTGCAGAGGTCATTTTCACACCTTCAGGAACCTTTAAGGGGCCTACCAGCTGTTTCCCAATGATTCCAGAACAAAACATGACTCCTCCACCTCCTTGCTGACGTCGCAGCCTTGTTGGGACATGGTGGCCATCCATGAACCATCCACTACTCTATTCATCTGGACCATCCAGGGTTGCTCGGCACTCATCAGTAAACAAAACTGTTTGAAAATTAGTCTTCATGTATATCTGGGCCCACTGCAACTGTTTCTGCTTGTGAGCACTGTTTAGGGGTGGCCGAATAATAGGTTTATGCACCACAGCAAGCCTTTGAAGGATCCTACACCTTGAGGTTCGAGGGACTCCAGAGGCTCCAGCAGCTTCACATATCTGTTTGCTGGTTTGTGAGGCCTTTTTAGTAGCTGCTCTCTTAATCTGATGAACTTGCCTGGCAGAAACCTTCCTCATTCTGCCTTTATCTGCACGAACACATCTGTGCTCAGAATCAGCCACAAATCTCTTCACAATACGATGATCACACTTAAGTGGTCGTGCAATAACAAATGTTTTCATCCCTTGTCCAAGGCAGTGCACTATTTGTTGCTTTCCGGCAGACATCCTTTTTCTTTCCCATGTTACTTGAAAACTGTGGCATGCGTAATATTGTGGAACACCCAGTTTTCCTTTTATTGGGCTCACCTGCCAAACTAATTATCACAGGTATCTGAGATTGATTTCAATGATCCAAAGAATCCTGAGACACAATACCATCAATGGGTTTCATTGAAAAAAAAAATAAATAAATAACCCTATGACACTTAAAACAAATTTGCATAATAATTTGGAACACAGTGTAGTAGTACTTATATTCTTGCATATAGAGGCAGTATTATAGTAGTTAAATTCTTGTACATAGGGGCAGTATTATAGTAGTTATATTCTTGTATATAGGAGCAGTATTATAGTAGTTATATTCTTGTATATAGAAGCAGTATTATAGTAGTTATATTCTTGTACATAGGGGCAGTATTATAGTAGTTATATTCTTGCACATATGGCAGTATTATAGTAGTTGTATTCTTGTACATAGGAGCAGTATTATAGTAGTTATATTCTTGTACATAGGGGCAGTATTTTAGTAGTTACAGTTGTGGCCAAAATACTCAGTTTCTTCCTGAAAATGATTGCAATCACAAATTCTTTGGTATTATTATCTTCATTTAATTTGTCTTCAATGAAAAAACACAAAAATAATTGTCCTGAAGTCAAATTGGATCTAATTCCACACCAAACATAAAAAAGGGGGTGGACAAAAGTTTTGGCACTGTTAGAAAAATCATGTGATGCTTCTCTAATTTGTGTAATTAACAGCACCTGTAACTTACCTGTGGCACCTAACAGGTGTTGGCAATAACTAAGTCACACTTGCAGCCAGTTGACATGGATCAAAGTTGACTCAACCTCTGTCCTGTGTCCTTGTGTGTATCACATTGAGCATGGAGAAAAGAAAGAAGACCAAAGAACTGTCTGAGGACTTGAGAAACCAAATTGTGAGGAAGCATGAGTAATCTCAAGGCTACAAGTCCATCTCCAAAGACCTGAATGTTCCTGTGTCTACCGTGCGCAGTGTCATCAACAAGTTTAAAGCCCATGGCACTGTGGGTAACCTCCCTAGATGTGGACGGAAAAGAAAAATTTCATTGCAAGATTGTGCGGATGGTGGATTAAGAACCTCGACTAACATCCAAACAAGTTCAAGCTGCCCTGCAGTCCGAGGGTACAACAGTGTCAACCCGTACTATCCGTCGGCGTCTGAATGAAAAGGGACTGTATGGTAGCAGACCCAGGAAGACCCCACTTCTTACCCCGAGACATAAAAAAGCTATGCTGGAGTTTGCCAAAACTTACCTGAGAAAGCCTAAAACGTTTTGGAAGAATGTTCTCTCTTTTTGGGCAAAAGCATCAACATAGAGTTTACAGGAGAAAAAAAGAGGCATTCAAAGAAAAGAACATGGTCCCTACAGTCAAACATGGCGGAGGTTCCCTGATATTTTGGGGTTGCTTTGCTGCCTCTGGCACTGGACTGCTTGACCATGTGCATGGCATTATGAAGCCTGAACACTACCAACAAATTTTGCAGCATAATGTAGGGCCCAGTGTGAGAAAGCTGGGTCTCCCTCAGAGGTCATGGGTCTTCCAGCAGGTCAATGACCCAAAACATACTTCAAAAAGCACTAGAAAATGGTTTGAGAGAAAGCACTGGAGACTTCTAAGGTGGCCAGCAATGAGTCCAGACCTGAATCCCATAGAACACCTGTGGAGAGATCTAAAAATGGCAGTTTGGAGAAGGCACCCTTCAAATATCAGGAACCTGGAGCAGTTTGCCAAAGAAGAATGGTCTAAAATTCCAGCAGAGCATTGTAAGAAACTCATTGATGGTTAGCGGAAGCGGGTGATCGCAGTTATTTTGGCTAAAGGTTGTGCTGAGGGTGCCAATACTTTTGTCTGGCCCATTTTTGGATTTTTGTATGAAATTATCAATGTTTTGCTTTTTGCTTCATTCTCTTTTGTGTTTTTTCATTAAAGACAAATTAAATGAAGATAATAATACCAAAGAATTTGTGATTGCAATCATTTTCAGGAAGAAACTGAGTATCATCTGACAGAATTGCAGGGGTGTCAATACTTTTGGCCACAACTGTATTTTCTTGTACATATAGGGCGGCATTATAGTAGTTATTTTCTTGTACACAGCTGGAGTAGACACTAAGGACATGAGAATATAAAACATTAATAATATTGCTAATTGTTCCAAAAATGTTTGATTTTAGGTGTGGAAGATAAAAGACCTTTAGTAGCCACCAAATATGGAGACCTGCGGGGTGTTACGGTGCCAGTAAAGGAGACATCTACAGCAGTCGATGCTTTCTTTGGAATCCCTTTTGCAAAACCTCCTGTGGGATCACTGAGATTTGCTAATCCAGAACCTCCTGAGCCCTGGACATCTGTAAGAGACGCCTCCGAGTTTCCTCCTATGTGAGTCTCATGTGTATATATATATATATATATATTCTAGCTGTAGAGCTCGGAGTTGCTTGGGCATAGCAACTAACTGTGATTAGTTATAGCAAAATAGAATGGTTATTTTGCACATAAAAACATCTCACATCATATATTCAACACTACAGATTGGCAACACAAATTAACTAAATGACCAAAGTAATTATTGGTATTTTATTTGCAACTCCTTATTCGAGAGCCTTTTTATAAACAACATTCTTGGTTTTTCCATCCAGTGCAAAGATGAACAGATTTCTGGCAGTTCCAACTCTTGAACATGCCACTTGGAGGAGCTACGTATATATGCATACACACATACACCCATTAAGGGGATGAGACTATATATGGGGTGGATCTATGAAGGGGTGTGGCTATGTGGAGGGGGTGTGGCTATTAAGGAATCAGAGCTATGACGGGGTGAGCTATGTGGAGGGGCAGAGCCATGAAGGGGCGGAGCTGTTAGGGGTGCGGCTACCTGGAGGGGGCAGAGATATGATATATACATACACATACACACAGAAACACACATATACAAACATGCACTCAGCTTTATATTATATATATATATATCTGTTGAAATAGGTATTGAACACATCACCATTTTTCTGAGTAAATATATTTCTGTTGACTTGAAATTCTCACCAGATGTTGGCAACAGCCCATCCAATCTGCTCAGGTACACTGGTCGCCTGCATTGCTCAGGTGGATTTTGGACCATTCTTGCACACAAACACTTTTCACCTCCTGCAGGTCCTGTGGATCCTTCTCTGATCTCTAAGCTTTATTCCTTCTATTGCATTCAGCTTCGGCGATCGGCTCAGACATTCTGGAAGATTTCTTTCTTTCTCTAAAACCAATTGAGAGTTTCCTTGGTTGTGTGTTTGGGATTATTGTCTTCTGAAATATGAACACTTGTTTCATCCTCATCAACCTAAAAGATGGCAGCTGATTTTTATCAGAAATGTCTCAGTACATTTGTCCATTCATCCTTCTTTCAGTGACATGAAGTTTCCCAGTGCCATATGCTGAAAGACAGCGATACACCATGATGTACCCACTAGAGATGAGCGAACTTTTTTGAACAAGATTAGCCATTTTCAAATTCGGCACGAACATTGATGATTCAGTTCGTAATTGGAAAACTGGAATAATTTACTAAAAAATCTGCAGATACTAATTTCACAATCATTGGGTCTACCAGTTTCTTTCAACATGGTGAATTTAAGGGAGCTTTAAAAGAAAGTTTTTAAGCTTCCTTGAGTTTGCAGGTTTTGGGACACCTACAAGTTGCAAACCTTTTGAATAGTGCCAGATGTGCCAGCAACTGTGAAATCCAGGAACCTTAAAATCTCCTTTAAACATCCCTTTAAAGGTACCGTTACACACAGAGATAGCCGCCACTATTTCTTCCGGTGTGCCGTCCCCGCACTACATAAGCACGTGTCACAAAACATCAGACGTGCCCTTAACAACGCATTTCAGGCAAAGTCCACCTAACCACGGACACGTGGACAATGGCTTGTGGGCAGGTCCGGTACATCTCGCTGATGACACACTGGGTTAATATTCTGGAAGCCGAACTGAGCTTGGGACGGAACACGTCCTTCCAACACCAAGGATTGCAGGCCCTAACTCAGTCAGAGTTTCACCCGTAGTGTACAGCTCTGGCACATCATGCTCCTCAGCCTCCTCCTCCTCCTGCGCATCCTCATCCTCTTTACCCTCCACACCAGTCCCAAGCTGGAAGCACTGCAGCACTGCCTCGGCTGAGCGGCAACAGGCTGTGCTGAAGCTAATATGCATAGGTGACAAACCCCACAATGCAAAAGAGGTGTGGACAGCTCTGAAACAGCAGGCAGATCACTGGCTCACACCGCTGAACCTACAGCCTGGCATGGTCATGTGTGACAATGGCCGGAACCTTGTGGCGGCTCTGAGGCGAGGCGAGCTGACACATGTTCTATGCGTGGCCCATGTGCTCAACCTCGTGGTTCAGCGGTTTATTAAATCCTACCCGGAGCTGTCTGATCTGCTTGTCAAATAGGCCGCCTGTGTGCCCATTTTAGAAAGTCACCTACTGCTTCTGCCGCCCTTGCTGACTTTCAGCGGCATTTGCAGCTTCCGGCTCACAGACTGGTGTGTGATGTCCCCACGCGTTGGAATTCCACACTGCACATGTTGGTCAGGATTTGTGTGTAGAAGAGGGCAGTTGTTGAGTACCAGCATCAACTAGGCCTTCGGTATACGGTTCAAACTCCACACATAAGACCTCAGGAGTGGACATGGATGTCCGACATATGTACCATCCTCCAAAACTTTGAGGACTCCACCAAGATGGTGGATGACGCCATCATTTGCGTCACCATCCCGCTTCTCTGTCTTCTAAAATGCTGTCTGCTCAAAATTGGAGCACGATGAGTTGGAGCAATAAACCGTACTGGGTGATTACACACAGCCTCATCTCATCCCAACGTGCATTGAAGGACTATGACGAGGAGGAGGATGAAGAAATAAAGCTACTGTCATGCGGAATTGACGGTAATACATGCACAACCGTCAGACCGTCGGTTCAGCGTGGTTAGCCAGAGGACAGGGGAGAGGAGGAGGATAATGAGGCCAGCATGGACAGTCATGCTGTGGGTGAGGACCCTGAAGTCTTGCCTTTTAACAGTCTGGCGCACATGGCTGACTTTATGTTACACTGCCTGTCTCAAGACCCTCGCGTTATCAACATCTTGGCGGACACTCATTACTGGTTGGTGACACTTTTAGATCCACGCTACAAGGAGAACTTTATTTCTCTTATTCCCGAGGCGGAGAGGTCTACAAACATGCTGCAGTACCAGAAGGCCATAGTTGAGGAATTAGTCCAAAATTTCCCTTCTGAAAACGCTAGCGGCAGAGGTCACGATTCGGTGGACAACCAAGGCGTCCGGCCGATAGAGACACAAACCCAATCCAGCAGAGGTAGGGGAACACTCTCAAAGATCTGGGACACTTTTCTCAGCACCTCCCGTAGCACAGGCCCTGAGGTGTGGGGTAGTGTCACAAGGACTGCAAAGTTTGAGAAGATGCTGAGGGAGTACCTTGCCGATCGTACAAAAGTGCTCCTAGACTCCTCTGTGCCTTATAATTATTGGGTATCTAAGCTGGACACGTGGCAGGAATTGACTCTCTACGCCTTGGAACTCCTGGCCTGCCCTGCTCTAGCATTTTGTCAGAGTGTGTTTTTAGTGCCGCAGGTGGAATCATTACTGATAAATGCACCCGCCTGTCAACGGAAAATGCTGACAGGCTGTCTCTGATCAAGATGAAAAAGGGTTGGATTGGGCCTGACTTCACCACGCCATCACCAAATGATAGCGTAATTTAAATTTTGTGCCGGTAAATTGCATGCACCTCTGCACACCCATACATGGGTACACACTTCATGACTTTGGCTACTTGCTGTACTGCTCCTCCTTCTCTTCATCCGCCACCATCATATGATCAGTGCGACCGTGGTTCATGATGGCACGAAAACATAATTTATTTACATCATATTTATGATGATGATGATGACCCTAACCGTTCAAAAGTTAGGTAGTAGTTTCATGTATACCCCCCAGGGGTAAATGTTTTAGTCCATGCTTAGAGAATGGGCATTACAAGTACAGGAGACCCGCTCCTTTGTAATGGGAACAATATTTAGAGGCTCTCCTCCATGTTTCTTTCCAGGGGCATTGGGGTGCCTCCCAATTTTTGGCTGCCCTGCTAAAGGGCAATACTACAAAAGGTCCACTTCCTTAAAATGGGCGCAATATTTAAAGAGGCCCTCATGCACGTCTCTATCCAGGGGCATTGGGGTGCCTCCCAATTTTTGGTTACCGTGCCAAAGGGCAATACTACAAAAGACCCACTTCCTTAAAATGGGCACATTATTTAAAGAGGCCCTCATGCACGTTTCTATCCAGGGGCATCAGAGTGTCACACAATTTTTAGCTGCCCTGCCTATGGCAATACTACAAAAGAGCCATTTCCTTATAATGGGCACATTATTTTAAGAGGCCTTCATGCACGTCGCTTCCCAGGGGCATGGGAGTGCCACACAATTTTTTTTTTTTAAATCTTTCATGTAATCCAAAAAACTAACATACACCAACTCTGTCTCACAAGTGGGTATGAGCCTTTAATATTTTCTCCAGGAAAATCCATTTTGGTTTCATTTTGTAACGTTTTCTTGACAGTCAGTAAAAGTGGCGTAATAGTCAGACAACATTGTTCACAGCAGTGACCTTGGAGTCTGAAATGCTTCCAGGGGTCTTCCCCATGCTGTTCCCATGTCATTTCAGCACAGTTCTGATACTTTTGTGACATTTTTAGGGTTTTTCCATGCTGCCGGGGGTTATGCCAGGAAAATACTCGGGTCTCCCATAGGATAACATTGGGCTCGGTGCTCGTGCCGAGTACACGAGTATCTTGGGATGCTCGGCCTGAGCTTCGAACACCCGAGCATTTTAGTACTCGCTCATCTCTAATTTTAATGTAAAAAATGGTGAAAGAGAAATGTATTGGGGAGTTTGTTTTCAAATCAAATATTTGCTGGTGTAGTTATTTGTGTACTTACTGACTTGGTTTGTAATGTCAGGTATCTGATTGATGATGTTACTAACCTCCGGGTTTGATGTCAGCTGACATTACCAAGCTGGCATCAACCCCAAATACCATTATCCTGTTTGCCAATGCACCAGGGCAACAGGAAAGCTGGGGTGAAGCACAAGGAGTGGAGCAACTATCAGAGGTGCCCCTCCTTTGGTGGCTGCAGCTCACAAATTTTTTTAAACGATTTTAAAATCTTTTGAGATTTTAATGATTGCTCGAGTTTTCAGTTGTTCAAGTGGATGGATGGATAGATGGATACATGGAAAGAATAGATTATAGTGAGTGGAGACCATTACAGCATCTGCACACCACAGCAGCTCACTCTCACTGACAGCCAGCTGTGAGCAGGGATATCAGACAGTTCATTCACGGTTATAGCTGAGTTACTATGCTAAATGCACCAGATTTTACCATGGTGGCCTCAGATGAACTATCTGACATCACCGCTCACAGCCACGGCTCAGTGTGAGACTGGAGACTGGGCGACAGACATGCGAGACTCATGCGAGTGTTGCATGCATCACCCTGCATGGCTGCTTACTCTCAGGATAGGTGGGTACAGGTCCATGGAAATACATGCAGCTGCACACTCCTGTCATACCATATCATGCCGAGTGTGCTTTACAGATATCGTGCTGTGTGGATTATCATCGGAGCTTAGTATGTTTGGGCTTAATAAATAGACGAAAGCATGTTATCTGTGTGATTCATTTCTAATAAAGGATTTTTCTCTCCATCTGTGTTTTTTACCTATTTACTTACCGGATTGGTAATGTGGGGGTATCGTAGCCATCTCAACATTACTAATCCAGGGGTTCATGACAGCTGTCAATATTCATCTGTCATCAACACTCTCTATTACCCCATTTTCCACTGCACAAGGGCAGCGGGAAGACCCAGAACAAAGCACCAGTATATGGTGCTTCTAATGAATGAGCCATATTCTGAAGCGGGTGAAAGCTGCTATTCTTACCATGCAGTGGGGGCAATAACTATGTGCCTCCTCAGGGTAAGAATACCAATCCTCAACCATGCGCTTTATTGTGGCTGGTATCAAAATTGAGGGGGAACCCACATCAATTTTTTCAAGTATTTATTTATTATTATGGTAATCTGACATCAGTTTGGTTGCCTTACTGGCACCCAATCACAGAGGCCGGCAGAGAGGGTGGAAAGGGCAAAGTCTGACTTTAACCAATCAGGAGGGGGGCAAGCAATGAAT
This sequence comes from Allobates femoralis, assembly GCA_033576535.1. Taxonomy (NCBI): domain Eukaryota; kingdom Metazoa; phylum Chordata; class Amphibia; order Anura; family Aromobatidae; genus Allobates; species Allobates femoralis. The sequence goes on along the minus strand of JARQOC010000010.1, from coordinate 126,652,397 downwards.
ATATATGAGATAAATGAGCTGGCCTGGAAGCAGGGTGACAGCGGCGTTGAAGCTTGGGAAGTAATAGTCTAAGAAGCGAATGGCTGTGCGAAGTAGTGGGGCTGGACTGTAAAATGGTTTGAGCAGTGTTTGGCAGCTTTTGGGCTCCTTTGAAGGTGTTTTCCATGCCTTTGCTTTTGCTTACCATTGATTTCAATGGGGTTTGGAGATTCAGCAAACTGCGTGCCAAACTATTCATCGAACATCTAAAAGTCTGTCGAACTGCACTTCAAAAGGAATGCTCATCACTAGTTCCGACCTCCATACTTCACTGTACGGTGATAAAGGCCTTCACATGTAATTATATTCTTTCCACTTCTATAGCATGGCCCCTACATTGTTCATGGGAACCTTCAGTAGTTTAGAAATGTTTCTGTAACCAATGCCATCAGTATGTTTTGCAACATTAAGGTTGCAAAGGTTTTAAGACAGCTCACTGGCATTACCAATCATGAGATGTTTCTTGTGTGGCTCCTGGGTAATGATACACTTTTTTTAAACCATCAGTTGAACCAGCGCATATGTTTTGAAATAATATGTTTTTGATAGTTGTGAGGCAGCTCACTGGTTTTACCCTTCATGAGATATTTCTTGGTAATGAGACACCTTATCTGCCATCAGTTGAACCAGTCTGTTGATTGCATTGTTCGAAGATTTGACCAAGAAAATCACTCCAAGGGCCTTGGATCTTAAGACAAAGATCTTTCTTCCTCCACAGACTCAACGCGTTTCGTGTACCCACTGTACACTTCCTCAGGATTTTAAGAATTGGTAATTCTTAAACTCCTGAGGAAGTGTACAGTGGTTACACGAAACACGTCGACTCTGTGGAGGAAGAAAGATCTTTGTCTTAAGATCCAAGGCCCTTGGAGTGATTTTCTTGGCCAAATCTTTGAACAGTGCGATCTACAAGCCGGATTCCTATATCAACGCATATGATTTATACAACTCTTCTGGCGGATTGCTGCATTCGACAGGATCCAATTGTCTGATTTATTAATGGTTGTGTCATACACAACCCGACCAGGTGAGTGCGACCATACTTACAATTGACTGATTATATCGGATAAGACCCTATTGTGCGCTTCCTCTCCATTTATTATCAGTTGAACCAGCTGATATTATTTTTCACTAAGTGGCAGGATTGTGTGGCGCCCCACTTGTCGGTGTGCCACGGAGGGGTACTGCACCCAAACTAATGTGTGTAGTATCCCTGTGATCAGGGGATTGAGATGTTAATCTGAAGCATTCACAACACGCATTCACACACTTAAAGCCAGGGGATCAATTGGTCAACCTGTTACTAAGGGGACTGATCCCGGTGGGTGGAGTTTAGGTGGGTAGTGAAGAGCGGGATAAGTTAGTTAGATCGTAAGGGGAGAGAGAGGAAGAGTGACCCTGCGAGTGGCGCAGAGGGAGGGCACCATAAATGAAGATGACCCGGACAGAAGGGGGATCCTCGTGTGTCGGCTAACACCCTAATCTGGACCGGTAACACCTGGTCAGAAGGACCCAATCCAGAACACAGGACCAGGTCCAGGAGAGGCGGAGGAGTTTAGCCCTGCGCTGCCAAACCGGTTGAACCCGAGCCATCTAAGGTGGCCGTGCCCTGCATAATTCCACAAAGGTCACCGCATAGCGTTATGAGCCCCTCAGTTAAGGGATCGCGCTAGTAAAACTCGTGGGATCGGCGAAGGGCTCTGTGCAAGGAGAGAAGCAGAAGCGCTAGGAAGGCAAGGAGGAACAATGCAAAATGAGGACAGAGGGAGAATCCAGAAAGAAACATCACCTAAGGCCTCAGAGAGACACTTAATTCTCTAGTGACTACCCAGGCCAGCTACTCATGACTGAAAACTGTATACCTGTAAGCTGCCTGAAGGTTACCAGTAAATCTGTGGAGAGCCTAATCAACGTGTGGTGTCTTATTTCATCACTGCCCCAAGGATCCTGCTCCACCTGTGGGGAGCATCACCATCTAGCTGCCTGTCATCATACCTGAAGGTCTGAAGCAGTGCTGGTGTCTTCACCAGAAACCGTAGGTGGCGTCACGAACATTACATTTTTATTTTATTTTCCACATTTTTAGCGACCACCAGGGACACGGGCCCAGGTACCGGCCACCAGTGACAGCATCCTGCATAAACGCCAGGGACCCGAGTACCCAAGGCCGTGGGGTGGGTCAATTGCTCTCTAATTACTGATAGATTTCAGTTGGTTGCATGACTTTCCATGCCTCTTTGCACCTCTCTTTCTTCATGTGTTTAATACTTTTCCTTGTGTATTTCTCATTATTACTCACAAATTAATTAGGAGTCTCAACACAAGACTAGCCAGATCATCCTCTAGTGAAGGACCTAGCCAACAAAACAAAGTATTCACTGATCTCAGGGAGACCAGTTCAAGAAAACACTGTGGGCAGCCGGCTAAAGCGCTCAACACAGTGAATTCCTAGGCCTATGTTTTGTTGGTCTACTAGGCATTGCTCCCACCTAGCCAGAATCCTACTCCACACTGAGAGGCAACACCCCGAAACAGCTGTCTGTGGATGGATACCTGGCCTTGGTATTCCCTTGTCATATCTTTAAGCTTGTAAAGAGCTGGATATTGACTCAAAGGCCACTTAATATGGTGGTTATCATGGCTAGCTCCTTCACTAGAGGATGATCTGGCTAGTCTTGTGTTGAGACTCCTAAACGAGGCTCCACAGACTCTATTTGCGTATTCAAAATTCCCAGGGGGCAATGGGCCTAGGAATTTACTGTGTTGAACGCTTTAGCCGGCTGCCCGCAGTGTTTTCTTGAACTGGTCTCCCTGAGATCAGTGAATACTTTGTTTTGTCACAAATTAATTGACAGACATCTATAGTTTGATTTCCTTGCCTGTGTGGATTGGAGGGGTTGTTAAGGTACGATCACACGGTACAACGTTGCTGCAATGTCGGAAGCGAATCCGCGGGTGCGCACTCGCTTCCGACATCGCTGCCTTAGGTGTCACACAAGGAAATGTTGCCAGCGACACCGCCGCGATATTGCAGCAGCTTGTGCACAACAACCCAGCGAGCGATACACATCAATGTTGTTAATAGGCAAAACTGCTGGCAACATCGGTATCGCCGTGTTACACAGAGTGATGTTTGCAGATCACTGGAGCAACATAATGCCAGGTTTACCAACATGTTGGTAAACCTGTCAACTGCGATCCAGCGATTTATCGAAGTTGCATTGTTACATGGCAACATCGCTGAACCTGGGACTTTATCGCCCCCTGTGACGGTACCTTTACTGACATCTGGTAATAAATTCTTGTCAATAAAATATCTTTACTTAGAAAATTGGTGACATTTTCAATACTTATATCACCAGCTGCATATATGATAACTTTATTGATTCTGTATATTTCAGGTGTCTACAGGCAGAAGATGTAATAAGCAGTTTAGGAGCATATTACCGATCCTCTATAAAGCTGCCCCGTTCCTCAGAAGATTGCCTGTACCTGAACGTGTTTACTCCGGCCGACAGAGATAAGAAATCTAATTTACCTGTAAGTATCTGCAGTGTTACTTCTACTAAAGCCCGGAGCGTCCTCACCTCTGCGGCTGCCCGGGGCGTGCGGGGAGTGTCAGTATGTTGAAAGTTTCTTCTTACGTTTTCTTTCCAAGTCTTTGTTGTTGTGAAATAGTTGCTTCATTTTGCTTTTTTAGGAATGTTTCCTATGTTTATTCTTTGGGCCACGTCACACACACAGATCTCTGGTTGCAGTGAAATCATGGACAAATTGCTCCATTTGTATACGGCCACAAAATGTAACAATGTGTCCATGATTTCACTGCAACCAGAGATCTGTGAACAATATCTGCACAAATATCTGTGTGTGTGACGTGGCCCCAAGTTACATATCTCTGGCACCTAATAATAAATGTGTGAGCGCTATCTACTGCACCACATAACACCATGTGCAGTTTTATGAGACACTTACTAGTGAAGGATAATGAAGAAACATGTCACGATGAACATGGGGTAACAGGGAACCAAGGTGCCTGATCTGTCCCTCAAGCTAGGGAGCCCTGTGTTATCCCAGTCTCCATTAGGTGGACAGTAGTGATTGGGTGAGCCCGATGATGTTCAGGTTTGGCGGACCCGACTGGACTTTTATTAAAGTTCAGGTTCGGGGATGAACGTGACTTTAACTTGAGTCCAAACCCTGAACTCGGACTTTAAAGGTATGAGATGGGGCGGAGGAGCTGAAAAAGGAAAGAAGATGGTGATTAAACATAAGTGTAATACTTACCGATGTCCAGCTGCTTGTACTTCCGTGACTGCTGATTAACTTCCTGGATATTCACTGCTGAGGGATGGACCAGCCAATCACAGATGCTGTCACAGATAGTGGGCGTCTGTGATTGGCTGTTGGCGTAACCTGCAAACAGCCCATACATTCTAGCATCTACCGAGCGGGGTGACCAGGAATGTTCACCCGAGGTCAGAGCTCAGCTGCGTCACTGGCGCTGAACTCAGGTGAACCTCTGACCCGAGGTGAATTTTCCTGTGTCACCTCACAGCGGGACCCGAAAGTCACTAGTTTCAGTCCTGCTGTGAAACAGGAGAGTTCAACTCAAGTCAGAGAGCCACATCGCTCTTTCTGACCTCGGGCGACTCAGACCGTAACGTCACCCCATTTACTGCCACAGCCGAAACGCGTTCAGTTTCAGGTCTCTGCAAGAGCGGACACCGTATTTTTGGTTGTCAGCCCAGTACAACAAGCAGGTACAGGCTGCCCCCTACCCCCAGCTGCCGAGTTTTACCTGGCTTGAAACCAAAAATATAAGAAAACCCTTTTTGTTTAATTATTTAATGAAATAACTAAGAAAAAAATGAAATGGGGCTTCGCTTTATTTATGGTTTCCAGCCAGGTACAACTAGGCAACTGGGGGCTGGAAACCTCAGCGTGAGGAGTCCCAAGCTGTCTGTCCTCCCACTGCAAATTGCAGGCCACAACCACCCCAAAAAATGGTGCACCAGAAGCACCATTTTCTGGCACTGTACCCAACTTTTCCAGTTGCCCTAGTGCTGGTGACAAACTGGATAAAAAAGGGGTTAATGCCAGATGAATTTTGCACTAGGCCTGAGGTTCTTAATGTCAGGCCAATATTAGACCCTGCCATGAGGAACCTCTAAGTAAATGTTGAATAATAAACAGCACACAGAGAAAAATATTTTTATTATAACAAAAAACACAAACACATATTTTGACTCCATCTTTATTACTCCCACATACCATTCTATAATCCTTTGTGACATCCTATCCTGCTGAGACCTGAAACTGAATGAGTTTCGGCTATGGCAGCAAATGGGGGTGACATCATGGTCTTAGTCACTTGAGGTCAGATTGAGAGCTGCAGCTCTTTGAACTGAGGAGAACTTTACCGCTGTGAAGTGTGACACGGGAAAGTTCACCTCAGGTCAGAGAGACCACAGTAGAAGCTAGAATGTATGGGCTGTTTCCAGGTTAGTCAACAGCCAATCACAGATGCCCACTCTCTGAGAGAGTGTCAGTGATTGGCTTTTTTGTCCTCAGCAGCAAATACCCAGGAAGTTAATGAGCAGTCCTGGAAGCGCAAGTGGGCGGATGCCGGTAAATATAAAACTTATGTTTATTCACTACTAGATGTGAGCCTGATGCTATCGCATCTGGAGGGTGATGACATCATGATCAGGGCAGGCTCTGTGGCGCTGGGAGCTCTCTCTAATGTATGTAAATGTATTTTTACTTAAAAACCTGTTTTGTTTTTATTGGTAACGTGTATAAATAATTAGTAAAAAATGTGTAGGGCTTCGATGTATTTTCTATTGCCAACAGGGGAAGTGTAGGGTGAATGGGGAAATAGGGTGTGAATAGGGGATGTGCAGGGGATAAATGGGGGCTGTGCAAGGCGAGTGGAGACATTGGGCGGTGAGGAGAGGCAGTGCAAGATGAGAGGGGGCATGGGGGTAAAGAGGGGCAGTGCAAGTTGAGTGGAGGCATTTGGGAAGTGAGCAGGGGCTGTGAGGGGGGTGTGTGGGGGCATTGGCGGGTGGACAGGAGTTGTGCGAGGGGTGAGCGAGGGCTTTGGCGGGTAAACAAGGGGTGAGCTGGGGCATTGGCGGGTGGATAGGGGCTATGCAGGGGATGAGCAGGGGCATTTGGGAGGTGAGCGGGGGCTGTGCAGGTGATGAGCAGGGGCAGTGCAGGGTGAGTAGGGTTAGTGTGGAGGGGTGAGCGGGGCTGTTCGGGGAGTGAAGTGGGACAGTTTGAGGTGAGTGGGGGCATTGCAAGGTGAGCATGGGCTGTGCGGGGAGTGGGCAGGGGAAGTGTGAGATAAGTGGGGGCATTTTGGAGGTGAGCGGGGGCAGTGCGGAAGGTGAAGAGGGGCAGTGCAAGGTGAGTGGGAGCATTTGGGAGGTGAGCAGGGCAGTGTGGGGTGAGCGGAGGACATTGCAGAATGAGCAGGGGCATAGAAACAGTGAGCAGGGGCATGTGGGGAGAGCAGGGGCATGTGGGGTGAGCAGAGGCAGTGTGAGGTAAGCGGGGGCAGTGTGGAGAGAGCAGGGGCATTGCGGGTGAGCAGAGGCATTGCAGGGTGAGCAAGGGCAGTTTGCAGTGAGCGAGGGCATTGTGGGGGGAGTGGGGGTATTGCGGGGTGAGTAGGAGCATTGAGGGGTGAGTGGGGGCATGTGTGGTGAGCTGGGCAGTTTGGGCTGAGCTGGGTTATTGCAGGGTGAGCAGAGGCATTGTGGGGTGAGGGGGCTTTGTGGGGTGTGCAGGGGCATTGAGGGGTGAGTGGGGGCAATGTGTGGTGAGCAGGGGCATGTGGGAGTGAGAGAGGTGAGCAGGGGCAGTGCAGGTTAAGTTGGGTCATTGGGGGGTGAACAGGGCAGTGAGAGGGTTGAGCAGTGGGCAGGATTGAGCATGGAGCAGTGATGAGTCATCAATGGCCGTGGTGGGAGCAGAGTTAACAGAGGGGGCATATAATGTTCATGGCCAAGCGCCGATGAGTCAATGGCCGTGTTGGGGCAGAGTTAACAGAGGGGGCAACACAATAGGCATGGCCGAGCGCAGCGCCCCGATGTGGTGGGTGTGTCCTCAATTTTCATTAAGAATCTTATTTAATGAAAGTGAGGACATGCCAACCACATCGGGGCACTGCACTCAGCCACGCACATTGCAATGCCCCTCTGCTAACTCTGCCCCCACCATGGCCATTGCATTGCGGACTTCAATTGGGAATTGTGCAAGAATGCTATGGTGGGCGGAGCATGGAGCGGGTGAGCAGCGGGTGGAGGATGGGTGGGAGGAGCATGGAGCGGGCAGTGTGTGCAGCAGGTTCCTGTTCGTGGCACCGCCAGCCGTCGCCATATTAGAATACCCATCACTTGGGTGGGCTAATATGGCGGGTGGAAGTGACATAGGCAGACATCCAGAAAGTGGATGAGCCAACTTGCAATTATATATATAGATTTTTTTTTTACCACTCTTGAACCCGAACATGAACCCAAACTGTCACATGAACTTCTCAGGGGAATCCGTGTTTGAGATCTGTGCCTGAACACTAGGTGTTTGATACGGACCTAAACTTTACAATACGGGTTCACCCAACACTGGTGAACAGGACTGAGTCTATTTTTCTGGTCCTGCTCCTGACTAGTCCCACTTTCCATTCCTCCTTGTACATGGGAGTAATGAAGATCACATATAAAGACAGACAAAGAGAAAATCAAAACTCAGTCACAAAGTGGGGACACACAAAGGTAAAGACAATAGGAGTAGCAGGAGGAAAAACAACAGCAAGAAGGAAACTACTGAAGAACAGTGGAGAATTTCCACAACTGTACCAGGAAAATAGCATGACTTTCTCCAGAGAATCTGGGACACTGCACCTCACAGGCCAGCATAGGATAAACTATACCTGTCATAGTTAGAAGGATTCCACCAGCATATGGTTATGATTAAGAATGTCCCATAAAATCCCAGAATGCACATTTTATCATGTCGATATTAAAGAAGTAACAAATAAAGATGGATCTAATTTGGACGTCTCTGTTGCCAGATCTTCACTTAATTTGATAGGATAAACTATACCTGGCATGGTTACAAGGACTCCACCGGTATAAATAGGAGGGAAGCAGCTCAGATAGGCCTCCCCACAACATGTGATAATATGATCAAACAGACCAGCAGAGAGTAACTTTTTCTAGCCTGCCTATGAATCCGCACACAGCAGGTTGACGCCTGAGTCTGCCAGGGTTGATCCCAAACCATCTGGCGGAGCACCAGAATCTGCAATTTGAACATAGCCCCAATGCCACCATGAGAGTTGGCAAAGTTTGAGCAAAACTGCGAGTGACACATTTATCATAAATTCTATTCTGTTCCTCTTTCTCCTAGGTCATGGTCTTTATACATGGGGGTGCGCTGCTGTTTGGGTTCGCCAGCATGTTTGATGGATCTGCACTTAGCGCCTATGAGAACTTAGTGGTTGTGAGCATACAGTACAGGCTGGGGATCCCGGGATTCTTCAGGTAACAATATTCCCAGTCTTCTGCAATATAAAACTTTCCGTATTCATCATTTACCATTTTACATTTAGGACTCAAATATACACAAAAGACGCAAAAATGTTTTTGTAGTTTCCACTAGCAGAATAGTGAGTTCAGCTCTGGATTATTGATAGAGGATGCACTATGCAACTCAGGATCAGTAATGTAATGTATGTACACAGTGACTGCACCAGCAGAATAGTGAGCGCAGCTCTGGAGTATAATACAGGATGTAACTCAGGATCAGTAATGTAATGTATATACACAGTGACTGCACCAGCAGAATAGTGAGTGCAGCTCTGGAGTATAATACAGGAGGTAACTCAGGATCAGTAATGTAATGTATGCACACAGTGACTGCATCAGCAGAATAGTGAGTGCAGCTCTGGAGTATAATACAGGAGGTAGCTCAGGATCAGTAATGTAATGTATGTACACAGTGACTCCACCAGCAGAATAGTGAGTGCAGCTCTGGAGTATAATACAGGAGGTAACTCAGGGTCAGTAATGTAATGTATGTACACAGTGACTGCACCAGCAGAATAATGAGTGCAGCTGTAGAGTATAATACAGGAGGTAGCTCAGGATCAGTAATGTGATGTATGTACACAGTGACTGCACCAGCAGAATAGTGAGTGCAGCTCTGGAGTATAATACAGGAGGTAACTCAGGATCAGTAATGTAATGTATGTACACAGTGACTCCACCAGCAGAATAGTGAGTGCAGCTCTGGAGTATAATACTGGAGGTAACTCAGGGTCAGTAATGTAATGTATGTACACAGTGACTGCACCAGCAGAATAATGAGTGCAGCTGTAGAGTATAATACAGGAGGTAGCTCAGGATCAGTAATGTGATGTATGTACACAGTGACTGCACCAGCAGAATAGTGAGTGCAGCTCTGGAGTATAATACAGGAGGTAACTCAGGATCAGTACAGGATCAGTAATGTAATGTATGCACACAGTGACTGCAATAGCATTATAGTGAGTGCTGCTCTGGAGTATAATACAGGAGGTAACTCAGGATCAGTAATGTAATGTATGCACACAGTGACTGCACCAGCAGAATAGTGAGTGCAGCTCTGGAGTATAATACAGGAGGTAACTCAGGATCAGTAATGTAATGTATGCACACAGTGACTGCACCAGCAGAATAGTGAGTGCAGCTCTGGAGTATAATACAGGAGGTAACTCAGGATCAGTAATGTAATGTATGTATACAGTGACTGCACCAGCAGAATAGTGAGTGCAGCTCTGGAGTATAATACAGGAGGTAGCTCAGGATCTGTAATGTAATGTATGTACACAGTGACTTCACCAGCAGAATAGTGAGTGCAGCTCTGGAGTATAATACAGGAGGTAGCTCAGGATCTGTAATGTAATGTATGTACACAGTGACTTCACCAGCAGAATAGTGAGTGCAGCTCTGGAGTATAATACAGGAGGTAGCTCAGGATCTGTAATGTACTGTATGCACAGTGACTGCACTCACAGAATAGTGAGTGCATGACATTCAAGGGAGGATTTTTCAGTCGATAATAGACTTACCTATTTTCACATTAACCCCAACGTACCTTAAATAACGACACAACTGCTAGTGACTTGGTTAATAATTTGGCCACAGCAGCCTTTATTGCCTATTGTTTTACATACTAATAATAAACCAACGGACACCGTCCAACGGGCGTCCCAACATAACAATAGGCACTCCACCTCTCACACCTGGGTAGATCCAGTCCAGAAGTCCTCCCCTTTAACTTTTTCGTCCCTGGCCGCAACACACCAGCCCCAGGAAAAAGGTATTGCTACCGATAAACAATACACCAGCCTGGCAGAACCCCGTGCCTGCCAGGTACTTATAACCGGAGCCACTATAACTTAAAAGTGGCTCACCTCCCAATTAACATCGAAGATTCAATGCCTCTGGACCAGACCTACCCCCGCTGCCGTGACAAATACAGATCACCAACCATCCCCAAACCAACCTTCAATCCTGATCTACATACTTGCGACTTCCATACAATCAGGGCGGGTGGCCGGGAAACTGCTCTGATCCCTGGAAATGGAGTGAGGGTCACTTCGTCCCTCACTCCTGTAATGTCCCCTAAAGCTCCCCCTCTTCCTGTCCTAAGTACACCCCCCTTTCACCAATAGCCAACTACTGCCTCACACAAATCCCCCAATCCCATACCTTTCCTATTAACTCCCTACCTCCCAGAAAGTCATGGGGTCTGTACGCCTTATGGGCTCCCAGACCTTTTTGCTCTGGAGTATAATACAGGAAATAACTCAGGATCAGTAATGTAATGTACAGTTGCGGCCAAAAGTATTGACACCCCTGCAATTCTGTCAGATAATACTCAGGTTCTTCCTGAAAATGATTGCAATCACAAATTCTTTGGTATTATTATCTTCATTTAATTTGTCTTCAATGAAAAAACACAAAAAGATTTGTCCTAAAGCCAAATTGGATCTAATTCCACACCAAACATAAAAAAGGGGGTGGACAAAAGTATTGGCACTGTTAGAAAAATCATGTGATGCCTCTCTAATTTGTGTAATTAACAGCACCTGTAACTTACCTGTGGCACCTAACAGGTGTTGGCAATAACTAAATCACACTTGCAGCCAGTTGACATAGATTAAAGTTGACTCAACCTCTGTCCTGTGTCCTTGTGTGTACCACATTGAGCATGGAGAAAAGAAAGAAGACCAAAGAACTGTCTGAGGACTTGAGACACCAAATTGTGAGGAAGCATGAGCAATCTCAAGGCTACAAGTCCATCTCCAAAGACCTGAATGTTCCTGTGTCTACCGTGCGCAGTGTCATCAAGAAGTTTAAAGCCCATGGCACTGTGGCTAACCTCCCTAGATGTGGATGGAAAAATAAAATTGACGAGAGATTTCAACGCAAGATTGTGCGGATGGTGGATAAAGAACCTCGACTAACATCCAAACAAGTTCAAGCTGCCCTGCAGTCCGAGGGTACAACAGTGTCAACCCGCACTATATGTCAGCGTCTGAATGAAAAGGGACTGTATGGTAGGAGACCCAGGAAGACCCCACTTCTTACCCCGAGACATAAAAAACCCAGGCTGGATTTTGCCAAAACTTACCTGAGAAAGCCTAAAACGTTTTGGAAGAATGTTCTTTCTTTTTGGGCAAAGGCATCAACATAGAGTTTACAGGAGAAAAAAAGAGGCATTCAAAGAAAAGAACACGGTCCCTACAGTTAAACATGGCGGAGGTTCCCTGATGTTTTGGGGTTGCTTTGCTGCCTCTGGCACTGGACTGCTTGACCGTGTGCATGGCATTATGAAGTCTGAAGACTACCAACACATTTTGCAGCATAATGTAGGGCCCAGTGTGAGAAAGCTGGGTCTCCCTCAGAGGTCATGGGTCTTCCAGCAGGACAATGACCACACTTCAAAAAGCACTAGAAAATGGTTTGAGAGAAAGCACTGGAGACTTCTAAGGTGGCCAGCAATGAGTCCAGACCTGAATCCCATAGAACACCTGTGGAGAGATCTAAAAATGGCAGTTTGGAGAAGGCACCCTTCAAATATCAGGGACCTGGAGCAGTTTGCTAAAGAAGAATGGTCTAAAATTCCAGCAGAGCATTGTAAGAAACTCATTGATGGTTACCGGAAGCGGTTGATCGCAGTTATTTTGGCTAAAGGTTGTGCAACCAAGTATTAGGCTGAGGGTGCCAATACTTTTGTCTGGCCCATTTTTGGAGTTTTGTGTGAAATGATCAATGTTTTGCTTTTTGCTTCATTCTCTTTTTGTGTTTTTTTCATTGAAGACAAATTAAATGAAGATAATAATACCAAAGAATTTGTGATTGCAATCATTTTCAGGAAGAGACTGAGTATTATCTGACAGAATTGCAGGGGTGTCAATACTTTTGGCCACAACTGTAACTCAGGATCAGTTCAGATAAGAAATGTAATGTTACACAGTACACAACTTTTGACATAGATTTATTTGCTGTATTTTGTGAGGGATAGATATAGTTTACAAGCTCTATTTTCATATAAAATGTATGTTGTCGTTTTGATTTTTTTCAGCACTGGAGACAACCGATTACCCGGTAATTTGGGGTTTCGGGACCAAGTTGCCGCCCTCCAATGGATACAGGAGAACATTGCAGATTTTGGGGGTGATCCCTCATCTGTCACTATATTCGGGGAATCTGCTGGAGGCATCAGTGTTTCCGCTCTTGTAAGTTCTGTCTGATGTCTGTAAACTCTTCATTCCTTGGGAAATTCTTCTATATCGGCTAATTGACTTCATAAAACGATCTTCTTCTTTATTCTTACAGATGCATGAGGAAATACTTATAGAGAGATGACTCATGTTGTTTTCATGATAGTAATTGAAAAATGTGTCTCATCCTGGGAATAAAGACCATGATGACTCTTCTGGATTGTCTCCTCTTCTAGGTGGTGTCTCCTTTAGCAAAAGGCCTTTTCCACCGTGCCATCGCAGAGAGCGGGACTTCTCTTATGCCAAGCTTGGTGGTCAGCTCGTCTGAGGAGCTCATCTACTTCCAAAATGTAATTATAACCTCCCTGAGATAGAAATCGCACCGGGGTCTGTGTAATGTAATTATACTCTCCCACCCAGTGTGAGGCAGCGCTCACTTATTACGTTGGGGTGCACTCGCTTAGCTGCGCAATTCAAAAGCACAGCAGTGGTTTTCTAAACAAATAGTCCATCTGGTTTATTAACTGCCATAAACCACGGATCAGCACATAATATGTATTTTACTTTAGCGCTACAGAAATACCATATCACGTAACATCTGTTACTTCCGTGGACCCATCCGCACAGTCCCCAGAAACCTTTATGACGCACCGGTCGGTTTCAATCGCGCCTATCTCCGCACAGTGTAATAACTGAGATAAGTCAGTACACACAAAGTCAAATTCTGGGTTTACATGCTTAGTAGACTAGCAGGTTCTCCAGCCAGTCTTGGGTCAAGGAAGGCAACTTACTGGGATCGCCAACCAAGTCCAGGACTCGCTCCTGCTGTTAGTCCAGACCCACAGAAGTCTCTGCTGCTTCCTGGACTCTCAGGAGCTCTAGCCGACTCCAAACTCACATATGACTTAGTTACCATATGGTGCAAACAGAAAGTCAGCAGGACCCTGCTTACATCACAGTCATGTGATACCACCATAGTCTCACTATATGCATGAGATACTCCTATGGGAGGTATTTGGTTAGTTAGACCCACCCAACTCTTTCTGGCTAACCTATAAAATCCAGCCCATAATACTATAGCAGATTTGTGGAACAAGTTTCAGCCCTACACCCTGCGTTTTAAATTGCAGCAGACCTCGGCCTGTGCGATACATACAGGCCATGTACAATATTATCGTTCAATACCTCACACCAGATTGAAATCACACCCGTGTTGGAGAAGTTGCATAATAATAGAGGTTGGGGGGCTAAATAAACTTTACTAGCTCTTCAATTGTGACCCCTGACTTTCATTATGCTGCTGTTTTAGCCACTCTGAGAAATAGGAAAATTGACTAACAACTAAAAACCTTGTCCTGAAATGATTGTACCGTATGTGGTATATTGATATAAATCCTTTTTTTCTGTGCAGAGACTATCAGAGTTATCGGGCTGTGATCTGGCCTCTATAGACGTCTGTCTCATGAAGAAATCAGAAGAAGAAATGCACAATATTACCAAAACAATGGTAGGTGTAGTGTCACATTACAACATTACCACCGCCTTGGGGACTGTTAGGACAATATTTATTATCCAAATAACATAAATTGACAAAATTATGGTGACCCCCACACAGCCCTCCATGCAGTATAATGGCATTGCCCCATATCTCTTCACACTATATAATGGTCCCCACACAGCCCTCCTCACAGCATGATGGACCTCACACAAACCTTCCCCTTGTATAATTGCTTGTATGCTGTATAATCACCCTCAAATAGCCCTTCATAAAGTACAGGACTTACTCATAGTCCTCCAAATAGTATAACGACCCCCACATAGCTCTCCAAATAGTATAATGGCCACCACATAGCCCTCCAAATAGTATAATAGTCCCTGCATAGTCTTCCATATAGTATAATGTACACCACAGTCCTCCATACAGTATAATGGTGCTCACACAGTCCTACAAATAGTATAATGGTCTCCGCATCCCCTTCAATATAGTTTAATAGTCCCCACATAGTCCTCCACACAGTATTTTGTGCCCACATAGTCCTCCAAATAGTATAATGGCCCCGCGTAGTCTTCCATACAGTGTAATGTTGCCCATATAGTCTTCCATACAGTATAATGGCCCCACATAGCCCTAGAAATAGTATAATGGTCCCCACATAGCCTTCAATATAGTATGATAGTCCTTACATAGTCCTCTATACATTATAATGTTTCCCACATAGTGCTCCATATGGTATAATTTCCCCCATATAGCCCTCCAAATAGTATAATTTCCTCCACATAGCCCTCTAAATAGTATACATTACCAATCTGGTGTGTAAATAGTTAAAAAACAGACACTAAAAAATCCTTTCTTTTAAATAAAACACACAGACAACCCTCTTTCACCACTTTATTAACCCCAAACATACCCTCCAACAGTAAATCCACTGTGATGTCCCTTGAAGTTTCTCAGCTCTGTTACATTGTGGTAAGCGGAAATGTTAAGGTACCATCACACACGGCAATATTGCTAGCAATTTCACTGGCAATTTGCTGGTTGCAGTGAAATCATGGACACATTGTTCTATTTTGTTGCTGTGTACAAATGGAACAATGTGTCCATGATTTCACTGCAACCAGGGAATTTCCAGTGAAATTGCCTAGCAAAATTGCTGTGTGTGAAGGTGCCTTTAGTCGGCACAGCTCACATGGTCAGCTATCAGTGAAAGTGCTACTTTCAGTGAGCAGACGCTGTAATGTTACTGCTCAGTGCAATGTAGCAGATGAGATGTTTAGCAGGACATCATGCTGTAGATTATCATCAGTCAGTGTGTTTGGGTTTAATAAAGTGGTGAAAGAGGGTTGTCTGTGTGATTTATTTAAAATAAAGGATTTTTCTCTGAATTGTGTTTTTTAACAATTTACTCACCGGAGTGGTAATGTGCGGGTGTCACAGATGCCTGAACATTACCAATCTAGGACTTAACACTAGAAGTCCCAGAGAGGGGTAATTTAACATTTCTACCTTTGGAACCCAGAGACGTGTCGAATGACCTGAAGGATTTTAGCTAACATCCTCTAATCACCGTCTTTTGTTCTGTAATTAAGGCCATTACTGTCGCACCACAGAGGTTGTTGTTCTCCATTGAGTTTAGCCATTTAGTTTCTAGTTAGTTCTATTCAGTTTGGACTAAGGGTCATTTGACCCTCTTTCGGGATTTCAGGGGGAGCTCGAAATTTCTGGGACTTCTAGTGTTAATGACAGCTCTCAATGCTCAGTTGTCATTAACCTCTTCTATTACCCTGGGCAAAGGGAAGAGCTTGGGAAAGCGCCAGAAATTGGCACTTCTAGTGAATGCATCAATTTTTGGAGCAGCCGTGAACTGCTATTCTGTAGCAATAACTATGGGTCTTGCCATGCTGAGAATACCAGTCCACGGCTGCCTGCCGGGTTTTTTCTATTAAATTATTTAAAGAAATAATTAGAAAAACATGAATAGGCTCAGCCCTTTTTTTGATTGCCAGCCTAGGTAAAATCAGACAGCTAGAGGGTGGTACATTAAGTGTAGTTAGGGCCATAGTTATTGAGTCCCCTATGCTACAGAATAGCAGCCTGCAGCAGCCCCAGTAATTGGCTCAGTCATTGTAAGTGCCAAATCCTGAAGCTTTATCCAGTTCTTCCAGCTGTCCTGGGGCAGTGGTATCGGGGTGGTGGAAGGGGTTAATGACAGCTGAGTATTAACAGTCATTAAGACCTAAATTGATAATTTTCAGGCATCTATGACACTCGCACATTACCTGCTTTTACCTTGGCTTGCAATCAAAAATAGAGTGGAGCCTACACATTTTTTTTCATTATTTATTTAAATAATGAAAAGAAAAAAAAATGGGCTCCTCTGTAATTTTGATTGCCAGCCAAAGTAAAACCAAGCAGTTATAACCTTGTTATGACATGTTATGACTGACGTTTATCTGTGAGCTGAAACACATCAATGTGTATTCCACCCTGCTTATGTATTGATACTGGTCTTATTTGCTCAATAAAGAAAGAAAAAAACTGCAATTGGGATCCTTTGGTCTGACGTCTATGACTCTCTCTCTCTGGATTTTGTTTGAAAATGTTATCACTACCAAATAGTGAAAACCACAGCAAGTTTAATAACACTGCTGTTTTACTGAGTTGAAGAATCACAATACCAGATCATAATGCCCATAAAAAAAACAAATATCCCAAACACCAATAACAGAATTTTATTTTTCTATTTTCGCAACATTTGGAACTTTTTCCCCTTTTTCATTTGTGTGATAGAGGTCATTGAGATACTTCTAATAATAACAATATTGAAACAGAAAACTACAACTCTTCCCCCAAAAGACAAGCCTGTGGTGCGAGTCACTACAGTGATAACAGTCCCAGAAGTGGAGAGATAAGACTACAATTATCAATAGACAATTATTATTAATGTACTACTTACTGGATAAGTAAAGGGAGGTCAAACAATCCGAGGTCTGGTCCAGGAAATGGTGCAGCACAGCAAGGAGTAGTCAGAGACGAAATTCACTTCACAAGCCGGGGTTAGGAAACCAGAAAGACAAGACAGTTTACAGGGAGCAGGCAAAAGAGTAGTCAGGTCACAGGCAAATAGTCACAGTCCAGGTAAGGGAATAAAGTCAGGCTGGGACTGGCACAGAGGGATCAGACTGACACAAGCAGCAGCAAGTGTACAATTGACACTGGATGGAGGAGTTAGCATGCTTAAGTAGAGGACTAATCAAGGGAAGTGAACACAGATGATTGAAGCACAGACCTAGCAAAACCAACACAGACTAACAGCCTCCACACAAGAGTGACATAGTAGACAAGGACAGTGTGAAGATCGTGATAAAGCCTTTGTTGATTGAACAATAAAAAAGTTAAGGCTCTGGAAGAAAGCGCAAAAACGAATATTGGCCAAGGGGGAAGGGGATTATTTCTTAACTCTTACTTTTCTGGAAGTCGGGCATGTGTTACAGGCAATGTACGAGGACATCAGTGCTATAGTGTGATGTACTCTGCTCTACTTTCATATCACCAATCTTTATCAGTTGTTTCTCTAGGTGCACATACATCATAGTATTCTGTCTCATGTGCTGTCTGTCTCTGCAGGGCGTACTAGTGTTTCCTGCCTGTGTGGACGGCGTTTTTTCTACCCAAACCAGTGTTAACGATGTTGGCTAACAAGGAAAGTAACAGAGTCCCGTATCTGTTGGGAATAAACAATCACGAGTTTGGCTTTTTTCTTCTTACGGTAGGTCATTAATAATGGTGCCCTCTACGATGGTGGCTATAAAAAGATTTTGTTTTTAAAGATATGTTCTTTATGCCTTGGTTTTCTGTATCCTAAATCTTTGTTTGACGAAATATTTCAGAGCCGTACACAAGAAACCTTCAAGATTCGTTGTCTTTTTGTAGTTTTTTTTGCAGCGTCCTGCAGATTTTGTAGCTCTTTTGTGATTTACGGGAGAGTTGGAAAGTACATGTGAAAGCCTGTGTATGAATGGTGGTATGCCGAGGGGTGACAGCCAAAATGTCAGGCATGGAAAGATGACAATGGCTACAGCTTACTGCATTAGGTTACAGTAGGAGTGAAAGCTCTGGAGCACAAACTTCTGCTCCAATGAATGAAATGTTGTGAACATACAGGTGAAACCCGAGGTTTCCATACACTATACAAAAAAGACACATATACACGTTTTACCCACTATTTGACAATAAATCACAATAAACCTTTCCTGTTTTAGGTGAATTAGGATTATGATAATCTAATATATAAAACTGAATGTGTGTATGTGTGTGTGTGTGTATGTCCAGAATTGGCATCTACACCGTCACAACTACAGCCACAAAATTTTGCACAGTCACACTTCTGGACCCCGAGAGCGTCATAGGCTATGTTGTGAGGAGAAATTTTACATTTTTAAAAGTATATACCGTACAGTTGCTAAGGTGGGGCCCCGACATGGAATACATACCACACACGGGAATATGAACACACACACAATATATGTGCCACACACTACCACGTGCTTGAACACATAGACCACCCCCAGCACACATTTCACCACACATACACCAACCTCGCCACATAAAAGTCGAAA
The DNA here is from genome assembly GCA_033576535.1 of Allobates femoralis. NCBI lineage: Eukaryota > Metazoa > Chordata > Amphibia > Anura > Aromobatidae > Allobates > Allobates femoralis. The sequence continues at coordinate 126,633,457 of JARQOC010000010.1, read as the reverse complement.
CACAAAAGTCGCCACTCAAAACTCGCCACACACAAAACTCACCTCATGGAAAACTCGCCACATGCAAAACTCACCTCATGGAAAACTCGCCACACACAAAACTCACCTCATGGAAAACTCGCCACATGCAAAACTCACCTCATGGAAAACTCGCCACACACAAAACTCACCTCATGGAAAACTCGCCACACACAAAACTCACCTCATGGAAAACTCGCCACATGCAAAACTTGCACATGCGGAAAAATCGCCACATGCACAAAAGTTGCAGCACATGCAACAGTTGCCTCACACAAAACTTGCACATAATCGAAACGCAACACACATAAAACTCGCCACGCACAAAACTTGCTGCACACAACTTGCTACACTAACCTGCCACATGCACCTCGACACACAAAAAGTTGCTACACGCATGTCGCCACACATCTCACAAAAGTCGCTATATGCATGTCGCAACACGCAACTCAACACACACAACTTGACACATTAAACTCGCCCTAAAACACACACAAGTCTGGTATTATCCTTCAAAAATATGAATCTGATTAATAAGCAGCAAAACTACAAGAGAAACAAATGTACCATATAGGAAATACGGCAGCTGTCAGTCACATGAGCTGTCTATTATGTGTATGTGTCAGCTAATATATACTGCCAGGGGGAGGGGTTATCAGGCTGCCAATAGCAACCAATCACAGCTCAGCTTCTACTTTGCTACAGTTCATTAATCTGAGCTCTGATTGGTTAATATAGACAACAAAGGACATTCTCAGTATAACAAAGCTTCTAATGTAATAGAAGCTGTCAAAACATATTGTACCAGGGATGTCATGACCATTGGGAGTCCGGCACAGACTAGTAATGACCAGAAATACACATCCTTACAATTTCTCAGAATCCTCTATGGAATCTACAACTGCATCTCAATGACTTAGAATATCATCAAAAAGTGACTTTACTTCAGTAATTCAATACATAAAGTGAAACACATATATTATATAGAGTCATTACACACAGAGGGATCTATTTCAATGTTTATTTATGTTAATGTTGATGATTATGGAAACCCAAAGGTCATTCTCTCCGAAATTAAATTAAGGAGGATGAAGGGTTAAAAATCATGCTGCCATATTCCATAAAATATCAAAGGGAGAATAAAATGTTGATTTATTAGTCAATGCGTTTCAGGGCTCCCTGGCCCCTTCCTTTAGGGTTTAGGGGAGCAGGGTGGTGTGGGTTGGGGGGGCGTTCTTTTAGCGAGCGGGAGTGGGTTAGTCATTTTTGTGCAGGGGGTGTGGGTTTGGGGGTCAGGCTTTTTTTGGGAGCAGGTTTGGAGGGGTGCAGGTTAAGGAGGGTGAGGGGGCAGCATTCTTTGGGGGGTGCGGGTTTGGGGAAGGTGTCGGGGGCAGGTTTGAGGAGAGGGAAAGATTCAGAGTGGGAAAGGACGGGTTGGGAGGTTGGTGTGGGGGGGGGGCATGTTTGATGCGTATAGTGAACATACATACACACTGACATACACTCAGCTTATAAATAAAACCAGTAAGTTACTATGCCTGGGCAACACCGGGCTCTACAGCTAGTTATTAATATTTGTCAAGTGCCAGAATAATGAGAGAGAGAATGTTTTAAGCATTTTTATTACTTTGTGCAAAGTTACAAGTTTACATACACTTAGATTACTATGCCTTTAAACAATTTGGGACAGCTCATATGATGATGTCATGTGTTTGGAAGCTTCTGATAGGTTTCTTGTCAACATCTGAGTTAATTAGAGACACACCTGTGGGTGTATTTTAATGCACACCTGAAACACACTGTTTCTTTGCGTAGCATCATGGTAAAGTCCAGAGAAATCAGCCAAGATATCAGGAAGAAAATTGTAGACTTGCACAAGTCTGGTTCATCCTTAGGTGCAATTCTCAGATACCTGGAGGTGCCTTGTTCATCTGTACAAACAATTATATGCAAGTACAAATGTGATGTGATTCTCAAGCCATCATACCGCTCAGGAAGGAGGTGGGTTCTGTGTCCCAGAGATTAACATGCTTTGGTTTGACATCTGCATATCAACCCAAGAACAGAAGCATAAAACATTGTGAAGATAATGGCAGAAGCTGGTAAGATTGTGTCACAATCCACAGTTAAACGAGTACTGTATCAACATGGGCTGAAAGCCTACTCTGCGAGGAAGAAGCCATTACTCCAAAAGAAACAGTAAAAAAGACAAATTAATTTTTGCAAATGCACACAGGAACAAAGACCTACATTTTTGGAGACATGTCCTTTGGTACACAAAACTAAAATTGAACTGTTTTGCCATAATGACCATTGTTACGTTTGAAGGAAAAAGGGAGAAGCTTGGAAGCCTAAGAACACCATCCCAACTATGAAACACGGGGGTGGCAGCATCATGTTGTGGGGGTGTTTTGCTGCAGGAGGGACTGGTGAATTTCACTAATTAGATGACATCATGAGGAAAGATCTTGTGGCAATACTGAAGCAACATCTCAAGACATAAGCTAGCAAGTTAAAGCTTATGTGGAAATGGTTCTTCCAAATGGACAATGACCTGAAGCTACTGTCAAACTGGCTACAAACTGGCTTAAGGATAACAAAGTCAATGTTTTGGAGCGGCCATCACAAAGCCCTGATCTCAATCCTATTGAAGTTTACATGCATAGCTGAAAAAGCTGCGAGCAAGGCGACTTCCAAACATGGCTCAGTTACACCAGATCTGTCAGGAGGAGTGGGCCCAAATTCCCACAACTATTGTGAGAAGCTTGTGGAAGGATCCAAAATGTTTCATCCAAATCATACCGTGTAAAGGCAATGGTAACAAATACTAATGAAATCTATGAAAACTTGTGACTTTGCAGGAAGTAATAAAAATGTCTTAAACATTCTCTCTCTCATTATTTTGGCATTAGGCAAATCATAATTATGGTAATCCTAAATCGGGAACGGTTTATTCTGATCTCATGTCAGATAGTGAGAAAAATATGCACGTGTCTTTATATATAGTGGATGGAAAGTTCTGATTTCAACTATATGTATGAACAGGGGGAAATTCATGAAAGTTTAGTATTTAGTGGAGCGGTAAGTGGAAAGCTATGTCTTACATAATATATCTTTGTATTTAGCTATTTAACATAGCGGAGATAACAGCCGGAATGACGCGGGACTCTGTGAAGATGATGATCCAAAACCTTCCCTTACTGGTGAGATAAGATGAGCATGTTCATGCTTTTATTCAATTGGCATAGTTTTCTGTGCAAAATTCTTTCTATTTTTTGTCTATAATTTCAATTTTTTAGGGTTTGACCACAGAAGCCATTCCTTCCGTCATTGACGAGTATGTTGGTGATACCAATGATCCATTGAAGATCCGTGACAGCTTCCAGGAGATTTGTGCTGATATAATGTTTGCTATACCAGCTCTAAAATTTGCAAACTACCATCGAGGTACAAGCAGGTGACATTGTAGTATGTTTGCTGCCAGGACAGGCTCGTTTTGTAGTTTTAATAAATGTTGTTGAATAATATTATATTGTTAAAGGGAATTTAGCAGGATTTCACCCATAATATGTGATGATAGCTCTCTCAAAGAGAAGTTTAGCAATACCTATAAATGGCTGGAATGTTGCTCCATTACTGAAAAGTAAGGATTTGTGGTGATATCTGGATCTGACTCTTCCGTCACTCCAGTTCTATTCCCCATTAAGTTCCGCCTCCTCCTGCTTGACTGACAGTCTCTATGCTGAGTCTCTTCAGAAAAAGGGGCCGCCAGTCAAACAGAAGTAGGCAGCACTAAGAAGGGAACAGAGCTGGAGTGAGCTGTCAGTCAAACAGAAGTAGGCAGCACTAAGAAGGGAATAGAGCTGGAGTGAGCTGTCAGTCAAACAGAAGGAGGCAGCACTGAGCTTCAGATCCTCAGCCTTATTTGCAGATTACTAAAAATGTTGATTTCTCAGGAATAGGGGAGCAGATGCTACATGCTCATACAGTCATGGCCAAAAGTATTGACACCCCTGCAATTCTGTCAGATAATACTCCGTTTCTTCCTGAAAATGATTGCAATCACAAATTCTTTGGTATTATTATCTTCATTTAATTTGTCTTCAATGAAAAAACACAAAAGAGGATGAATCAAAAAGCAAAACATTGACCATTTCCCACAAAACTCCAAAAATGGGCGAGACAAAAGTATTAGCACCCTCAG